>CM071864.1:22816655-22844514 GCA_036759665.1 Gynandropsis gynandra | reverse complement strand
GATTAAATGAAATATAAAGAATAAGTTGTTCTTTTACTTTTATATGAATGAGAAGTAATGTTCGAAATGTTTTGACCCATGATAAGATTTTATACTTTAAAAATAGATTTTCTTTATCCATACAGAGCACAAGTATAGAGTGTAGAGCAACTATAAATTAGTATGACCATGCATGTAACTACAAATCTTTAAAACTCAAAAATCAATACACAAAGTGTGATCGATTAAGCAAACATAGCTTGGTAGAACAAACATTACTATGGGGAAAAATCAAAGGGTCGTCTGTATTTGTTATGGTGGTTACATTTGTGATAGTCTTACTAATGTCTCAAAGTGTGTTAGCAACAAGAGAATACAATGAGAAAGATGTTTTGGTGAAATCTCCGGCTAGTTCGAATCATTTGCTACCAAATCATGTCAAATGTGTGCTCGCTGTCAAGAAAATTCTAGGATGTTAAAAATCTATCATTCAATTTAAACTAAAACAAATGGCAAAAGAGTGTTGCAAAATCGATTTGGGTATTGCAGATGATTGCTTAGGGATATTACTCCCTAACAATTTTTTTGCCAAGCTTCTTATTCGGGGTGTTTGTTTGATGTTGTAATATTAAATTTTTTTACTCTGACTTTTCTATGATAATAATTATAATATTATGAATCATTAACAATGTCTGATGTGTCTATTGTTTCTTTTACTTATTTCATATATGAAAATACTAAATTATATAAAAAAATGCGAGTTCACTTGGGTGTTAAATTCAGGACATGACGTTATAGTTCCCTATACCATTTGTGATTTTTTATTTTCAATTAAAATTTTATTAAGAGTCTTGATTTTTGTTGTAGAAACAATACCGTTTGTACCAATTACAATTTCCCGCTATTGTTATATACTAGATAATACCTGCGCGTTGCACGGTTTTCATAATTACATTGTATGTTTCTTTAACGTTATACATAATTAATTAATTCAATTGTTATGTTTGAGGAGGAGTTTCCACGCATGTGTTTCAGTCCAATTCCTTTTCGGTTTTAGGTATCATTATGAAAAAATTGCACTATTAGTTTACATTACAACTTATAAATCAATTGTTCAAATTTTTATATTGAAAATTTTATTTCGTGCGTTTGTATTACCCCGTATGCATATCAAATCTAATTAAAATTCTCATATTAATGAATTATATGCAAAATATAAGACAAATATATTTTAATTATCACAAATCTGCGTGTAACGCGGATATCATCTAGTTATTTTAAAATTTATTGATTTTCCCAAAGTTTGAATTACATTCACGCTAGAATATCATCATCACTACAACTTATTTAGAATAAGTAGAATATATAGTGTCAATCGTCTTCTTTTGTGATATTTCATAAAAACAAGATTATAGTATCTTACTGAAGTTACAAATAAAAAATTCGTTATATATATATAAACAAGTAACATATATTTTGTTCTCATGATCTATATTCGTGGACAGCAGTTACACGACAAGTCTCCTTTTTCTTTTTTACTAGGATTAACCCCACGCTCCGTGCGGGTTGAGATGAGTATACGATTTTTAAGAATTACATATGAAGATGAAGATTAAAATAAATATATCCATTTTTATTAAATATTATTAAAAAATTCTTTATATACAACATTTGTTGTTTTTGTTGTGCATTTAGCATCATCGTCTAAAATAAGAAACTTTAGCCCTGTTTTTTTTGTTTTGCCTCTTGAAACTGCGACATATAATTGTCCATGACTGAATACCGGTTTTGGTAAATATACACCGACTTGATTAATGCTTTGTCCTTGGCTCTTGTTAATTTTCATTGCGAAACATAACATAATAGGAAATTGCTTTCGTCAAAAATTAAATGGTAGAGTTGTGTTAGTCGGGTTTAATGGAAGTCGAGGTATTAAAACTTTATTGTCTGCATGAGTTCCTGTAATAATTTTACCTTCTATAATATTACTACCTAATTGCGTTATCTGAATTCGTATTCCATTGCATAAACCGAGCATTTGATCAATGTTTCGTAAAAGTATGATCGGTGCTCCTTCTTTTAGCGTTAAATAATGATTAGGAATTCCTGGATATTTTAAGCTATTTAAAAACTCTGCACTATACAATTCACATGCTTCGGTATTATTCGAATTATTATCGCATAATGAATCAGAGCTTAGATATTCTTTGGGATATCGAGGGATTTTTTGTAGAAGTATTTCATTTATTTCATTAACAATTTCATTTGTCGGACACAATATCGCTCTATCTTGAATGTAGAAAGAGTTTCAATATTCGGTTTCAATATTTATGTATACATGGTTTGCAATACTTTCAATTGGATTTAATGTTTGCGTGATTAATAAATCTTTAGGCACATCAATAAGGGTCTTGCCATTGTTACGGTCAGCTAGAGTTCCATTTCCTAATTGCAATACCCAATGTGAAAAAGCTTGCAATCCATCTGTATTTGCGGGATCAACATTTGGAATCGCATGTTTTCGGTTAATTTAAATACGTGATAAAGTTCCATAAGTATGAAGAGTTTATACATGCTTGAACGGTGTCATGTCTATTTCCTTTCGCAATAACTCGTACAATTTGACGGAATTAACCTCCAAATACAATTGTTTTGCCTCCGAAAGGTTAATTTTTTTAGAAAAGGATTTATTGAACCCATAATATTTTTTATACTTTTATGAAGAGCTTCAAAACAATGCTTATGAACCATTGACGCTGCATCCCATATTATAAGTTTGGTTTGTTGTATAAGATCAGATACATTTGTTCCTAATTTAATATTATAAATCGAGTCTTCGTTAATATCTAATGGTATTGTAAAGCGCGAATGGGCTGTACGGCCTCCTTGCAACATAAAGGTGATGCAATACCACTCGAAGCAACGTTTAAAACAATATGTTTGCATGATCTTATTGTTGCTTTTAGTGTCTTCCATAAAAAAAATTTCATGTTCCTCCATGTCCATATAGGAAAAAAACCTCGCCTTTGTCTTGGTCCACTGCATCTATAATTTCGTTGTAAGCAGACCGTTTGTTCAGGTGTAAGTAGTGATCTATGATTGATAAATTCAGCTTCCATTTTCTTTTGATCATAAGATAATTCTTCATATATCAATCTATTTAAAAATTATTGATTTCCAGCTTCCTTGGGATATAGCATGGAAGGATATTGTTTTAAAGATCGATTGTTTTTTTGTAACAGTAATTCAATTTCCCCTAGTGTTGTATTTTGAATTTTTCTTCAGTCATGATGAGATCTGTTTGCCAAAACAAAGTGGATTAAGAAATTTAAATTTTATTTAAACATATTATAGCAATTTGTTAATGAATACTCAAATCTGGTAATTTTAAAAGGCGTCTGCGTCTGTATAGCACATAATCACTTAGTAGTTCCCATGTCGTAGACCATACATGTTCAGGGGATGAAATACATTCTATTGTTAATAAAACACCAAATAGTATCTGTTAGTATGAGGGAGATGCCCAGTTGCTTGCTTCTTTTATTGTATTTATATATTCTTCATCATCGTCCAGAAGGTCTAATGCTCGACATGTATCTTTAAATGTTTTACGTAAAATACCTTCGATTGTACAAATATCTTCAAACGATGTTGGCCCTGCGTTTTATTTAATAACATTCGTAAGTAATATAATTCGCCAACATTTGGATTGATATGTTGTAATCTGCCATATGCAAAGCCTCGTCTACATATTGTCCAAAAGCGATTTTTTTTATTCCATACAAATTTGGTGGGGAAATCAAAATATAACAATTGTGAGCTTCGGATATAAAGAATTACATTTTAACCATTCCGTAAACATTGTTCATTGGATTAATTCATTTGATGTTATTTCATGTAACTCATCTTCTTCATCAAATACTATATTTTGTTCGCCGGGCAGATGAAACTTTAACGTTTCTACAGGTATACTTCTATATTGGATGTCGAATTTAAAAATTCTCCAGCAAACCTCACATCTTGAAACGTAACGACAACTATAGTAATTTTTAATTTTATCAGTGGAGTTGCGCTCGTACATTTGCTCAGACGACGTTATTGTTGTGGAAATTTTATCAGATCCTTTATTTATGTATTTTGAACAAATATTTAATTGCTCTTGTTTAATTAGACCATTCCAAATCAAGGTGGGCTTTGTAGTTTAGAAGGAGGTAAGAATTGTGCGGTACAATGTATCGATTATCTAATTTGATCCTATTTTTTATAACAAATCTTCCATCATCTGGCCTCTTATAAATTGGATATCCTTCATTCTTAATGTATGTGGAATCAGTAAAATTTTTAGGAAAGTTCTTGCTGCATTTGCCTTTTTCCATACATCATGAGTATTTGTAAGCAAGACCGCAGGGTCCATGTACCATTCTTTCTTGAACAACTGTATATAAAGTAGAACTTGTTGAATAATCAGGGATCTGAGCATATATGATGAAGTTAATATCTGTCGATGTTGGCATTGTTGACTCTCTATTAAGAAATAGTAATATATGATCATGTGTCAATCCTCTATTTTGGAATTCGATAGTGTAGATAACTGCAAATAGAGAAATAGTTATAAATTATAGAAATGGAGAAATAATTATAAATTGCAGAAAACTACAAATTTTGTCTACTATAATATATGTAGATTACCTGCATTAATTTCGCCGAGTCGTTTATTTTGCTTTAGATCTTTTAATAAGTCCTCTAATTTGATTTTAAAGAACCTAGTCAAAAGATCAGGTTTGTTCTCAGAAATATCGTCATGGTGACATAAAATTAGTTGTAATTCAGGCCATTTAGGATTACATGTAAATGTCAAGAATAAATCAGGGAAACCTAAATTCTTGCATAAAACCATTGCATTAAAATAATTTTGTTTCATATAGCGTTCTCCTCTTGTGAATGTTGAAGGTAATATAATTTTTTCCCAGTTTTAGATGCCAAGTTCTTTCCAGTTTGCACAAAAGCTTCTATATTTTTGTAAGCTTCACAACACAATGTGGTTTGATGATTTTTTATATAAGAAATCCTTTATGATTCAACCATGCAAAAACCATCAACAACAAATTGTTGAAAGAGTCTGCCTGAATGTAAAATGTTAGAAGATTCAGTATCTCTATCTTGTAAAAGATATACTATAAATTCTCTTATACTAATCAGAGAACGGGGTCTTTTGGATAAAGTGGCCGTTAAATGCAAATTTAAACCAAGATGATAACCGTCTTCACAGTATGGAAATAACAATGGATATTGTGATGGAATATAAGAAGGATGTAATTCACCAATTCTCATGTATTCGTTGTTATGCTTTTGAAGAATAACATCTCTTCAATATAAGTTTTCGGCAAAATCACCCACTATTAATGCAGCAACCTCACTGGATTCAGGTAAATTATATACTTTGTATTTGTTTTCACGTTGTGTGATTAAATGCAATTTCATATCCAATTGATCTGAAATAGCCAATCTATCACTGGCCATTCTAAATATCTTTACATAAGGATTGTGTTCGCCAAGCATTTGTTATATATTTTCAACAATGTATCTCCGCAAACTGTCCTCATGTCGTCAACAGTTGCCATGTGAATAGCTATTATCAAATTAAATTGATTGGATAAAAACACAGTAATGTAAAGGAAACATAATTTGCATAATGCATTGGTAACATACATGAGTGCATGTATTCCGTTGTCACATTCATCTTCTACTTCATGAATATATAATTCAGCTAATTTTCGCAGTGTTTCCTTTAGTTGGTAATAAACTGCCGATTCTATGATAATTTTCCCATTTATTTTGAAGATATAAGGTCTTTTACAACATTAATCGAAGTATCTATATGGCCTCCCATTGATGTAAAAGCAAAGATCAAGTTATATGCGCGGATATGCCTTATAAAATGTTCATGGTGAACATGATTTCAACAAAGAAGCGATTTCACATATAAAGGGGGTCCACTAATTTTTGCAACGATATTTTTCCTGTAGAACAACATAAATTAAATATCGGATCAATGGTGTTTTGACATTTGTTTAGATGTTCAGAATACCATAATTTAGCATGAAAATATTCACATATGAACGTTTGATCCCTAAGATCTGTATATGTCGGTAATCCTGAATGTAACAACGATATTAATTAAGTATTGATAGTAGTCATGTACATAGTATTGTAGAATATATTCATGTTCTATATACTGAAATAGCGGTACAATATAATTTAAGAAATACCTACCAATACAATGCTCTCATGCACTGGGAATCCATCATTTAGTGCAGAAGAGGTTAAATGTCTATGTATTGGTACTAAAGATATAGAATTTGCTATCTTTGATATACATCGATGCTGGAATAGGTTGCAGGAAAGGTAAAACAGCTTGTTTAATCTAGGCAAATATCTATTAGAATAAATATATCCATAATAAAACACAGATGTGCTTGCAGTAAAAAGTCCATACAAAATATCCGAAAATAGTAACATACATGGAACCAAGTTTTGTTACTAACAAAACCGAAAATTATTTTGAACATGAGAAGTCAAACAGGGATCGATGTTTCAGAGAGATGCATTCGTTCAAAAGGATCACTTCGGCGTGTGGCTGAGCTCGTTGACTTTACCTTAGATGTACTTGATTGTAAAGACGTATGACTAGTAATTTCATCCGCATGTCGTTTGCCGTGGGAATGGCTAGTAGAGCGAGAGCTTGGCACAGATCCCATGGAACTATGCTCAGGAGAGAACTGAAAAAGATTTTTACCTATAGAAAAAAAGTTAAATCTCGTAGATGGTATTTAAAATTGAATATATAAACAATGCTTATGTTGCAATCGTTAAATACATGATTGTCAACAAACTTGTGTAAAAGGCATAAAAGACGGATTCTATAAAATTAAATTCATAATTAGTAATGAATTATTAAAGAGATTTCATATAAGAACAATAATTCATGTAACAGCAAATTATAACATACCCTCATACAGATGGCACATAATATGTCTTCATTATCAGTTAGCCTGCTAACGCGGTAGACAGACAAAGCACTTCTAGCAATGATACGCGAAGTGGAAGATCATTGGCCTTGTTGCATGGGATAAACAACGATTTTGAAAAGACAATTGCGACCTTCAAGAGTTTTTAAGCTAGATGAGATTTTATCAGGTCTGATCTGTTTAATTTGGAAAACAAAAAAGGATTAAACCAAACAGAGGTAAGCAATAAATTTCTTAAGGTTGTATAAATGTAACAAAGTATATCTTTGTAATATACCTCAGGATCTTTGTCCCGCGCATCTAATGCTGATTTACAAAGAAGTTGAATAGTTTCTTTGTCAAATATAAAAAAATAGCCTCGCCAGTATCATCAATAACTTTAACGTAAACTCGAAACTTGAAATAGTTAATAGTAATAATTGTTATGTAAACGATTGTAACAATGTTTCCAACACGAAACAAAATAATTTACTTTGGGAACGGGATGTCTGTAGTTGTCTTGCAAGAATCACAGTAGAAACGGCTAACGGTGGCACAGGTAGATGTACCATCAGCAATGGCGTTAACCTTTCTGGAGTTGGTATTACATCCTAAATAATACCAGCAGTCTTTTTTCAAAACTTCAGTAATTAAAGCAAGGACTGTGCAAATTCTAGTCTGCATAAATGAAGACGTAATATCAGAAAATAATCGATCAATATCCAACATACGTAGTTAGGGTAAACCTAAAATATACATTGGTGGTCTTCCCACGATCTGCGATTGTTTTGATTGGAACCGCATTCCAAAAGTCAATTGATTCGCTGGGTTGTGGGTGCGGGGCAAACAAGGTGATATTTTTTGGAGTATCATCCGAAGCACTAGGGAAGCTTGTTTAAAAATAATAAATTTGAAATTAATAAACGAAAATAAACATTAGATATACCTATTAATGTTGTGGAAACTGTAGCAAGGAACAGATTTTGAAACTATTAAACGAAATAATATGCGGAAACTAATACAATAGAATTGAACATACTTTGATTTATATTGAACAATAGCTTCGAAATTTTGGTCCGTAAAAAGTTTACTTGAAAATTGCACATTTCAAATTGTTTGGCGGTATGTAAACAAAAGAGCAGTTCAGCGTGTAAGTGCAGAAACAATCTATGTATAATACTATGCAATTATCTATTCAGAAAATCTCGCAAAGAGACATGACGAATGAAGCTGTGAACAAATTGAAAACTCGGATTGTAAACACATAAGGAGTCAAAGAATAACATAAACACAGATAACAACCCAAAGATTTAATTACTCAGAAAAAATGTTTAGCAAGTGAAATATAGAAAGGAAGGGAATAATAACTCAGGAATGCAAAATGCTAACTACAAAAGGAAACCGAGCCCCAAAAGAAAACATAACAACGCTTGCGTATACATCGAGAAATAAATGTTTCAATAAGAACATCTAAAACTATATAATAACATATTCATAGAGAGATCGATGAAGAGAAGTGCAGCGAAAAGGCTGGAAAAAACACCAATAACATGTAAACAGACTCGTCAAAACTAAATACACAAAATTTAAAAATGTAAACAAAAAGCAATAGTTTTAAAGTATCTTACCACCCCAAGTTCGTATTTTGAACATTTTGCAAATGAGCACGAACGGACCAGTCTGATAAGCACAAATGAAATCATATGTTTGGTAGGCAAATGTTTCCCACAATGTGTACATTCAAGCAGCACAAAACTGCATATTAAATTTTTTTAATGGTAGGATTTAACACACAACAGGCCTTTAAAAATATTTGAATGCAATGAACTAAAATTTAAAAAGTATACGCATGGACAGATAGACAGTAGCTTGCTATGGTTAAATAAATTGAGCATCGCGTAGACATTGCAAAATACCTCGCATCACGGAGTTGACGCACAATCTTCTACCCGTGCATTCTGCATAAGCAAAATCCGTTAGTTCGCCAACAGCAATTACCTTGCCAATAACATATGTTGAGAGAGAAGATGCGTATCAGAGAGTATCACAAGATAAGTGGCATATCGATAAAATTTCATTCAAAGCAATATAGCAACAAACAAATTTAATAATACCTTTCATACAATCTAAGAAAGCATTTATGGTAACTTACCAATGAGCACATATTCTTCCAAGACGCCTGAGACTATATATGTGAATGAAGCGAAGTTGAAGAAGCTCTCGGAATTCGATAGATCGCCACAGGGTCTAACAACGATATTCGACGTAAACACGAATGGAAGAGATGATGCTCTATATTCGCCATTACTTCGGCTAACATTGAAATTCGCTATGATACAACACGCTCCTTCCACGAGAAAACACTGATAGCGGTACCAGAAATTTGACTTTACGGAATCCTAGATTTAGTTACCCTACAAAATATAAAAACGATATCACCCACGTAGAATTCGATATAAGATGTAAACATTTAATGTAGCACATGAATAACACCCAAAATCAAACAACAAACACAAGACTTGCCCATTCATCACATAATAGTATTTCCCAATTAGAAGTTGATCGAGGAAGCGGAACCACATCGAAATTCCAAACACTGACAACACGAAATCGAATCCTAAACGATATTTCCTGCGTAGGACGGATATCGGTTAAAGGAAAGTACATGATTTCTAATGCAGTTTCGGTTAACCGGTTTTTCCAAAACACTTTAAACAGTAAAAGAGATTTTACTGCACACACATGTAAGTAAAAAATTAAGTTGTGTGATATAAATAGGCGTCTGGGAATCCCGTAGATACATATTCCACATACAATTGACCTAGCCTAATCGGATATAAGAGACGATGTAAGGATCACACATATTCAGCATTTGTGACACATAAGTATTACCTAGGCCTAGATAAATGGTAGATAGACTGAATCAACGTAAATTAATCTAAAACAGAGACACGTAAACAGGTAAATTACAGAGAAAAGAACACATCACCTGTCTAGTCTACTGGCTGGGAAATAGATACCCAGCTAGGTATCCATGTCATGTGCTCCCAAAAATGCCCTCCACGTCAGCATCTTATAAGTACTTTATACATCGGTGTAGAAGAAAATCCAAATAGAAAATATGTAAAACTCTAAGAGGTTGTAATAACCTAAAAGCCCAACAAATAACATGATACAACCCACATAAACATCAAGCATACCATGTACATTATACACATGCAAGGTAGCGCATCTCAAGTCCAATAATCCATAATGTTTGAAAACCCAATCTAAACACGTGCAAAAACCTTACAACCCGAATAAACGTAAGGTCATAAAAACAGATAAAAGCCCACATAGACATTAGTAGCATCTTATAAGTACTTTATATATCGGTGTAGAAGAAAATTGAAACAAGAAATATGTAAAAGTCTATGAGACCGTAATAACCTAAAAGCCCAACAAACAACTTGCTACAGTCCACATAAACATGAAGCATACCGTGTACATTATACACATGCAAGGTAGGCAATCTCAAGTTCAATAAGCCATAATGTTTAAAAACCCAAACCTACCACATGCAAAAACTAACAGACCGAAACAGCGTAAGGCCCAAATAAAAAGAGATAAGAGCCCACGTAAACGTCAGTAACAACAAACCCGGAAATAACAAAAGAGGAAAAAAAGAAAAGAAATCTAAAAACCAATTGATACATGCAAATAAAAAGTGCACAAATAAGGGAAGCACAATTCCATAGCATCATATTCATCATGAAAAAATAACAACAATTCCGATCTATGCAACCATCAATGAATCAATTTCTACAACACACGGAAAAATGCAAACCCTAAAATGACAATTCGAACAGGCGAACAACACAATCAAACAAACCATTAATAATATGACCACACAAATTGCAGAGGCAAAAATCATGGAAAAAATCAACCCTTTCAAACACTTTGCAATGCATGCATTAACGAAATACACAAACGTCAGCCAAAAGAAAGAACCCATTAATCATAAGCTGAAAAGCATAAAGAGAAACCCAAATGCAGACCAACGGTCACAAGCGGCCAGACCTAACGACCCAAACTACATGGCACGAAGCACCATTCAAGCCGACGTTCAGCCACGCACATTCCGAACAAATAGCCCTCGACCGAAAACAAACCCAAAAACCACAACCAAAAGCAAACGCCAGAACATTCTAACAAATCAGAAAATAAATCAAAAAACCAAAAACATATCGAAATGAAGAACACATGCAAGCCATGGAAATTTTAAAAAACCAATGGAATCCGCAATACACAGCATCTCCCGATCAAAACCCCAAAAGGAGGATAGATATACGGCAAATGAGAGTCGATACAGAGGAGGAACAGATAACATGAGCCAAAAGAAACGAAAACTTTGGGGAAACCCTAAAAAACTTCAAAAACCACCAACAGCTCGGAATGTCGAAGACATCTAAGCCACAAAAATTGAAGGAAAACCGATGGAATCCACAAGAAACAAAAACTACTGAAGAAAACCATAGAGAGAAAACAGAGAAACGACAGATGGGAGGCGGTGAGAACAAGAACCAAATGGCTTAGAGAAAAACAAAAAAAAAAGCTTGAAGAAACCCTAAAAAGTACGGATGGCTGGGATTGAGCAAGGCGTGTCGGTGGCACAATCCAACCGTCTATTTTTTAAAAAATGGTAGCAATCGAATGACCCAAATATCAGATCAGACCAAAGCTAACAGGTGTCAACATCTCACGCAGCAGCCAACCGGGTCGGAAACTACTTGAAGAAAGAATCCGAGCGCCCACAGCCATTCATCTAACCCGCAACAGCGGACAACACGCCACGTCGACAGTGGAAAAACTTTCTGCTACACTTGCCTTTTATTAGGTATAAGATATATATATATATATATATTTATATATATATATAAGATAATTGATTATTTATTCGACAGTTCATTTTGTAAAATTTAATTGCGTTCATAATGAAATTTAACAATATTAATAAAGATCTTTATGCATTTTTCACATAATTATTTTAATATCGATATTCGATAAATTGAAATTCCATTCGGTCACATCTAATTTGTACTAAAATAAATGACATATTTATTTCAATTTACATATAATAATTAAATAGATATAATACAAATATTGTCATATAATATCAATTGTAAATTTTATATAATATTTTTAGTTATTATATCATTATCCTATATAACATTTAATAAAAAGATGTATAAAACTATATTTTCAAACAAATTAAGAAAATAACCTACAATACATGATAACATTATTTCAATCTATAAATGTATAAAACATAGTATAACTGATTTTAAAATTATCAAATGTTATCATAATATCTTAAAATGCTTAAAATATATAATATTGTTTTCCAAAATAATGATTGATACAATAATAATTTATTAGTAATTTTGGTACGATGGCGTTTGGTGTAGAATGGTATATACGAATCTTAAGAATCACTTAGGTTATGTCAGACATATTGGAATCAACGTCGTAATTTGTTTAACATCTTAAAAACGAAAAAGGGATTCAGATTATACGGAAACGAAAATGGATCTATATTATATGGATCATGAGCATTATATTACACATATTATAATCAACATTTTAATATTTCACATACAATCTTTTTGGAGTATCATCAGAAGCACTAGGGAGGCTGGTTTTAAAAATAATAAATTTGAAATTAACAAACGAAAATAAACATTAGATATATCTATTAATGTTGTGGAAACTGTAGCAAGGAATAGATTTTGAAAATATTGAACAAAATAATATGCGGAAACTAATAAAATAGAATTGAATATACTTTAATTTATATTGAACAATAGCTTGGAAATTTTGGACTGTAAAAAGTTTACTTGAAAATTGCTCATTTCAAATTGTTCGGCAGTCTGTAAACAAAAGAGCAGTTCAACGTGTAAGTGCAGAAACAATCTAAGTATAATACTATGCAATTATCTATTTAGAAAATCTCGAAAAGAGACATGACGAATGAAGCTGTGAACAAATTGAAAACTCAGATTGTAAACACAGGTCAAAGAATAATATAAACACAGATGACAATCCAAAGATTTCATTACTCATAAAAAATGTTTAGCAAGTGAAATATAGAAAGGAAGGGAATATTAACTCATGAATGAAAAATGCTAACTACAAAAGGAAACCGACCCCCAAAAGAAAACAGAACAACGCTTGCGTATACTTCAGAAATAAATGTTTCAATAACAACATCTACAACTTTATTAATAACATATTCATAGAGAGATCGATGAAGAGAAGTGCAGCGCAAAGCCTAGAAAAAAACACCCATAACCTGTAAAAACACTCGTCAAAACTAAATACACAAAATTTAAAAATGTAAACAAAAAGAAGTAGTTTTCAAGTATCTTACCACCCCAAGTTCGTATTTTGAACATTTGTCAAACGAGCACGAACGGACCGGTCTGATAAGCACGAATGAAATGTATGCTTGGTAGGCAAATGATTCCCACAGTGTGTACATTCAAGCAGCACATAACTACATATTAAATTCTTTCAATGGAAGGATTTAATACACAATAGGCCTTTAAAAATATTCGAATGCAATGAACTAAAATTTAAAAAATATACGCATGGACAGACAGGCAGTAGCTTGCTATGGTTAAATAAATGGAGCAGGGGGTAGACATTGCAAAATACCTGGCATCACAGAGTTGAAGCGTCAATCTTCTGCCCGTGCATTCTGCATAAGCAACGTCCATTAGTTCGCCCGTAGCAGTTACCTTGCCAATAGCATATGCAAAGAGAGAAGAAGCGGATCAGAGAGTATCACATAATAAGTGGCATATCGATAAATTTTCATTCAAAGCAATATCACAACAACGAATTTAGTAATACCTTTCATACAAACTAAGAAAGCATTTATGATAACTTACCAATGAGCACATATTCTTCCAAGATGCCTCAGACTATATCTGTGAATTAAGCGAAGTTGAAGAAGCTCTCGGGATTTGATATATCGCCACAGGGTCTAACAACGGTAGTCGACGTAGACACGAATGGAAGATTTGATGCTCTATATTCGCCATTACTTCAGCTAACGTTGAAATTCGCTATGATACAACACACTCCTTCCACGAGAAAACGCTGATAGCGGTATAAGAAATTTGACTTTACGGAATCCTGGATTTGGTTACGCAACAAAATATAAAAACGATATCACCCAGGTAGAATTCGATATAAGATGTAAACATTTAATGTAACACATGAATAATACCCAAAATGAAAGAACAAACACAAGACTTACCCATTCATCGCATAATACTATTTTCCAATTAGAAGTTGATCGAGGAACCAGAACCACATCGAAATTCCAAACACAGACAACACGAAATCAAATCTTAAACGATATTTCCTGCGTAGGACGGATATCGGTTAAAGGACATTACATGATTTCTATCGCAGTTTCGGCTAACTGGTTTTTTCCCGAATACTTTAAACATTAAAAGATATTTTACTGCGAACACATATAAGTAAAAAATTAAGTTGTGTGATATAAATAGGCGTCTGGGAATCCCGTAGATACATATTTCACATATAATTGACCTAGCCTAATCTGATATAACAGACGATGTAAGGATCACACGTATTCAGCATTTGTGACACATAAGTATTACATAGGCCTAGATAAATGGTAGATAGACTGAATCCACATAAACTAATCTAAACAGAGACACGTAAACGGGTAAATTACAGAGAAAAGAACATATCACATGTCTAGTCTACTGGTTGAAAAATAGAAACACAGCTAGGTATCCATGTCATGTGCTCCCAAAAATGCCCTCCACTTCACCAGCATCTTATATGTACTTTATACATCGGTGTAGAAGAAAACCCAAATAGATAATATGTAAAACTCAAAGAGGCTGTAATAACCTAAAAGCCCAACAAATAACATCCTACAGTCTACATAAACATCAAGCATACCATGTACATTATGCACATACAAGGTAGCCCATCTCATGTCGAAAAATCCATAATGTTTTAAAACCCAATCTAACCACGTGCAAAAACCTCATAACCCAATAAGCGTAAGGCCCATATAAAAACATATAAAAACCCACATAAACATCAGTAGCATCTTATAAGTACTTTATACATCGGAGTAGAAGAAAACCGAAACAAGAAATATGTAAAAGTCTAAGAGGTCGTAATAACCTAAAAGCCCAACAAACAATGTGCTACAGCCCACATAAACATGAAGCATACCGTGTACATTATTCACATTCAAGGTAGGCAATCTCAAGTTCAATAAGCCATAATGTTTGAAAACCCAAACCAATCACATGTAAAAACCTAACACCGTGAAACAGTGTAAAGCCCAAATAAAAACAGATAAGAGCCCACGTAAACGTCAGTAACAACAAACCCGGAAATAACAAAAGAGGAAAAAAAGAAAAGAAATCTAAAACCAATTGATACATGTAAATAAAACGTAAACAAATAAGAGAAGCGCAATTCTATAGCATCATATTCATCATGAAAAAATTGACAACAATTCCGATCTATGCAACCATCCATGAATCAATTTCTACAACACAGGAAAAAATTTAAACCCTAAAATGACAATACGAACAGGCGAACAACATAATCAAACAAACAATTAATTCAGAAAAGAAAAACTGGTAAATCCTACTAATAATACGACCACACAAATTGGATAAGCCAAATTCATGGAAAAAATCCATCCTTTCAAACACTTTGCATTGCATGCATTAACGAAATACACAAACGTCAGCCAAAAGAAAGAACCCAGAAATCATAAGCTGAAAAGCATAAAGAGAAACCCAAATGTAGACCAATGGTCACAAGTGGCCAGACCTAACGACCCAAACTAAATGGCACGTAGCACCATTCAAGCCGACGGTCAGCCACTCACGTTCCGAACAAATAGCCCTCGATCAAAAACAAACCCAAAAACCACAACCAAAAGCAAACGCCAGAACATTCTAACAAATAAGAAAATAAATCGAAAAACCACAAACATATCGAAATGCAGAACACATGCAAGCCACAAATATTTTAAAAAACCAATGTAATCTGCAATACACAACACCTCCCGATCGAAACCCCAAAAAGAGAATGGATATATGGCAAATGAGAGCCACTATAGAGGAGGAACAGAATGCATGAGCCAAAAGAAACGAAAACTTTGGGGAAACCCTAACAAATTCAAAATCCACCAATAACAGCTCAGAATGCAGAAGACATCTAAGCCATGAAAATTAAAGGAAAACCGATGGAATCCACAAGAAAAAGAAACTACTCACGAAAACCATAGGGAGAAAACGGAGAAACGACAGATAGGAGGCGGTGAGAACATGAACCAAATGCTTAGAGAAAAACAAACAAAAAGCTTG
Organism: Gynandropsis gynandra; assembly: GCA_036759665.1. Taxonomy (NCBI): domain Eukaryota; kingdom Viridiplantae; phylum Streptophyta; class Magnoliopsida; order Brassicales; family Cleomaceae; genus Gynandropsis; species Gynandropsis gynandra. Next base: position 22,828,112 of record CM071864.1, on the reverse strand, counting down.
AAGAAACCATAAAAATTACGGACGGTTGGGATTGAGCAAGGTGTGTCGGTGGCGCAATCCAACCGTCCATTTTTAAAAAAATTGTAGCAATCGGACGACCCAAATATCATATGAGACCAAAGCTAGAGCAAGACATGTCGGTGGCGCAATCCAACCGTCCATTTTTTAAAAAATTGTAGCAATCGGACGATCCAAATATCATATGATTCCAAAGCTAACAGGTGTCAACATCTTACGTAACAGCCAACCGGGTCGGAAACTACTCAAAGAAAGAACCCGAGCGCCCACAGCCGTTCATCTAACCCGCAACAGCAGACAACACGCCACGTCGACAGCGGAAAAACTTTCTGCTACACTTTCCTTTTATTAGGTATAAGATATATATAAAACTATATTTTCAAACAAATTAAGAAAATAAGCTTCAATGCATGATAACATCATTTTAATCTGTAAATGTATAAAACATAATATAACTGATTTTAAAATTATCAAATATTATCATAATATCTTAAAATGCTTAAAATCTATAATAATTTTTTTCAAAATAATGATTGATACAATAATAATTTATTAGTAATTTTGGTACGATGGCGTTTGGTGTAGAATGGTTTATACGAATCTTAAGAATCACTTAGGTTAAGTTAGACATATTGTAATCAACGTCTTAATTTGTTTACATATGATCTTTATTTTTTGGAAATAAAAATAAATTAATTTGTTTTAATTAACATCTTAAAAACGAAAGAGGGATTCAGATTATACGGAAACGAAAAGAGATCTATATTATATGGATCATGAGCATAATATTACACTTATTATAATCAACATTTTAATATTTCATATACAATCTTTTTGTATTTCGAATAAAAAATATTGAATTGTACAAAGCGAAAAATTCAATCTATCAATACAAAATAAACAGTGCATATCAAAATTGTTTAATAAATAATAAAAAGTGTCCTTAATAATGATGGCTAATTTGTCTATTAGAATACAACTTAAAAACATTTTCAACAATTCACGTGTATATATATATATATCATGGGTTTAAACTCTATTAACACTATATTTTTGTAGATTTTGTAAAACAAAAATGAATCAGCGGAAGCACTATAGAAAAATTAAGAGCGAACGAAAGATCGAGAGAATTAAAGAGAACAAGAATAAATATTCTCTTATGCATTTCTTTAGAACTAAAGATACATAATTTCACAAGTAGAAACGGTGAAAAACAAGGAAAATACAAGTACAAATGCAATACACAAGTTTAGATGTAACATGCATGAGTTGGAGCAGTCAACAAGGCATAGGAGACCACGGAGATCATAAATTGGCTTGACCAGGTCGCAGGTTGCGGGACGTAGGTCACATGACGCGGGATGCGGGACACGATTGGTGTGTAGAGAGCGGGATGCAACCCATGAAGAGGAGAAGGGAGCGGGATACGGGACACAACAAGACACGACCTAAGTGCAGAGAGTGGGATGCGACCCGGGATGCAGAGAAGGGAGCAGGACACGGGATGCAGCGGGACGCGACCTGAGTGCAGAGAGCGGGACACGACCCGTGACGCGGAGAAGGGAGTGAGATGTGGGTCATGAAGAGCGGGACCTTTTCGGCGAAAATCCAATTGGGAAAAAACCCGAAAATGAAAAAAGAGTACAACAGTTTATGAGCTCGAGGGATGATCGAATAAGCTTGAATGCGATGTCTTCGACAGAAGATATCAACGAGGCCAATCTGTTAACAGAGATCTTTGCGGACTTTATCACTTGTTTCTTTGGTGAAGACATCGGCCAACTGATCTGCACTTCTTGTGTATATGAATTCAATGATGCCATCTTCGAGAGTCTGTCGAACAAAATGAAAGTCAACTTCATTATGTTTTGCTTGTTCGTGAAACATCGAGTTGGGTGCCATGTGAATTGTCGCCTGATTCTTACAATGAAGCACCGTGGTCTGCGAAGATTCAAGGCCAAGATCTTTGAGGAGAGCCCGGATCCAAATGAGCTCACATGTTGTATTTTGCATAGCTCCGTACTAGGCCTCACCGCTGGAATGAGAGACCACATATTTCTTTTTGCTTTGGGTTTTTGCAGTCACCGGTCCAATCTGCATCACAATACCCAATTATACTAGTGTTGATGTTTCTAATCATTAGTATACCTTTTCCTGGAGCGTTCTTGAAGTATTAGAGGATATTAGCTTACTAACAAGGCGTCTATATTGTTCTATATCATGAAATGGTTCCCGTTCACGCAAGGCTTTGAATTTTTGTTCGATGGGAGTATTTGCCAGCTTAGATCCTAGTTTATCTATTTCATTCAAAAGTTTTAAAGCATATTTTCGTTGAGAAAAAATAAATTATGATTAGATCTAGTTACTTCAAATACAAGAAAGTACTTAAGTTCACCTAGATCCTTTATATCATGATTTCTTTTAGAAAACGTTTAACACTTTCTATTCCTTTATTATCATCATCTTTTATGATTATATCATCAACATAAAGTTGATACCAGATTTGTTTCGAATATTGAACATGGAATGATATGCGTCACTTCTCTTAAAACCACACTTTCGAACAACATCATAGAGCCTAGTGTACCAAGCTCGTGGGGGCTATTTAAGTCCATAGAAAGCTCCCTTTAGTTTTCATACGACTCCTTTATAGGGTTTGGAGGCTAGGGGAGGTTTTATATAGATCTTTTCCTTTATTTCCCTTTGAAGGAAAGCATTTTTAATATCCATCTGCCACTAACTGCAATAAAGGATAATAGCAACAAAAAAGATAATACGAACATAATGAAGTTTCACAACAGGGGCAAAAGTCTCAGTATAATCTTCCCCATATTCTTGATTATACCCTTGCGCTACAAGGCGAGCCTTGTAATGTTCTACCTCACCATTACTCTTATATTTGATTTTATATACCCATTTGCTTCCTATGGGCTTCTTTTCTTTAGGAAGAGGGACAACGTCCCATGTATGATTCTTTTCTAAGGCTGCTAGCTCCTCGGCCTTGGCTTCCTCCCGTTATGGCTTCCCTTCGGGTTTTCTATAAGTTTGTGGCTCTATATCCCTATCAATTTTACTAAGAAAAGCTTTGTGATCAGTACAGATAAATGCTAAAGAGCAAAAGTTTTGAATAAGGTGTTTGGTTGCCACGCCATTGAATAGGATTGTCAATCGAATTCGAGATTGGTCAACTTATTCTAGTGCTTCTCTGAGGCACTATCTCATTTAGAATCCTTCCTTCGACTTCTTCGACGTCATGATCCTCATTTTGGTTATGATCATGGCTTTGTTCTTTGCTCTCATGATTTGAGGCCCTAGTTTCATCCTCATGATTTTTCTCAGAAAGTATGATCTCATCGTGGTTTTCTTGTTCTTCATTTTCTTAGAATTCTTGATCATTTTGGTCTTCATGACGCTCAGGTACACTTTGCAAGGGACATGTTTCATTGCTAGTTTCCGAAATTAAATTTACTATGTTTTTAAGGGACAAACCTATATCATTTGGTTCTGAGATTCCTTTAACTTCTTCCCAGGTGATTTTATCATGAAAGCTCTTGTCTTCGAGGAACATAACATCTCGAGACACCATTACATGTTGAGATTTTTGAACGGAACACTTGTAGCCTTTTTATTTACTGAGTATCCGATGAACATGGCTTTAGTGCTCCTTGGTTCCAACTTGTTTCGTTGTGAATCAGGAACAAGAACAAAAACACACACATTCGAAAGTTCTTAAGTACTCAAGATGAAGTTTTGTAGAGTTTAATACCTCATAAGGTGATTTTGCGGAGTGTAAAGGCAAGAGGTTTGGTGTGTAATGCTTTGTTCTTCAAGGTATCTGTGAAACTAAAGACTTGTATACTCTCTACCATTTTTAGTCCTTAGATATTTTGTTTTAGCATTATATTGAGTTAAATATGCTTATGAAACTTCACAAACACATCATAAAAACAACTCTTAAAGGAGAGAGTATAAAGCCATGTAAACTTTGATTTTTTATCGATGAAGGATACAAAATATTTCTTTTGATCACGAGAAACACATGGAGTTGTTCAAACATCTGAATGGATCAGCCCAAAACAGTTTTTAAAAACCAAGACAAAGTTCGGAAAAACTTGTTTTACTTGCTTTCCTAAGATGCAAGCTTCACAAGCTTCATATTTATCTTAAAGATCAGGAAAATGATACTTATAACTTTTATATGAGGGTGTTCAAGTCTCGCATGTCACATAGAAACTTTATTAATATTTGAATTTGATAGAAACACAGACTCAGGATCACAATACATAGACTCGAGAAGATAAAGACCATTGACGAGCTTTCATTTGCCCATTACTTGTTTGTTTACAATATCTTGCATCCAAAATGAGTTAAAATAAAAACAAACATAGCATTGAGGTCTTCTGCAAGCATTTGGACAAATATAAGATTATTAGAAAATTTCGGTACAAAGAGAACCTTTGTATCATGACCGAAAAGCTTAAGCTTCCTTGTTTCTTTAATTGGGAAGCTCTCCCCATTCCCAATAGAAACAGAGCCATAATGAGGTTTTATATCTTTAAGCAAGTCATGATTTCTGATCATGTGATTTATAGCTCCAAAATCTATTATAATATGGTTTCAAAAAACAAAGAAAGCAGAGATAACATTACATCCCTCTTCATCAGCTTTGTTTGTTTGATTTCTTACCTTAATCACTTTGAAAAACTCCTCGAGGTTTGTCTTGGTGATAAGCTCAGATTCAGATGCCATATTAGCCTTACCTTGGCTGTCACGGCATATATTCTTCAAATGGGGGTAAAGGATCTAACGAGGGAAAATCGTTTTGGCGAGGGAAAATCGTTTTGGCGAGGGAAAATCGTTTTGGCGAAGTACGTGATAAATAAAGTCGTTGTATTTGTCGTCGAGGGAAAATAAAAGGTAAAAGACCTAATCATGGTTTGCTCTCTGAGCTATTTCCAAAGGATCCGCAATATGAGGCCTTAAAGCATCGAGTTCTGACCATAATTCTTTCAAATCACCCAAAGCTTGGTTAAAAGGCTTTCCCTCTTGCCTTAGATTATTAAGGACTTTCTTTACTTCATACACAGTGATTGTTGGAAACCAGAGGTTTTAATTTCCTAGACCACTCTACCGCAAGTATACGGTACGTGGAGTACCAGGGTCGAACTTTGGAGACTTAGTGTTGCGTTACAACTAAGAATTCACGAGAAGAAAATCTATCAATAGATGGTTCTCGAACTATAAATTAAAGATAATAAAAGAATGACGAAACTAGACTCAACAAGATAGAGTACAACGGGTTTCGAGAATGTCGGGACATGCAATGGATGTTTCTATGGAACATGAAATCGGTTATATCAAGCAATCAGAAACTAAAATCTAAATTCACTACCTAGGGAATCAACATCACTCGTCTCTCGATGCAGCGCGAAACATCTAGATGCCTGAAGAACGAGTGGAGAGTTCTACCTCAATTATCCGAAATGATTCTCTCGATGCCCCAAACCTCTAATTAGGAAATCACGTTACTCATCTCTCGATGCAGTACGAAACATCGAGATGTTGAAGAACGATAGGGAACTCTTACATCTACTATCGGAAACAATGGGAACTCGACCTCTATTAATGGAAGTGACTCTCTCGATGCCTAAATCCACTATATAGGAGATAAACGTACTCAGCTCTCGATGCAGTCAACTTATATCCTAAACACATTAAGAACAATGGGATTTCTACCTCAATTATTACCATTCCTAAATAGATTAACCAATCACTAGATTCTCATTCATCTAATTCATTCGAAAGTTAATCTTGAGACTCAATTCTGACTCTCTCGATGCCTAGATGAATCTCTAATCTCATTTAAACGTGTCTAATCTCACTCGAACGGATCTAGTCTCATTCAAACATTTGATCAACAAAGTATGAACATATTATGCACAACTACCGATTTCACATCCGATCCTATCACGAAACCCGAAAGACCTTGCATGCCAAGATTGGCCTTAGCAATCTTCATCCAACTAGAATAATTGTTTCCATTGAACGACATTGAGATGCTTTTGGTGGAGTCCCTGACGAAAGATCCGAGTAAACACAGGGAAACAAAATAACAAAGAGAGGTTAAAAAGGTTGGACCGAAAAACAACTTTTGAAAGAGAATAGATTTCAAAACATAACAAAATCGATTAAAAAATTTTCCGAGACTCGATCAGCGCTCTGATACCATGTAGATTTGGTAAAACAAAGATGAATCAGCGAAAGCAAGATAGAAAGATTCGGAGCGAGCGAAAGATCGAGAGAATTAGAGAGAATAAGAATAAATATTCTCTTATGCATTTCTTTAGAACTAATAATACATATTATACAAGTAGAAACGGTGAAAAACAAGGAAAAAACAAGTACAAATGCAAGACACAAATTTAGATGCAACATGCATGAGCTGCCAACAAGGCATAGGACACCGCATAGGTCATAAATTGGCTTGACCAGCCCGAAGATCGCGGGACGTAGGTCGTAGGTCGGGGGACGCATGACTTGATAAACGACCTGAGCATAGAGAGTGGAATGCGACCCGAGACGCGGAGAGGAAGCGAGACCCGAGACACAGGCGGGATACGACCTGAGCACATAGAGCGGGATGCGAAATCAGGACACGAGAAGGGAGCAGGACGCAGGACGCGACTCAGGATGCAGAGAAGGGAGCGAGACGTGAGTTATGAAGAGCGGGACGCGACCTTTCTTCTTAACAATTTTAATATTAAAAAGTATTTTCATTTTTTATAGTTTTTATATATACACAAGTTAGATTGATAAAAAATAAAAATATTAATTCTTTTATATAAGAAAAAAATAAAAAAGTAATTTAAAATAGTCATATATTAATTATTATAATACTGTAAATTTTATTAACGTAGAAAATATTAAAAATTTATGCATAATTTTTAGTGATGAAGGTTTTCTTGATGTCTCATTCCGTGGTATGAGATCAAGGAGCTCAACTTCCTAATCCATCCTTTAGCCTGGATATTTCGATCATAAGAGGGTATCTAAAGTCATACTCTTAGCAGGTGTAAAATAAAAAAAATTACATTTGGTATGTTATTAGGGCTTTAATCCTAAGCTTACCTTCTAAACAAAAATATCTTAACTTCTATTTCACCCTTATAGTATTGATAATCCCATATTACCCTTGTATTTTAAGCAATCCTTGTGAATTAAACGACCCTTGTGACTCAAGTGACCCTTCGGATTCCAGCGACCCTTCCGACTCAAGCGACTCTTGCGACCCAATGAGTCTCTTGAGTCAAAGAGGGTCATGAGTCTCAGGCGACCCTTGCGACGATCCTTATAACTTAAATGACCCATATGACTCAAGCGAGCCTTGCAACCTAATGAATCTCTTGAGACTCATGTAACTCAAGCGACCCTAGCGACTCAAGAGACCCTTGCGATTCAAGCAACCCGTCCAACTCAAGAAGAAGAAGAAGAAGAAGATATATAATAAAAAGCTAAAAATAGTATGCTGTTATAACATATATTGTATATTTTTGTCAACTCATAAAATAAATCTGATAACATAAATTTTAGTTATAATAAAAATTTAATAAAATCAAATATTTAATCTTAAAACTTTTAAAATTTAAATTTAGTCATTGTAATTGTTATAATATATAAGTTTAAAATATGATCAAATAATATTAATTATTTACATTTATGTAAAGTTTTTTTGTTATCATTATACTATCAAATATAACATGTGAATACAAATTTAGCTGCCAAGAAATTTTATTTTGAAGACAAAAATTTCATTTCTCTAAGTCCTGTATCTTTCTTAATTAGTTTCTCCCCCATTTTGTTTCTTTTTTAATTTATTTTTTTATTTGTAATTTTATTTTTTATGCAAATTATTAAAAATCAAAATGCATATAAAATAGGGAAAATGTTTAAGTGGAAAAATTAATATATACAAAGAGTAAAAATAAAAAATATTACCTTTTTAATTGATTAAAATACTATAACTCATACTACATATTATTGTAAATTACATCACAGATGTGTACGATCAGATAAAATTAAATAAAATATTTTAAAAAAATTATAATTATTTTTAATAAAATTAAGAAATTGTATGAATAAAATATGAAAATATTAGTGTAAAATTAGTGTTTATCCATTTATACGGATAAATTTTGAAAACATATGTGCCGATATTTTGAAAAACGAACTAAAAAATGATAATAAAGTCTTTTTGAGTTGTTATTTTATTTAATAATCACATGTATAACAATATATATATATATATTTCTCGTTTTTGTTTTTTAAATGTCTTCCTTATTATTATTATTTGGTTAATTTGTATTAGTTTCTTTTCTATCTATCAATGTATACTTTTTATTTTACATCTTTGTTTTATAACTTGTTGTAGTATTTTAATTTTTATAAAATGATAAGTAATATTTAAATCTACAAATGATAAAGGGGAACTTCAAAAATATCTCTTTAGGGCTAAAGTGCTTCAAAAATACCCTTGGCTGAAAAAAAGTTTCAACTTCAAATCTACCCTTAAAATATTTATAATCTCATATTACCTTTGACGACAATTTTTCTCTCTCCTCTAGAGCACCTCTAATTCTCTCTCTCCTATGGCGCGAAAATTACTATTCCCCCACACCACAACAGATTCGACCAGAGTAGCTTGAAATCGGCATCAGATTCGCTGCCAATAGGTTGAAATCCTTTGTTGTCAACAAAGAAGCTTGCAATTAAGCACGTTCCGCAGAAAAACCAGGTATGTATAATGAGTTTTTCGTGTTTCTCTTGTGTTTATTGCAGTTATTTAAAATGAGTCTAAACAAGTCATATTTATTGCAATTTCAAAGGTGACAGAGTGGGTCACAGAGTCGTACGGTCGCACTGGATCACAGAGTCTCATCGAAGGCTCAAAGGGATCAAAGATCGTCGCTGGGGTCCAAGGGTAAAGGGGTCGCAAAGGGTCCAACGGTAGCAGGGGTCCAAGGATCGGATGGGAAAGGGGTCGCAAAGGGTTCAAAGGGTCGCATGGGTCCAAGGGTCGCATGGGAAAGGGGTCGCAAAGGGTTCAAAGGGTCGCAGAGGTAAAGGGGTCGCAAAGGGTTGAAAGGGTCGCAAAGGGTTGAAAGGGTCGCAGGGGTACAAGGGTTGCAAAGGGTTGAAAGGGTCGCAGGGGTACAAGGGTTGCAAAGGGTTGAAAGGGTCGCAGGGGTACAAGGGTTGCAAAGGGTTGAAAGGGTCGCAGGGGTCTAAGGGTCGTAGGGGTCCAAGGGTCGCACGATCGCTGTGGGTCACAATTTTATTATTTTGTGTATGATAGTAAATGGGAAAAAACCCAAATGGAGAATCTGAATGGGTTGGTAGAGTTCAGGAAAACCAGAGAGTATTTTTCTTATGTCCTCCGGTTAGTCTGGCATACCAGCAACTGATTGATGAGTTATGCGCAGAGATGATGGTTGGAATTAACAAAACGAAGTTGAAGTTAAGCTATTTGCCCAATATTTGTGAAAATAGGAAGCCGACATATATAATGAATGACAAACATCTTATTTGTTATCTGTTCGATCGCATAAGAGGAATTCGACCACTGCTGTATGTGGAGATAAAATCAGTAGGTGTGAATTGTGAAATCGAAATTGAGAGGGAAATTGAGCCTCTAATTCCTGATTTTGGAAGCATTGCTAAAGAAAGGTGAGGATCGAGGTGTTGTAGATTATGATGACTGTGTTATTGTAGGTCCAGATAACAAAATTAGAGTTGAGAGTAATCTGGAGACAATAGATACTTTGGATTCGGATGATTCTGATAGTGAACATACAAGCGGGTTAAGAGAAGATGGTGGGTGTGCCATGAATGTGGTAGTTGATGGAGTTGTTTGTGGTAGTAATAAAGTTGATTCTGATGTGCCAGCAGAGCATAAGTATAGTGATGGTGAGAACAACTCGCAAATGGTAGTTCACAATAGCGAAAATAATATCTTCGAGTTTGAAGATGGATTAGATCTTAAAATTGGGCAAGAGTTTGATAGAAAGAAGGATGTACAGGCATTTGTAAGGAAGGGTTCAATCGAAGCTTCGTTTAGATATACAACATTGAGATCTGATACGAAGCTGTGGGAAGTACGATGCAAGTTTGCCGGAAATGGTTGTAAATGGAAATTACGCGTGGCAGCAATCCCGAATTCCAAACAGTTTAGTGTGAGAACACAACATCCCATTCAAAACTGTTCACCTGTATCTAAACGGACCGAAGCTACAAAGGGTACAGCGCAAATGGTTAAGGATTATTTGAAAGAGGAATTTGCCGGAAGTTATGAAACACCTCTAGCAAAAGAATTGATGGCTCGTGTAAAAGCAAAATACGGTGCCAATGTATCATATTTGATGGCATTAAGAGGCAAATGTGGTGCTCAAAATAATATTCGTGGTGATGACTTTGAACATTATAGGAGGCTTCCAGGGTGGTTGCACATGTTTGTAAAAAAAATCCCTGATATGTCGCAAATCTTCAGTACAACATTGATGGGAAAAGCTTCAAATACCTTTTTATGACTGTCGGAGCGGCTATAAAGGGATGTAAATACATGCGCAAAGTGGTTGTCGTGGATGCGACATTTCTGACAAGAGTGTACAAGGGAACATTGATTGTGGCGACCGCGCAAGATGGTGAACATCATCGATATCCTCTTGCATGGGGAATAGTCGACAGAGAGAAGGACGAATCATGGATGTGGTTTATGTCAAGATTGAAACAGGTGATACCAGACAGACGTGATATCGTTGTGATATCTGATCGCCATAAAAGCTTGATCAAAGCAGTCAAACAAGTGTATAAAGAAGCTGATCATGGTTTTTGTATGCGTCACATATTGAAAAATATAAAGAGCTACGTCAATAAAGGCCGTGGTAGAAAGACTTCAAAGGGTTGAAACAGGTGATACCAGACAGACGTGATATCGTTGTGATATCTGATCGCCATAAAAGCTTGATCAAAGCAGTCAAACAAGTGTATAAAGAAGCTGATCATGGTTTTTGTATGCGTCACATATTGAAAAATATAAAGAGCTACGTCAATAAAGGCCGTGGTAGAAAGACTTCAAAGGGTGATACTGTGGCAGAAATGTTCTTGAAATGTGCGGCACCATACACGAAGAACGAACTTGAAGTGCTATTGAATGATTTGAAGGCCAGATACAAAAAATGACTTTTGTGACTTATGCGTCTTTTGTGACCTCTGCGACCCTTCTACCCTTTGCGACCCTTGTACCCCTTTGCGACCCTTGTACCCCTTTGCGACCCTTGTACCCCTTTGCGACCCTTGTACCCCTTTGCGACCCTTGTACCCCTTTGCGACCCTTTGACCCCTTTGCGACCCTCGTCCCCCTGCGACCCTTGTACCCCTTTGCGA
>CM071864.1:22791429-22810760 GCA_036759665.1 Gynandropsis gynandra | reverse complement strand
CATTAGACCCATTAGACCCATACGACCCATGCGACCAATGCGACTCAAAAGACCGTACTTACTTGGTGGAACCTCTTTATCCTTAGAGGGGGCCTCTTCGGCGGGACCGACTGTAGGTTCCTCGGGAGGAAACTCCTTATCCTTAGAGGGGGCCTCTTCGGCAGGACCGACTGTAGGTTCCTCGGAAGGAACCTCCTTAGGGGGGGCCTCTTCGACAGGACCGACTGTAAGTTCCTCGGAAGGAATCTCCTTAGGGGGGGCCTCTTCGACACGATCGACTGGAGCATCTGTAGTAACGTCTCTGGAAATGTATTCAGTTAGAGGAATGGTGGCGGCAGATGCGATATTTTCAATTAATCTCGAAAGGTTTGCCAAATCCTCTTCTGCGCCATCTCCACGGACATTTTCAGACTCTGACTCAACCGGCTCTTCGTAAGGACCTGGATATGAACGTTGAAGGAATTCATTGTCTCTAACACTGCCGGAAGATTGGTTTGCGGTGCTCGCATCTATCTCGGCAGATTTTGATTTTGCCTTTTCAGCACATTTGGGATTTGCCGCCTCTGCTTTTGTATTAGGCAAATGAAACTCGACATCCCTTAGAAGATCTCTGACAGCGTTGATGATTCTTTTCTCCGACTTCTTTATTTTTTCACTAATTTCTGCTCCAGTGTCAGCTGGACTGCAGCTTCTTTTCCTTCTGCTTCATCTTCATCCTCGCCTTCTCTTTCAGCTTCAGCTTCAACATCACCATCTCTTTCTTCATCACCTTCAGCATCAGCTTCATCATCTTCAAGCTCTATCATTTTTCCCCCACGCTCTTTTTCCTCTTAGTCCCCTTCCCCTTCCTTTTCCCCTTCTTTTGATCTCCAAGAACTTCTTTTCGCGTCAACAGTTCTTACTCACGAATGTCATCCCAACATAGTCCCTTCGGATTTCTACGAATATGTTCCATCCATATCTGAACATCGGGATCGCATCCCTCATAGTCGTCCAGATCAAAACTTGTAAAGTGTTCATCGTAATCAGGACAAAGAATACTTCGAATATCCTGAAAAACAAAAAATAGTCATTATTACCCTCTGTGACCCTTGTTTTCCTTGTGACCCTTGTGTAATTGTTACCTTAGAATCTCCGATCAGCCTTATGACGTCTACGTACTTCAGGTTAATACTGGATTTAACCATCTTCTTGCACATTCTTGGGCATGATGGATCCGCATTCTCTACATCAACATACCATCCCTTTCCGCCTAAACTAAGGATGGTTTCGAAAAGAAGTAACTGCAACATTAAAAAAAATAAGAATGCAAAAAGTATGAGAAAATTCAAGTTATTCGAATAATATATACAACTTACCATTAGTGGGATCATGAAACCACCACAATACCATTTTGCTTTCGGTGATTCCCCGCTAACGTGCTTGCCGCAAGTATCCACAATCTTCTCGAATGTGTAATGCCCCCATGGAAAGCCTTCACAAAATTCCAAATCATCAACCATGTCAATGAGATCATGGCTGATAGAGTTGTCTGATGAAGGTTTGTGAGCCATAACTTGCGCCAACAACAACAAAGTTGCCAACCTCTTTCGGTCCTCGTCATTCTTCGCCTTCACAAGCCTTCTAATGATTTGTACGGGGGTCACCTTTCCACGGCCGAAACTCTTCCGCCTGAATGTATCACCCCTTTTGGACTCCCATCCTTTGGGATATGGTCCGCAGTTCAATCCAGAAATTAGTGCGTGCTCCACTATAGAGTACCGGATGGGAACACCGTTTAAGACGAACCACAACTCCTTCTTGTCCCATACAATCACGGAGTGATACCCATGCGACTCAACCGACCCATCCGACTCAATCGACCCTTTGACTCAACCGAACCCATGCGACTCAACTGACCTATGCGACCCAAACCGACTCATCAAGACAACCGACTCAAACGACCCTTAGAACCCCTGCGACGCTCAAGCGACGATTGCTACCCAAACCGACTCACTGTGACAACCGACTCAAACGACCCTTAGACTCCCTGCGACGCTCAAGCGACCATTGTGACCCAAATCGACTCACTCAGACTCAACAGATTCACTGACACTCACACCCATTTCAAATCAATAAACCATTCTGGGACTCGACAGCCTGCACTCTACGCTCAACCGGCCATCGCGACCCAAACAGACTCACTGAGACAACCCACTCTTGCGACTCAACCGACTCACTGAGACTCAACCGACTCATTGACACTCACACCCATTTCAAATCAATAAACCATTTTGGGACTCGACATCCTCCAAAACCCTAGAAATAGATCTACTTACACTTATTGAATATTGACTCGTGCTCTCTTCTCCACCGCTGCTGATTCTAGCAATTTCCTTCTTGCCAACTTCGAATCGATCCCTCTCAAGTTCGAAATCACTAGTTCTTTCTTGGCTTTTACTCTCCCAAAATGCGGGTTTGGCTTTTACTCTCCCAGAATGCGGGGTTTTTCACGTTGGAAATTAAGGGTAAATTTGTCTTTTCTCCAGTTTTTTCCGAGTAAATAATTATTTTAGGGAAGGGTATTTTTGAAGAGTTTTAGCCCTACGAGGGTATATTTGATATTCCGCCGATGATAAATACTATTTATATAATGAATTCATATTTTTTCTATGTTTCTTTGTTATTGCAATGTGTTCTTTGTATGTTTTGTATATTTTTATTGTTTTCAAATTATTTACCTTCATGTCATTGATTTTCAAAATTAGGTATATGTCAACATTTAGGAACCATATATGATAATCATATTTCCACTACCATTTGGTTTCATTTTTAAATAAATTTTTTTGTTTGAATATTATTCTTATTGGACAAAATACTGTTATTTTTAAAATTCCAATGTACCTCTTTTGATAAATTCTAGTTTTACCACTTTATTTTGTTATAAAAAAGACAAAAAGAAGAAAAAGAGGATTTTTAGTGAAAAGGGTTTCACAAATCTTAGTATGTCTTTGCATGTGTTAAAATTCTAAAACAACAATTGTGTGAAAAAATATAAGATTTTTATTCTCTTATGTGAAAAGGTATTCCACAATTAAATGAAATATAAAGAATACATTGTTTTTTTAATTTTATATAAATTTATATTTTTTATTTTTCCTTTATTTAGATGTGTGTAAATATATAAAAATCTGTGGATCTTTCCATTTGAGTTTGTCTTTTTTTTTTATATTCATTTTAGAAGTTTTTCATTTATATGATATTTTTTAAAAATAAATATAAGTTATAAAGAATTACATATTAATTTTAAATGAAAATTAATGTTCAAAATGTTTTGACCCATGATAAGATTTTATATGTTAATAATAGATTTTCTTTCTCCATAAAGAGCACAAGTATAGAGTGTAGAACAACTATAATTTAGTATGACCATGCATATCACTACAAATCTTTAAAACTCAAAAATGAATACAAAAATTGTGATTGATTAAAAGCAAACATAGCTTCCTAGAACAAACATTACTATGGCGCAAAATCAAAGGATGGTATGTATTGTTATGATGGTAACATTTGTGATAGTCTTACTAATGTCCCAAAGTGTGTTAGCAACAATAGAATACAATGAAAAATATGTTTTGACGAAATCTCCGGTTAGTTCGAATCGTTTACTACCAAATTCGGTAAAATTTGTGCTTGCTCTCAAGAAAATTTCAGGATGTCAAAAAGTTGTCATTCATTTTAAACTAAAAGAAATGAAAAAAGAGTGTTGCAAAGTCGTTTGGGGTATTGCAGATGATTGCTTACGCATATTACTCCCTGGTCAATTTTTTGCCAAACTTTGTATTCGAGGCGTTTGTTTAATTTTGCAATATTAAAATTTATTATTCTAGTTTTTCTATGATAATAATTATAATATTATGAATCATTAACATTTTTTATGTATCTGTTGTTTCTTTTACTTATTTCAAATATGAAAACACTAAATTAGATAAAAAAAAAACGCGACTTCATTTGGATGCTAAATTCATGACATGATGTTATAGTTCCCTATACCATTTGTTATTTTTCATTTTCAATTAAAATTTTATCAAGAGTCTTGATTTTTATTGTAGAAACAAAACCATTTTGCACCAATTCCAATTCAGCTCTTATTGTATATTTTAATTTTTCCATGTTATTTAATTTTAAAAATGAGAAGAAAATTATTTTAGTGGAGGATATTTTAGAAATTTTACTATAAGAAACAACTTATCAACATACATGAATTATTCTATAAGAAAAACTTAAAAAATTATTTGTAGTCTACAAGGCCCCCGCACGAGGTTGCCGTCCTCGGACTCACCTTCAGCACGCACAGATCAAGACCTGGTGAGGAGCCCGCGTGGGGTGATGGTCCAGCAAATTCTGCCCGACTCGTGCTCATCCTTAGCAAGCACGGGTCATGGAGGAGTTGGGGAGTTCGCGTGGATTGGCTACTGAGCCCGCGAGGGGCATATCTACATTAACCTTCCTTGAAGTTCTCCAATGGAGAACAAGCTTAAAAAGGGACACCCAATTTAATTAGAAAGGAAGAAAACACAGAGCGGATCCCTAGAAGGGCATATAGGAGACGGAAGATCTAATTGGGACGACACCTCGTTTGATTTGTATGCTCTTTAGATATTCTATTTCGTTTATTTTGTTTGATTCTGAACTCATGACCGAGTAGTTGTCTTGTTCTAGAAGAAGGGATTAGCTCATGGCTATCCCGAAACCTCATTGATTTATTTATTAATTCATTTCCCGTTTTGCTAATCTATTCTTTGTCTGAGCGTTGAATGTCTTGTATTTACGAAGGCCATATAGATGCATGTATTAGGGATTATGAGAAAGACCGGAAGGAGAATTCCAGTCCTAGAAGATGAGCCTTAGAACAACCGAAACCAGGTCATGAAAGTAGGATAGTAACGGTTGAGGGTTAATCGGATGAATCATAGATCGTATGGAGTTTAGTTGGGGTGTCAGCCACGAACGTAGGAGATAACTCAATTGAATCACATTCCTATGCCTTGAGAGAGGGTAGGAATTACATTAGGATCTTCCGCCTAAGATATCTTGATAGGCAATGCATGATTAGATATATCGATAGTTAGTTTCGGAAGCTACGAGGTGAAACCGTATCCTAGACTGTTTGTCTCATTTGTTAAGAACTGCTAGGTTTACTGCATTATCATATTCATCTTACAATCATCATTTCATCGTAGGAAGTTTGATCCTAGTTTGATCTTAGTTCGTGTTGCATAGTCCTTGTGAGATCGGCACCCAGAATATTAAAACTTGTCGTGTATTACCAGAGTAGGTTTAGGTTTTATTTATCTTGAATGTGCATCAGTTCACAAATCTTTGTATGTCTTTATATGTTAAAATTCTAAAACAACAATTGTATGAAAAATATATAAGATTTTTATTCCCTTTATCTGAAAAGGTATTCCACAATCATATATATAAAAGGAGTTTTTTACTTCCTTCTCCTTCCGCTACTGTAGGAAGATAATTATATTTTTACCTCCTTCTCCTTCTTGTCTGTTCATCTTCACCTTCTTTATTATCCTTATTTCCGTTCATCATCACAGGATTGATTAATCTACGGCGAGCCAAGCGTAAAACATATGGTGATGGCCTTGTCCTCCGCCACCCACCGCAAGCCCATCCTCCTCCCCTCCTCTACTATAACCCCACCATGTATCCCACCGCGGATGATTTCACAACTAAAGAAGGAATTGAATCCTAGGGAAGGTGTAAAACCAAGGCTGAAGGCCTTCTCCTCCACCTTTTATCGTAAGCCCATCCTCTTCCCTCCTCTGTTGTTATCCTGCGATCTTTATTATGCTTATTTCTATTCATTTTTGTGGAATTGACGAATCGAGCGTGAGACAAATGTAAAATCGATTTCGAAGGCCTTCTCCTCCGCCTCCCACCCCAATCCCATCCTCCTCCCCTCCTTCGATGTGACCTCGCCTTGTATCCCACCGAAGATCTCGAGCGAGGCCGACAATTGAAGATGATTTCGCAAACGAAGAACGAATTGAAGGCGAGAGAAGGTGTAAACCCAAAGCCGAAGGCCTTCTCCTCCACCTCCTACCACAAGCCTATCCTCCTCCTCTGCTATCACCGACCATCTTCCTTGGTCCATACACTGGGTAAGTGTTCATATCTTCTTTATGTATCTACTGCACCGACATCGGGTATGATAGAGCTTTAGGTTTTCTCTATTGTTTCTTCACCTCATTTGTTTTTCATCGATTTTCTCACACCATACAATGATTGGGCCTGCTTTATTCGCTTGAGGAGGCCATTATAGCAGAGGTGGTGTCTCTAATCCTTGGGATCGATGGCTCTCCAGACAGGTTGGTTTTTCAGATTAGTAGAGAAGCGTAAGAACCATGAGGTTCCATAGGTTTCTCCAACAGTCTTGGAGAGATGTGGCTAACTAGGATTCATAGGACTGTGGATCGATTTCGCAGTCAAGAAGGGTATTCACCAGAAAATGTAGAAACTTAAGATCAATGTAAGCATTGACTGCATACAGAGCCACAACGAAAATACGACGAAGATTTCCTATGTAATCAATATATATTTAGGAATATGCATAGAATCACAAGTTTTACGACAAAAACCCACTTGTGAATAGAGTGGGAATTAAGGTTTTTTATTGAGTTTTGATGGAGAATGCAGGAAAAATGTCGTGTAACTAGAGAAGTGAATGATCGAGAAAACTACAAGAAGAACAAGGGCAAGAGAGCATATCGGAAAGACATAGAGAAGTCAAAGACAACTACATTTCATCATTCATGATATGTGATAACGGTAAAACATGAAAATCTTTGTTTAAACCCATCCCTTGGTCACCCTTTTAATAACTCTATAGGAAAGGAACATAAAATTACATGGTCGAGAAGGTAAGCTATACAATTTTTATTTCTGTGGGTTTTATGGTGTTTAGTAATACTCTGACAACTAGTTTCGATACTCTTTGTGAGCCGAAGGTAGTAAGTCTTTGTGCTTACTACTACTTTGCCAAGGTTTCAGATGGTTCATAGACTTTGATACTTTATAGAGAGTTTTTATATTAGATTACCTATTTTTAATGAACTTAAATTGGTATGCATCTAATGGACTACATGATCATTGAGTAAGCCTTTTGATAGAAAGAAATCAATCTTATGTACATCATGTTCAGAGATAAATGAACAAGCAACGGTGGCTCAGACTAGATCTCCTAAAGTGCTTGACAATGTTGAGATGTATCCCCTTCGAATGGTTTCATTCACACCTCTATTCTTTCGTTTGCTGCTTGGTTCAAGACTGCCTACTTCGTTTCTAAAGTATTTTCTAATGGTTTCAACCTCAAAATTAGTCAAATGCCTTGGATTATAGAAGAAGTTTTCTTTATCATTTACTTTCATGTGTAGAGACTACATTGAACAATGATATAAATTCATCATTGATTCTTGCTTACGAGGTTTAGGCTATTAGTCCTATTTTAGTGGTGAGGTATGTTGTGCATATTCTCTATAATATTTGAAGATTCTTCTTTACATATGCCATAAAGGCATTTTTTTGTTTTCTTTTTTGTTTGGGCCAAATTAATGCAAAATGGGACAGAAAGAATCTATCTTCAAGTAGAGTATGAGTGGAGATTATTAGCGCCATTATTGGTTCCTCTTACTCATTATGTTATTTTGGATGAATATTTTTAGATATAGAGCTCAATAAATCAAGTCATTTACTTTAAGAGAGTATCATTTTTTCTCCCATAATTATCTTTAAAAATCTCATTTATCTAAGAAACACCATCAATGAAGATTTAGGACAAGTAAGTGCTCTTGATTATCCTTGAATTATTACAATAATCTTCACGATATACTCTTTGTAGTATTGGCTAGAAACCTTATTATCGAATATATATATATATATATATATTTGGGTTGGAAGGTATAGACTATGATATTAAAGGTCATGGTCAATGCTAGCAACAAACAAAGATGATTCAATACTCCTCTATATTTCCTCTTAAAATACAAATTGATTCATAGGTAGTGAAATCAATATGCACATGGAGAAATTACTTGATTTGACAACCCGATTATCGTACGGATGAACCTGAAATATAAGACACTTACAAATTCAGGATGCATTCATATCGAGCTTTGTTTGGATTGATTGACCAAAAAGAACTTTTATCGGGTAAGTACTTTTGCAATAAATCAATAATCTAATTTATTTTCTAAAGCTTACCTAATCAATTTTTAGATATTGTTGGACATCTAAACGCTATGCAAGAACAAATTTATAGGTGCCTGCCTCTTATTAAAAAAAATAAAAATTTGGTTGTTATTAAATAGGTAAGTATTTAATGTTGTTTTTATATTAACTTATTATGTTATTTCTTCCATACTAATTTGCTCACCTTCTTTGAACCATTTCAAATACATAAAATTTGTCGTAAAATATCGATATGAGATGGACTTTCTAAGACTATTCGTTCAAATAATGCGTAAAAGATTGTCAAGAAAACAATTATTATCGTAACAAAAATTATTCCCATGATGATCAACGGTGTTGAAAAAAGGCCACATTCATATTAAATTATATTTTTTCATATTTTTGCGTAATTATTCTCTGTAAATGTATGAATAAGATTTGTTAACACTTTGACAGTTCTATTCCACAAATATCTACACCAATCAAAATCTAAAGACAATTAAGAAATTCAACCATAAGTAAGTTTTAAAATTTTCAAATTATGTCGCTACCTCAATAATTGTTTTTGAATCATGTTTTAAATTACAATTTAGTCCTAAAAAATTATTCAGGTTTGGATAGGAAAAAGAGTCATGTGAAAAACTCTTGTCCAAATCATGCAATATTTTTCTCCAACAAATTACGTTTTAAAATTTCAAATGTATTACAATGAAATCATAGTGTTAGTTTATATTACATCTTATAAATCTTTTGGTTAGAATTTTACATTGAAAATTAGAATTTGTGTGTTTGTATTGGTCGATACATATATCAAATGTCTTGACAATGTTTGAGTTAATGTATTATGTCCGACATTTAAAAAAGATACAATTTAATTATTACAATACCTTTATTTGTTTATGTAAAACTATATAAAAATCTCTGGATCTTTCCATTCGAGTTTGTCTTCTTTTTATCTTCCTTTTAGAAGTTTTTCATTTATATAATATTTGTTAAAAATAATATAGGAGTTATATAAAATATAAATTAAATATAAATGAAAGAAATTTTCAAAATGGGTGTTTTGACCCATGATAAGATTTTATACTTTAACATAGATTTTCTTTCTCCATAAAGAGCACAAGTATAGAGTGGAGAGTAATTTTAAAATTAGTTTGACCATGTATGTCACAACAAATCTCAAAAACTAAAAATTTTATCTATACACAAAGTGTGATCGATTAAAAGCAAACATAGTTTCCTAGAACAAACATTACTATTAGGCCAAATCAAAGGGCCGTCTGTATTGTTATGATGGTCACATTTGTGAGTCTTACTAATATCCCAAAGTGTGTTAGCAACAAGAGAATACAATGAGAAAGATGTTTTGGCGAAATCTTCGGTTAGTTCGAACCGTTTTGCTACACAATCCAGTCAAATGTGTGCTCGCTCTCAAGAAAATTCCAAGATGTGAAAAAGTTATCATTCATTTTAAACTAAAAGAAATGACAAAAAAGTGTTACCAAGTCGTTTTGGATGTTACAGATGATTGTTTAGGTATATTAATCTCTCGGAAATTTTTTGCCAAGCCTCTTAATCGGGTTTGTTTTTTAATTTTTAATATTAAAACTTTTTACTCTAGTTTTTCTATGATAATAATTATAATATTATGAATCAATAACATTGTTTTATGTGTCTGTTCTTTCTTTTACTTATTTTTTCAAATATAAAAACACTAAATGAGATAAAAAAACGCGACTTTCACTTGGGTGCTAAATTCACAATATGATGTTACATGTCCTTTACCATTTGTTATTTTTCATTTTCAATTTAAGAGTCCTAAGTTTGTTTTTTTAGAAACAATACCACTTTGTACCAATTCCAATTCAGCTATTACTATATTTTTCATTTTTTATCATGTTATACAATTTTAAAAATGAGAAGAAAGTTATTTTACTGGATGATATTTTAGAAATTTCACTACATGAATTAGTCTATAAGTAAAAAATTATTTGTGGTCAGTTTACTTTCAATTTTAATTTTAGGTTTCTTTATCTTTTTAATTAAGTTTTTTCTTTTATTTGAGATTGATTTCGTTCATTTATATACAACATATATTATTCATAAAAATTAAAAGAGATTTATATTTGTTATAATAAAAAATACTTGTTTGGAAAAAAGATTCTCAGAATTTTGTTGAATATATGGTCTAATTCTTTTTTTATATATGGATTTTCCCTAAAGTTTTTAATTACCTTCACTCTAGAATATCATCCATAAATACTAGTTATATATTTGATGAAGATAGGTTTTAAAAGATTATACGAAAAAAGTAAAATGTAAAAAAAAATCATCTAATAATATTTAGTATTTATGTTATTTTTCTCATTCAATAGAGAACTTTAGTAAATAAGGTAGAACAACTATAAATTAGCATGTGACCATACATATTCAACAATTATAGAAAACTCAAAACACAATACACGAGTTTGAAATATTAAAAGTAAAATGTGTTTCTAGCAAAACAAAATTATGGAGCGAAGCCAAAAGAAATGATGAATAGGGTTTCGATGGTCACATTTGTTGTAGTCTTACTAATGCTTTAATGTGTGTTAGCTACTAGAAAAAAACACCAAGAAAGTTACTCTGATGCGCAATGTTTGGTCAATCCGAAGAAAATTTCGAGATGTGAGAAAGCTCTCACAAAAATCAAATTCAGAAAGGTTATGAATTAGTATTGCAAACTTGCCCTATATCTTGTTAATGATTGTTTAAACATATTATTCCTCGAAAAATTTGTAACTAAATTCATTCGTGGGCTATATGTGAACTTAAGTAGAATACACAATGTCACTCATATTATATTGTGATATTTCATACAACAATCAAGATAATGCATCGAACATTGCTTTGTGTGTAGATATTATGGGTTCGAGGCTGATCGGATTGAAAAGTCATGATTGTTACGTTTTCATGCAGCGACTCATTTCAACTGTATTTTTTGAGCTCTTACCACAAAACGTTCATATTGTGCTATGTGGAATTAGAATAGTTTTCAGAGATACATGTGCAAGAAATTTTAAAAGGGATGACGTGGAATTATTGAAAATAATATCTCAGAAATATTATACTCTTTGGAAAGAGTTTTTCCGTCTTCCTTCTTTGATGTGATGGAATATTGACCAATACATTAACCAGACATTTAAAATGTCGGAGGCCTAGTTCAATTCAAATGGAAATATCCTTTCAAAGGATTTTTATTTCATCTAAAGAAAAAGATAAAAAACCAAAGCAACGGTTTAAGGATCTACTGTTAAACAATACTTGTTGGAAGATATCACATATTTTAGCACATTTTATTTCGATCACATATTCCGACGAAACATAGAACATTAAAAAATGATTACACAAACTATTGGTATCAATATAATCCTCAGTTTGGTACAATTCCAAATGTCTTTACACCAATTGGACATATATGAGGGAGATCCGAAGAATATTGGCTAATGTGAGAGGAGTATAACCGCGTCCATACATACATATATATTATTAAATTTTCAAGAGCTATTACCTTTTGAAAGATACAAAACCATGACAATTGATATTTGAATTTACATATATACATATATATATATATATATATGTGTTAACAGACATTTCATTACAAGATGTTTGATGAAGTAATGGGTACATATCATCATCTAATAGCAAATGAACTCACCAAAATGAAAGTTCAACATTATACCTCATGATTGAGAGATTATGTAAGTATACATATTTTCGTATAAATAAATGAGATGGTAGAACACGAGTTGTATTTGGTGCTTAATCCACGGTAAGAGATGATGTTATACTCTCCTATACAAATTTTTTATTTTTCATTTCCAATTAAAATATAAATTTAGAGTTTTTTTTAACTAATGCCATTTTGTATTCCGATTTAGATTTTATGATAAATTTTAATTTTTACTATATAATGCATTTTTAGAAATGAGAACAAAAAATATTTTAGAGGATGATATTTTAGATGTATTACTATAAGAAACAAATTATCAATATACATGAATTAGTCTATAAGTTCTACAAAAAACTCAAGGAATTATTTGTTTTCTATTTACTTTTAAATTTTGATTTTAGATTTTTTATACTTTTAAATTAATTTTTTTCGTTTTCTATATTGATTTTTTTATTATATATAGCCATAAATATATATATATAAAATTAACATTGATTAATTTTATTAACTAAATAATTTCATTAGGAAAATTTTTAAAGTGTATGTGTTTTATGAACTTTGTATTATAGTTAAAATACTTGTTTGGATTAAAATAATTCTAAATTTTTGTTCAATTTATAAACTAATTATTTTCAAAATTTATTATTTTTCGAAAGTTTTAATTACATTCACGTAAAAAATATCATCATAAATACAACTAAATTAGAATAAGTAGAATATATAGTGTCACTCGTCTTCTTTTGTGATACTAGATGATACCCAGGTTACGTGCAGATTTGTGATAACTAAAATATATTTATCTTACATTTTGTATATAATTCATTAATTTGAACATTGTCGTTAGATTTGATATGCATACGGGGCAATACAAAGATACAAAATAAAA
This sequence comes from Gynandropsis gynandra, assembly GCA_036759665.1. Taxonomy (NCBI): domain Eukaryota; kingdom Viridiplantae; phylum Streptophyta; class Magnoliopsida; order Brassicales; family Cleomaceae; genus Gynandropsis; species Gynandropsis gynandra. Next base: position 22,797,936 of record CM071864.1, on the reverse strand, counting down.
TTTTCAATGAAAAATTGAACAATAGATTTATAAGTTGTAATGTAAACTAATATTGCAATTTGTTTATAATGTATTTAAAATTGTAGAATATAAATTGTCGGAAAAACGGTCGCACGATTTGAACCGTAGGTTTTTCGTTATTATTTTTCTTATCTGTATCTTGAAAATATGAATAATATTAAATTCTTGATTGGCTTTAGCTGTGGATCTGTGTAGATGTATGTGGAGTAGGAGAGACGAAGTGTTAACAAACCTGTTTGATATATTTAGAAAGAATAAGTATGAACAACATTGAAAAAATATATAAAATAATACATGTTATCTTGTTTTTAATACCATTGATTATAATGGGAGTTATGGTTGTTACGATCATGATTGTTACTTTGGCAATCATTTGAGCAACAATTGAGCGAAAATGCATATCAAGTTCATCCAACATGACTATTTTTACGAAATATTTTCTGTATTTCAAACATTGAAGTAAGGTGAGTAATTTTTTATAGTACAATAACAAAACAGATTAATAGAGTAATAATATAATACTTACCTATTCAATAACTATCAGAATTCTATTATTTTATCGGATGTTGGTAGTCACAAATTTGATCCTTGCATATCAATGAGGAGCCTAACAACATCTACAACTTTCAAAATTCCAATATATGAGTTTAGCAGTGAAGAAATAGTATATTTGATTTATTGCAAATGTATTTGCCTGATACAACTTCTTTGTGGCCAACCAAGCCACCTAATTGCTGGTATGAACGCATCCTAAATTTGTATTTCGGAATTGAATGAATTTGGTATGTCACTTTCTCAACAACCGTATCCACTTTAAAGATATACGCATACTAGTGTCTTATAACTTGTAGTTACCAACATTTGGTAGTATTTTCAATTTTTTAAAGATAAATATACCTCTTTCCATTATATATTGGTTGTATTTATTAACATCGCCAAGAGATAATATGTCCTTCAATAGTAGTTCCCTGCAATATATCAAATACATGATGAAAGATATTCATATAACGTGGAATACGTAAATACATTGACATAACTTACTATTTCACTATGGAGTAAAAACCAAGTCCAAGCAAACAATTGTCAATGAATGTGTTTCTTGTCCACCAAATCCATTAAAAATGGCCTAGAAGTCGTTGTTCCTTAGCATGTGATGTAAAGATCTATGATATGGTACATTGTGAATATGTATCACGCATCTCACTCCTCTGGACTTCCCGGAGGCTATTTTCGCGCTTTTCTTTCTGTTTTTTTTTGCGTTCCTTGTAAATGGTTTATAATATGGAAATATCCATATAATCCCCAAATACATAATCCAATGAATTGTAAAAAAAGAAGATAAGATTGTCCTAATTTCCATATCTTCCTACCCTCCTAATATAGCATAAACTGTTTTGATTTTAATGATAAAGAATTAAAGAGCTAAAATGTAGTGTTGCGGTGGTTCCACATAAGCACATCTCATAAGCAGTGTTGGTCCGACATTTTGTTCCACTTTCAAAATAAAAATGAGCCCTTGCTATAGACCAGTAGGTCACTAACTTGCCCAAGCTTTTGGTACGATAAACATTCAAATCATGATGGAAGAGACATGACTACATACTTGCCTACTCCAGACCCTCAGAAAGACCACCACAACCTGCAAAAATATTGAGTGTAGCCAGACGCTTTTCTTTGGGTGTCTCTTCAAGTTTTACAATCCCAGAATCAGTTTCTCCTTATTTACCCTTCCCTTTTTTCTTTCTCAAGGCAACATCATTCACAACCATTTTAGTGTAGTACTTCAGTTTTATATTGGCAGGTAATTGTTGTAGGACAGTTGGAAAAACATCTAAAGTTCCTATCAGGATCATAGTGAAACATATATCGGCCTATAAAAGTACATTCAGGGAATTCCAAGAAATTTAGCTAAAAAAAGCCTAATGTGACTCCACATTAAAGTACATGCATTTTAGTGTATTGATCTAAACCTATGCGCGTTTTTTTTTATTTTTTATTTTCTTGAAATTTTAATATGGTATATAGATTTAATTAATTCAAGTATTGTGATGATATTTCATATATATATATCTGATAAACAACCACATGATTTATTAAAATATATTTATATAAAAATGTGAGATGAATAACAATTTTAATTTTTGAAAATTTAAATGATCTATATTTTAAGATGTAATGTAAATGTAAATTTTGATTTGTCGGTCATATCTTAGACATAATAAAATGAAAGGTCTTGCATAATGTGATAGCAAATTTTATTCAGACATATCTTTCATGATTTCTTATTATATATGTACCTGCATATATTTGAAAAATTATTTTGATTTATATGATATAAAAACGATTATTAAGATAATTTCATAGTTCAACATTTTCTAAACATACTTGTCATGAAATTTCCGGATTATCTTCACATTTTCATTGGTGTAGATCTTTGTGGAGGATGATTGTCGTAGTGTTGAAACACATGATTTATAAATTTATAAAGAGCGAACAAATAATGATACAAAATTATCATAAATGTAATATAAATGTTAAGATGTGTTTTGCTTTGTTAATACAATTTATTATTTTGGAATAACATCTCTCACGACCATGACAATGTCTTTGACAATCATCTTACTAAAATTTGACCAAACTTGCATTGCAAGTTCATCCCATGTCGGTAGTTTCACGATACCATTTCTGCTTATGAACTGGTTAAAACAAAGTAAGCTAAGCAGAAAATAAATTTATATTAATGAGATGATGAAACACATGCTTATCAGATAAGTATTCTACGTGATATACCAATCCAATTAATGTTTGATATGAGTGTATCCTAAATATGTATTTTGGAATTGCATGAATATGAATTCTGATTATTTCGACAATGTTATTGTCCTTAAAACATATTTGCATATTTTTATTGCTTAACTTGTATTTTTTTCAAATAATTTTTTTATTTTCTAATAATATAAAGAATTGAAAATTTAAAAAGAAATATATGATCTTCATTGGTTTAAAAATATCCATTTTAATTACATTTTATATTAGATTGTATATATTTACGGTGTTATTCACTATAATAGGTAAAATCGATCATTTGTATTTTGATCAATTTCAATATTTTATTTTCATATTTATTAAGTTATCGTCAAAAAATTTTGACTATTTTACATTTATTTGTAATTTAATCATTTAGATCAAATTATTTAGAAAAAAATGAATAATTATTGATAAAAATAATAAAAATAGTTGAAAGAAATAATAAAAATAATATGATATATTTCGCTAATAATTTTCATTAATTTTATTATGAATAGATTATGCAATGTTATAATTTATATTAAATTATATTTTTGTTATTTATGATCAATATTATTCATTTATATTTTTGTTATTTATGATCAATATTATTCAATATACCTGTTTTGGATAATTGTAAATTCTTTTTTAATATTAAGAATAAGGAATGTGAATAATTACTTTTATAAATGTAAATTATTACTTTTTCAATTGTTCGTAATAATTTAGTTAATATATTAACATTAAGATGTTTTTTATTTGGTATGAACTAAATTTGATTTTATGTAATCAAACTTGATTTAATTTGATCCAATATTTATTCATATATATCATTTTTATATTATTCATCGTAACTTATAAAATCACTCGCTTTATAAACAAAAGTAACAACATGAACTACAACACAAATTCAAATAGAGAACATCACATATCCTACACCGAAACCTAACAACAAAGAAGGTATGCTTGCATTCCGAGTAGTCGCAATCGAAAATCTGGTATCACAACCTATATGAATAAGGAATAAGAGTAATGGATTAACAATTCGTTCAGAAGGGATGAAGGGTTGAAAAAGCTTTTTTATCCTTGTTAATGAAGAAGTAGACTCAGCAAATGATAATATACCTCATCACTCCACTAAACATATTTCCCAATTCTACGAATTTCTTGGCTTCATCCAGACCTTGAATTTGAATTACCTTTCATGCTATGACAGTTCTCTATTTCATCCTCCTCTAGGTTTGACATTTTCTTCTATGTAGTATCTTCACTTCTACTGCACGACTGTCAAGTTCAACATCCTACCTATTCGCGAGTTTGGAAGAACCTATGAATATGTAGAAAGTTCGCTCAATCAGACCCTAATCCTCGAACAAATTGCATTCATCTAAGTTTAATATTGATAAACCAATTACTTTTTACCCAGTCCCTACGAGAATGCACACATCCCCATTAGATTTTTTTTCAAAACCTACAAACTTCTGTTCCATTTGAACCTACTTCCCTATAAATCACCCAGTTCCTAGGAGACTGCATACATACCTCTTTCTCGAGCCTGATTCCATTAACAAATACAAATCATCAAGGAAACAATCAATCTCAGCACGGATGGATTATCAGTTCACTAATATAGCAAGAGCTTGAACTTGAGGGACCGCTGGAACATTTTGTAAGCCAAAGGATTGCGGTTGACCCTTCATCGTTTTAAGTTGATGCTCGAGCTTATCCTTCTCTCTTTTGAGCTTCTGCTGCTCATCTCGCAGCTCATTCTTCTCCTCCTATATAAAAATATCATATTGTTACACACTAAAAAGAGATGAAAGGAGCATATAAAGTCCTTTCCAAGCAATAAACACACTGGTTTAACATATCAAAGAGAAAATGCAGAGAGGGAGGAGATTCATAACTCTTTCTTGAGCCTGATTCCTTTAACCCATCCAAATACTCGAGAAAACCATCAATCTCAGAACTGTTGGATTAACGGTTCATTGATATAGTAGGAGCTTGAACTTGAGGGACTTTGGAAGGTTTTGCAAGCATAAGGATTACAGTTAAGCCTTCATCGCTTTAAGTTGATCCCGAGCTTTTCCTTTTATGTTTTGAGCTTCTTCTTCTCATCTCGCACCTCATTCTTCTCCTCCTATATACAAATACATACTGTTAAAATGAGATAAAAGGAGGATCCAAAGCCCATTCCAAACAATGAATACATTCGGTTTACCTTCACCTCCTTGATTTTTTCCTATAGGCTTGATTTCAAGTCCTTCAACTTCCGTGCTTTGCCATGTAAGTGATTCACCATGCAAACTACTTCAATATCCACATTGTTTCTCGAGCTTGATTCTATTAACCAATCCAAAAAATCGAGGAAACAATCAATCTCAGCACTGATAGATTACCGATTGACCGATATAGCAAGAGCTTGAACTTGAGGGACTGTTGGAAGGTTTTGCAAGCCGAAGGGTTACGGTTGAGCCTTCATCGCTTTAAGTTGATGCTCGAGCTTGTCCTTCTCTATTTTGAGCTTCTACTTCTCATCTCTTAACTCGTTCTTCTCCTTCTATATACAAGTATTATATTGTTACACACCAAAATGAGATGAAAGGAGCATATAAAGTCCTTTCTAAGCAATGAACACACAGATTTAACATATCAAACAGAAATGCAGTGAGGGAGGAGATTCATTACTCTTTCTCGAGCCTAGTTCCTTTCGCCCATCCAAATCATCGAGAAAACCATCAATTAGAACTGCTGGATTACTGGTTCGCCTATATAGCAAGAGCTTGAAATTGAGGGACTGTGGAAGGTTTTGCGAGCAGAAGGGTTGCGGTTAAGCCTTCATCGCTATAGGTTGATCCCCGAGCTTTTTTTTGTTTTGAGCTTCTGCTTTTCATCTCGCACCTCTTTCTTCTCTTCCTATATACAAATATAATGTTGTTATTATCTAAATTGAGATGAAAGGAGGATCTAAAGTCAATTCCAAACAACACCCATGACACAGATTTCAACACCGCGAGAAAGATTTAAAATAAAAGAAATGAACAATTAGGAAAATTATCAACATGAATATGTACAAAGGCCCTCAGATCTAACAATGAATCATGGATGGAACAGATGAAACTGCGAAGAGCCAACAATGTTGATGTGCGTTAAGCTCAAGTAATAAAACCTAGACTAACGCCTCCGCAAGAATACGAATCGTGTAGTAACTAGGGTCGAACACAAGGAATTGATGCGACTTATAAGCTATTAAACTAATGGAATAGACGTGTAAGATGACTAAAGATGGAATTGTTATTGAACTAGACTAGACTAAATCGATGAGATAGACTTATAGCTAAGCACCATGGGTATCGAGAGTTTGCATAATGATATAACGAAGTTCTAAAAGGATAATTGGTCTAAGGTACTATCATGAGTTCAGGGAATTCAAGCTCTCCTATAGGAACTGACTGGCGTAGACTTGTCCACTATCTAGCATGCATATACCAATGTATCCATTGCGCATCTTACATGCATAGACGCATTACGACCGCTATCCTAATCCCTAGATTCAACCGATTGACCTGGCGTAGATTCTAAACCGGCTAAACCCTAAATCATGGCTAAGTTCCGAAGTCTAATGCCCTGGCGTTGGTTTATTAGACTCCTAACATCATTCATTCGAGTGGCGTACAAGTAATGAAAGCAATAAGATCA
>CM071864.1:22766400-22786124 GCA_036759665.1 Gynandropsis gynandra | reverse complement strand
AAAAATTGTGGTGTTAGAGATAGTGTGCAAGAAGCCAAATACATGGAAAGAATTGAAGAAGTTCTTTATGAAACGTCGACGATCGATCAGTATGTGGAAATGGTGTCAGATGCTTTTCCTAGTATTTTTTAGGAACCGAATAAAGAGATTCCAAACAATTAGGCACACTGATTTTTCAACCTATTGTATTTGACAAAAAAACCTCTCTATGAAGGTTGTCGTGAAGGTGAGTCTCGTTTATCCATGTCATCAAGATTGATGAATATAAAACAAAATACAATGCAGTTGAAAATTTCATGGATTCCTTTTGCAAAACCATGCGTGAATATTTACCGAAAAATAATCAATCTCTTGAGACATATTATGAAAAATAGAATGTTTTAAAATATTTAAGAATGCTACATGAAAAATTGATGCTTGTAGAAACAATTGCATGTTGTTTTGGGGAAAAGATGAATACATGTTAGAATGTAAACTTTGCGGTGCAAGAAGATTTGATATGAAAAAACCATCTTCACGAAAATATTTACCACACAAAAGGATGTTCTATATGCCTATAACACACAAGTTGAGAAGGTTATAGGAATAAAAAACCGTTTCGGCAATGAGATGGCATGCAGACCACTCGACGGGAAAAAAGGGTAATGCAACATTCATTGGATTGTAAGGCTTAGAAATATTTCAACGAAATATTTAACGAGTTCACGTGTGAAACGAGAAATATTTATCTTTGTCTGTGCACCGATGGTTTTAGTCCATATTGAAAATCTAGAAATTAATATTCTCTGTTGTCGGTGAATTTATTTCTATATAATTTGCCTCCCAATATGTGTCTAAAAAGAGAAGTAATGTTATTGACATTTCTTATTCCAGGACCAGAACATCCGAAGAAAAGTTTCGATGTTTTTTTGCAGCCTTTAATTCAATAATTAGGAGATTTGTGGAACAATGAAATTGTTGCTTGTGACGTAAGTACAAAGTAAAATTTCACATTGAAAGTGGTCTTGTGATGGACAATTAGAGATTTCCATGTATATGGAATGTTATATGGATAGAGCACACACAGGAGATTGGCATGTCAACATTGTATAGACGATACAGATTCATTTTGATTGGTACATGGACAGAAACCGAGTTGGTTTGATTATCATACAAGATTTTTTCCGTGAACATACATCCAGAAAAGATAAAAATTTTTTCAAAATAACGTGGTACATTAAAAAAAGGCGATGTGCATGCAAACAGGGACAAAAGTCCTTTACTAACGATAAAACACTATGGGAGATTTCTAAGAATCGGTAGAATAAGGTGGTGATCCTGGAAATCGAAAACCACAAGGCCCAGGTGAATGGCGTAATTGGTATAAACGTGGTATTTTTTGGGAACTACCGTATTGGAAATCACTGATATTGCATCATAATTTCGATGTTATGCATATTGAAAAAAACTTTTTCGATAACATCAACAACATTGTTTTGGATGTGACGGAAAAATAAGGATAACATACAATTAATAAAATATTTCAAGACAGTATGTCGAAGGCCTGAGTTGGAGTTGAGAGATGGTAGGACACCTATCCCAATATTCATGTTTTCTGGCCTAGTGAAAACAACATTATTGAGGTGATTAAAAGAAGGCCTTAAATTTTAAGATGGATATGCATCTGACATTACTCATTGTGTGGATATTGTGAGTTCGAGGCTGATCGGGTAGAAAAGTTACGACTGACACATTTTCATGCAGCGACTCATTCCATTCACATTTGTTGAGCTATTACCATGAAACGTTCACGCTGTGTGCTATACGGAATTAGCATATATTTCAGAGATATATGTCCAAGAAATTTAAACAGGGATGACTTGGAGTTATTCAAAAACAATATATCAGAAGCATTATGCTCTTTGGAAAGAGTTTTTCTGTTTTCCTTCTTTTATTTGATGGAATATTTACCAATACATTTACAAGACAAAGAAATAATCGAAGGCCCAGTTTAATACAGATGGATGTATCCTTTCGAAAGGTTTTTCTTTCATCTAAAGAAAATGACCAAAACAAATTGGTTGAAGGATCTATTGTTAAACAATACGTGTTGGAAGAAATCACATATTTTAGCATATTTTATTTCGATCACATATTCCGACGAAACAGAGAAGATAAAAAAATGATTACACAAACTACCGATATCAATATAATCCTCGGTTTGGTTCAATTCCAAAGATCTTTACACCAATTGGGCGTACATGAGGGACATGCGAAGAATATTGGCTAACGCCATAGGAGTATAATCACGTCCATATATATATATTATTAAATTTTCAAGAGCTATTACCTTTTGAAAGATACAAAACCATGACAATTGATATTTTAATTTACATATGTATATGTTAACGTATATTTCATTAGAGGATATTTGATGAAGAAGTAATGGGTAAATATCCTTATCTAAATGCAGATGAACTCACCAAAATGAAATTCAACATTATGCCTCATGGTTGAGAGATTATATAAATACACATATTTTTGTATAAATACGTAAAAATAATTTATGTTATAATAATCATTCATTTTTATCTTATATAGGTCAAAGATTCCGATGAGAGACATCCTACATGATCAAGAGATTTGGCTAATGATCCTAGAAGAAATGTATTGTGTTGGCCAATTATATTTACTTGGAGTTGCACATTCCACACTTATGAGCATAGAAAACATAGAAGCACGTACAATTACGACATTTGCGTTAATAGTGAAATAGAGGATGATAACTTCGACGCTAGTTTGCACCAAATCCTATCAGTGGAATATTTTGGTCTCATTGGATCAACGATAATGCTTTTAAATATGAGTGGTTCGACCCAGCCATAGGGAATGGCACTTGAAAAAAATCGATGGGGAGGAATTGATATCGACCCGGCACGATAACATGGAAAATATGATGCATTAATCACAATAAATCAAGCATATCAAGTATGTAATGTGCACTATCCAACAACATTGAAACGTCAAAAGATAAATGGTGGGCCGTTGTTAAGATTAAACCACAGAGAGTTATAGCACATAAGAAGAAAAAGATCTGTTGCGAAATGATTACTCTGAGCCAACAAGACTAATTGATATACAGACAATCGGGAAAAGATTCTCACAAGAACTGATATATATGGAGAATACATCCGCGATGGTGAAAAAGCTGAACCGAAAGATGCAGAAGATGAACATGGTGATGAATTCAATGCAAAATTTAAGGAAGACTCACCAATAGAAGAATCAACTGAAGAAGATATGTGAATTTCATAATAGTAATATCAAAGTTTTTTAATTATTTTCCATCATATATTCCTTTTTCAACGGGCATCTATTGGAAATCTCAACGGAAACCCATTGAATCGTTCAATACTGTTAGACACTAAGAAAATTTTTCGATGATTTTCACTTTGAAACGGGCATCCGTTGAAGTATTCCAACGGATGCTCGATGTAACCATTTAATTCACCAATGGATGCCCGTTGCGATGTTGCAACAGATTCCCGTTGCGATGCGTTGCGATGTTGCAACAGATTCCCGTTGCGATGTTGTAACGGATTCTCGTTGAAAACATGCAACGAATACTCATTGAAAACCGTCATGATGCCCATGCTCGGCCTAGTTTGTTTGGTTACTAGTTTCCAATAGGCATCTGTTGGAAATGTCAATGGATGCCAATTGGAGAGAGGATGTAGTGTTATTTATGTCGTCTGTTGCCTCGGGATTACAATTTTCAAAGCATCTGTTGCAAAGTTGTAATGGATGCCACTTAGAAACCCTACAATCATGTCAATTAAATGCGTTTGTGGAGGTGACATAGTTTCAAACAGGCATCTGTTGATTGGAAAATTATGTATATAAGTCGTTGAATAGTTCATTTTTCAATACAATCACAAAACCAAAACAACAAATTATCTCAAAAAATTCCTAAACACTAATACAAAATAGAGCTCTCGCCGATTTATCAGTCAAGGTGGATTGTTGGCGGGTTCCGGAGCAGCCCCGCTTCCACCATTTTCGCCGTCATATTGTCCCCCAACACCAATATCGGTACCATCGATATTTGATAATGAAGACGATATGGTGTATTGATGCATTGATCGATAATTTTGACGAGCGTCCCAATATTCCGATTATTGATCCCGAACATCTTGACGGGACGTTATTGTAAGATATTTTAGCCTATATATATTTATGTTTGAATTAATTATAAAAATTTACTAATTATTCTATTTATATGTGCAGATTTGATGTGGATGATGTTTTGAAATACACAAACAACAACATCATCAAAAGCTTTTACACGATCGACTTTATTATTCATGGCAAGTGACGCCACAATTTATACGTCGCCGGTGGTAGTGTACATTCATCGTAAGTCTTTAAAATAAAATTTACTTTAACATTATTTTTAAATTTCAATAATAAATGTATTGAATTAAGAATTTATTTTTTGACATACATATAGATGATGGGAGAAGCACACATTGTGTATGTATACAGTATGGATGCGCGATATGCAGGCTCAGTTGCGCTTGATGATGAAAATGTCAAGCACAACTACTATAGGAAGAACGCCAAACCGAAATGGGAAATGAATGAGGTATTCAACAACCTCGTCAAACATTGAGAGTGAGAGGAATTCAAGGCCAAAAGCGAGAAGGCCAAAAAATATCGTTACGGCGAGAAGGTTCTTGGGGATGGTCCGCATTGCATAGGCGGAGCAGACGATAAAAGCTGTGACAAAGCAGACGATGAAAGCTGCGACAAAAAAGATCACATAGTAATCACAAGCCATCGATTCAACTCCTGACAATCGTAGTCTTTACAAAAGGAAAAAAATTATTTAGAGTATATAATAATTTCATAGTTATAATAATTCTCTAATTGTTTAAATATTTAAAATCGATATAATTAACTTTAATTTGTTTTGTTTTGCAGTCTATTAAGGCATATAAGGGCTTATATATGGTCTAGATACTCTACAAAAACATATCGTCGAGGACGCCACGACGATACCCCCAAAAGTCCAAGAGAAACGCACCGAGCAGCTCAAGCGTATCAGCTGCAACCACCATAGAAGGGGGCGACAACGCCAAGACAAGAACCGATTATTGGCTCTGATGAAATGCTTTCTCGAGGCATTGGCGAGAATAGGGATGACGAAGACGGTGCCGATTTAAACGAAATGTAATGAAAACATTTTAAAATTTTGTGTACAGTTTTGTATATATAAAAAACATTTTTCATTTTATCTTTTTATTTATTTTAAAAAATCGTTCTGTTAGCAACGGATACCCGTTGATAACAGAACCAATTTTTCAACGGATGGTTGTTGAAAAATTACAAATTCCTGCTAAAAATTTTTCAACGGGCATCCGATGCTCTTTCCCACCAAAAATTTCAACGAATATCCATTGCAACGAACATATATCCCGCAATTATTTTTCCAACGGTCTTCTGTTGCAAAAATTCAGCATTCCCACCAATTCATTGACAATGGACATCAGTTGAAATTTTATAACGGGTATTCGTTGCAATAGACAATGGACATATCCGTTACAATCCCTTGATATTTTGCAACGGATATTTATCGTTGATACCCAATTGAAAGTTGCAACGGATGGTGGTTTTCAACGATCGATTTTCCAACGGCTTATAATTCGTAAAACCCGTTTGAAATGGTCATCTCCAACGAAAATTCGTCATTTCTAACGAATATGGTTGTTGGAAATGGCTTGTTTTTTTTGTAGTTAACAGACATTACACCTAAATATTATTTAAACTAAAATACATACAAAAACAAATACAATAAAGCAAACTAAACCGATATACCTTTGTAAAGTGTTGTTTGTGAACGGATATAATCTTAAAAAGTGATTTCAGCTAGTATTTATGATAAAGGGCAATTTTCAATGATTATATTTAGAAATGAGATAATGAGACCCGATGGTTCGGATTTATAAACGTTTCCAGCGCAATTGCATTGCCCTGACATTACAAATTATAACACAATTATGTTACCCTATAAATGGAATCATGATAATTCACCATGTCACCAAAGGCAACATAATTCTATTGCCACTGTGATAGAATTTCTAACATAACCGTGTTACCCGCTTTGAGTTTCGAGATTCTAACACAATTCTATTGGCAAACATAAATAGAACATTAATTGTTGACTGTGGGACTTTCTAACGCCATTGCATTGTATAATTACATTATCAATCATATAATTTTCTACATCATCTTATTCATTATTTATATCATTGCATTCTTCATCATCTTTGGCCTCTTCATACGATATTACATCAAACTCGTTTGGAGGTGCAAGGTGATCGAAACGTAACAATGATAAATTTCTAAGTTCAGTCATGGAATCTTTATTGTCTTCTTGAATTTGTTTATCTTTCATATCATTATCGTCGAGTAATATTGTTCCTCTAGGATGCACTTTAACAACTACACTCGATTCCCACATCATTGTTTTGTGTTCAGATTTGGGAGTAAAACAATTTGATTTGTTTGCAATGATAAGATGAAAGGATCGTACTTCTAGAATGAGTGTGATGTCTAGACATCGTAACATTGGATCGAACCAACCACAATGAAAATTATGACCTTTAGTTCAACAAATGGTAGTAATTGTGAAAGTCTAGTTCTTCAGATAAATTGTAGTAACTAAATTTTTTACACAGATATTATAATTACTTGTCCTTCTGTGTGAATCATAACTAAGTATATGAAATGTGTAGACACGAGTAAACATTATAGGCCAACATTTTACCATTCTTATAGGAGGTATTACCAAGTCATTCAACCACGCAGATGAGAAAGTATAATTTTTATTGCAATTATAAACCTGAAACAAATATGATATATATATATATATAATATACAAATCACACATAAATTATTTTAATAAAATATATATATATAATCAATGTGCTTACACAGTTTTGCAACCATACCTCATATGAATATTCTTTTTATTGGATTTAGATCTCCACATGTTACATTGCTATACATATTTACACACATGTTAAATATATTATGTATACATGTGTATCTACAAGATTAGTTTTTGTACTTTATCTTTCATAATGAGAGACCTCCTAGCAATTTAATAAAACGCAAGTATGTACATGATGAAGCTTGAACAGTTAAAAATCTTTGTGTAACCTACCTGCTCAACAATACAGTTTCATTAAATATATCATGAAAATCGGTGTCCATTTCACCATATTCGAGTACATGACAACTTTTGACCCTTGTAAATAGTAATCCAACAATCCATTTCTTTTGATTTGGAGGTAAGCTTGGTTATATGATAACATGGGAAGTATAGTGATGAAATTATTCGTACCAAGTGTAGAAACATGCGAAAGTAAATTCTCTAACTACATGGTTACTCTACATTCTATGTTCTGAAATTCATATATGATTTTATATTAAAGCATATGAAATTACCATTGACCCTTGTAGGCACTAATCCATATTCCATTTCCTTTTATCTGGAGGGGGTATCAGATATTGTGGTAAGCATAATGATGACATTGTCTGTGGAATAAGTATGTTTAGTATATTTATTGAATTAAGTAATATGGTTCTGGGTCCAGTTAATGCCTCATTTTCCATCCATATTGCATAATAGTGCAGACCAAGGTATTGTTAAAAGGTTAGTCACTAGTCCTGCACAATTGAAAAACAGAACACCAAGCATTTAGTATTACAGAATGTCAATGCAATTATAGACTTGCTCGAGATATCAGGAACTCTTAATGTGCAGATCAATCAATGAATACGATATCAAGATTAAGCTTGTGCTTATTGTTATAGTCAGTAAACCAATTATAGAGGAGGCGGGCTCAGAAAGCAATGTAGAAAAGCCGAGACACTTTCAAAAACACCAATATCAATTACTTTTTAAAAGGAAATATCTAAATGCATTGTTAAGCTTATATTTTAGAATTGTAGAGAAATATAGAAAGACAAGACTTTTACCTGATCATACACCAAACCAAGATCATCCCACACAATTGAATTATCAAAACAAAATCAATAGTGCAAATCTATAACCAAATGAAAAGAAAAAATCAATAAGGTCTTGAAAAATGGTTATCATAGACTTAAGGTAGATTCTAGCCTGGCATAGCCATCGTAGACTTGGACAGAAGTCCCAAAATCACACAATTGATCTAAAAGAAATCTTCACATCCATGTGTGAGAAAATTTGGGATTTAAATCTAAAACCTATAATATTCTTCAAATTCATTACCTATCTATGGATAACGACCAATAAATAAAAAAGCTCAATCGAACATGATAAATAAAGAATATAGAATACGATGATATCATTCTCGCGCTCTGAGTAAAAAACGACATGGTACCAAAATTTCTTCAATTATGGATGAAACATTCAAGCTTTTCAAAAGCATATTGTTCTTTTTCCTCTACAAAGATTGAATAGAATTACACGTTGAAGGTGTAGGATTGTCCGAAATCGAGTGTAGAGAGAGATACCTTTTCAATGGCTCCGAAATTGAATCAATAGAGATTAAGAAAGATAATCTTTGTATGACAACACATGCAAAACTTGGTTACTTCATCTTCTGCTCTCTCCTAGAATCGACGAAGATGTGCTAAGTAGACGAGTAGAATGACTATAGGGTTTCCTTCGCGGTTTCGAGCAACATTTAACACCGATTTACGAACGACTATAGGGTAATTTTGTCTTTTGCTCTCTCTTGGAATCGACGAAAACATGTCGACGAAGCATTTAGCACTAATTTAGAATTCAGAAACCACCAGAGAATGCAAAACCTCAAGTATTTGGATCATGTGTTTGAACCTGTGCAACTCGGCTTTTTCTTCTTCTTCTTTGTCCAGAATTATATTAATATCGATATTCGATAAATCAAAATTGCATTCAATCACATTTAATTTGTACAAAAATAAATGACATGTTTATTTCAATTTACTTTTAATAAGTGAGACGTATATAATATAAATATTGTCATATAAAATTAGTTTCAAATTTATATAATATTTTTAGTTATTATATCATGATAATATATAAAATTGTAATAAAAATATGTATAAAACTATATTTTTAAACAAATGAAGAAAATAACCTACAATATATGATAACATCATTTCCATCTTAAGATAACTGATTTTAAAATTACCAAATATTATCATAATATCTTAAAATGTTTAAAAATATAATAATTTTTTAAAATAACGATTTATACATTAATAATTTATTGGTAATTTTTGTACGATGGCTTTTGGTGTAAAATGGTTTATATGAATCTTGGGTAAAAGTAATATTAGACATATTGTAATCAGCGTCTTAATTTGTTTACATATAATCTTTATTTATTTTAAATAAATAATAACTATTTTTTTAAACAATTAACTTATTAAACACGAAAAGATATTCAGATTATACGAAAACAAAAAGAGATTTGGATTATATGGATCATGAGTGTTATATCACACATATTATAATCAACATTTTGAAATTTCACATGTAATCTTTAGGTATTTCAAATAAAAAATATTAAAGTTTACAAAGCGAAAACTTAAATCTATCAACACAAAATAAACAATGCATATCAAATTTTTTAATATATAATTTAATATCTAATATATTTATATATTTATATATTAAATTGTTTTCTAAAAAACATGTGTTCCCTATTATTATATTTTGATTTATTTTCTTTAAATATCTATAAACGTAAGATTTTTTTATTTTACATCTTTTTTATAGCTTGTTATAATATTTTAATTTTTAAAAAATCATAATTAATATTTATATCTACTCATGATGAACAGTAATTGCATCATTAACCTGGAAATTTGATGCATTCCTTTGTGAATTTTAAAGTGTTCTTCGTAGTAGCTTTTACGTATTTCAAATTCTTTATCTTCAGTCATTGTTTCTCAAAATTTAGATATGTGCGGACATTAACGAACCATATATGACAATTAGAGGTGAGACAAATATTTGAAGTATTCGTATTCGAATTGCAAATTCAAATATTTGTATCTGTAAGTACTAGATAGATAATTTACTTAATAGATAATTTATATATAAAATTATAAACAAAAATGTTCTATATTTATAATTGGAGGACTAAAATATAAATAAGTAACTTTTAACCTAAATATTTTTCTCCTTATCGTGAAACTATTGTTTCTCTACCCAGCAACCTATCTACCATTTTGTAGCAATATTTCAAACACCCCAAACACCATTTACTACATTCGTGGCATGCCCGCCGCATGCCATCCATCGCTGGAATCCTCTGGTTCAAGTATTTTTTGCCTTCGCACCCCAAACGTTATTTCTCTTCCTTCTGTTCCTTTGATCTCTCATATGAGTGGCATTGTCCTCTAATTAAAGTGAATTTCTAACTCCTCTTGAAGAAATCGAGACTAGACGAATGCTCCATCGCTCTGTTCCAAATATTCGAACAGATGAATCTAGATGTGACTTATCTAAATTAAAATCTCATTGCTATAAAATTAACTAACTAAATCATAATTATGAAATATAATTACTTACCACAAAGACCTTCCAACAATAGTGTTTTCCAGACTTTGGCGTCGACATCCAATTCATTTATGGGCCGAAATAGTTGTTCCCAATGCAATGGGTGATGCTAGACAAACCTGAAGCATCAATTCAACACATATATAAAAAAAATTTAATTACATAGATATATACGTATATATACATAAACACAAACCAATTTGTGTTACTTACAAATATATTAGTCTACCATCTAAAGTGGATGTAACCAATGTGTCGTGGTACGCCCACGGCAGCACAGAAGGTCCTCGATGTTGGAGACGGTTGGGATGTAGAAACTATAATTCGCGACAGCCTAACTCCGCTGAAAGAAAGACATCGTCGGTTTGGTTTTGATGACATCGAAGAGGTGGAAGAGATGGGATCGATGGGTGAGCCCGTGACTATAAGCCAACAATCGATGTCTCTAGATTCCTTCCGATACTTGTAGTCCCATACGAACACCAAGGCATCGATTATCAACGGATATGGCAATGGATTTGCAACATATTTAGGGAAATTATCATAGACACGATATCCGTTGGAGTCCGTTGATATTGTCAACAGATGGTCAATGGATAATATCCATTACAAACTTGTTAATGGATGCATTGATAGTAAGTTGATAACGAGGAAAAAAGGCAACGAATGACCGATTGCAATGGCAACGATTGTCCATTGATACTTACAAGGATGTCTATTGGAAAGTTTAGAATTTTGAGATTAATGTTGGAATAATCCAACATGGTTTTCAACTGTCATCCATTGGTATTGCCAACGACGATCCATTGGTAGTTTCAACGGATGATCGTTGGAATATGCACAATTTATATATCTATCTCAAAGTGCTTACCCTCAAGCCATCAAAACAATATATATTTTAAAAACAATGTTGTCTTCTAAAAATAGATATATATATATATATATATCAAGAAAGTAGATTTATACAAGAAAATATCCCGTAACTGAAGAAGTTACGCAAGAATTCTTACACGGATTGGAGTAGTTCACGGGTTTTGCATCAAAACAACCTTAGTGTTAAGAACGTGGGACAATGTTATGTCTCTACAAAAGATGCAAAAACATGAAATATCGAAGTCAATAAATTGTTTGCAAACACCTTTACAAGGTGGGTTTCATAGATAATTAGGAAATTTTGTTATTTCACGGCAAAAATTGTGGTGTTAGAGATAGTGTGCAAGAAGCAAAAGACATGGAAAGAAATGAAAAAGTTCTTTATGAAACATCAACGATCGATCAGTATGTGGAAATGGTGTCAGTTGCTTTTCCTGGTATTTTTGAGGAACCGAATCAAGAGATTCCAAACAATTAGGCATGCTGATGTTTTAACCTATTGTATATGACAAAAAACCTCTCTATGCAGGTTGTCGTGAAGGTGAGTCTCGTTTATCCATGTCATCAAGATTGATGAATATAAAACAGACTACAATGCAGTTGAAAATTACATGGATTCCTTTCGCAAAACCATGCGTTAATATTTACCGAAAAATAATCAATCTCTTGAGACATATTATGAAATAAAGTTTTTTTTAAAATATTTAAGAATGCTACATGAAAAATTGATGCTTGTAGAAACAATTGCATGTTGTTTTGGGGAAAAGATGAATACATGCTAGAATGTAAACTTTGCGGTGCAAGAAGATTTCATATGAAAAAACCATCTTCACGAAAATATTTACCATACAAAAGGATGTTCTATATGCCTATAACACACAGGTTGAGAAGGTTATAGGAATAAAAAACCGTTTCAGCAATGAGATGGCACGCAGACCACTCGACGAGAAAAAAGGATAATGCAACATTCATTGGATTGTAAGGCTTAGAAAGATTTCAATGAAAAATTTAACAAGTTCATGTGTGAAACGAGAAATATTTATCTTTCTCTGTGCACTGATGGTTTTAGTCCATATTTAACAATCTAGAAATCAATATTCTCTTTTTTTGGTGAATTTATCTCCATATAATTTGCCTCCCAATATGTGTCTAAAAAGAGAAGTAATGTTATTGACATTTCTTATTCCAGGACCAGAACATCCAAAGAAAAGTTTCGATGTTTTTTGCAGCCTTTAATTCAATAATTAGGAGATTTGTGGAACAATTAAATTCTTGCTTGTGACGTAAGTACAAAGTAAATTTTCAGATTGAAAGCGGTCTTGTGATGGACAATTAGATATTTTCATGTATATGGAATGTTATATGGATAGAGCACGCAAAAGAGGTTGGCATGTCCACATTGTATGGATTGTACAGACTCATTTTTATTGATACATGGACATAAACCGAGTTGGTTTGATTATCATACAAGATTTTTTCGCCGTGAACATACATCCAGAAAAGATACAAAACATTTTCAAAATAACGTGGTACATTAAAAAGGCGATGTGCATGCAAACATGGACAAAAATCCTTTACAAACGATTAAACACTATGGGAGATTTCTAAGAATCGGTAGAATAAGGAGGTGATCCTGGAAATCGAAAACCACAAGGCCAAGGTGAATGGCGTAATTTGTATAAACGTGGTATTTTTTGGGAACTACAGTATTGGAAATCACTGATATTGCATCATAAGTTCGATGTTATGCATATTGATAAAAACTTTTTCGACAACATCATCAACATTGTTTTGAATGTGACGGAAAAATAAGGATAACATACAATTAATAAAATATTTGAAGACAATATGTCGAAGACCTGAGTTGGAGTTAAGAGATGGTAGGACACCTATCCCAATATTCAAGTTTTCTGGCCTAGCGAAAACAACATTATTGAGGTTATTAAAAGAAGGCATTAAATTTTAAGATGGATATGCATCTGACATTACTCGTTGTGTGGATATTGTGAGTTCGAGGATGATCGGGTAGAAAAGTCACGACTGTCACATTTTCATGCAGCGACTCATTCCAATCGCATTTGTTGAGCTATTACCATGAAACGTTCACGCTGTGCTATACAGAGATATATCAGAAGCATTATGCTCTTTGGAAAGAGCTTTTCTGTTTTCCTTCTTGATTTGATGGAATATTTACCAATACATTTACAAGACAAAGAAATAATCGAAGGCCAATTTAATACAGATGGATGTATCCTTTCGAAAGGTTTTTCTTTCATCTAAAGAAAAAGACCAAAAAACATTTGTTGAAGGATCTATTGTTAAACAATACGTGTTGGAAGATCAAAACAGAGAAGATCAAAAAATGATTACACAAACTATCGATATCAATATAATCCTCGGTTAGGTGCAATTCCAGAGATCTTTACACCAATTGGACGTACATGAGGGACATGCGAAGAATATTGGCTAACGCCATAGGAGTATAATCACGTCCATATATATATATATATTATTAATTTTTCAAGAGCTATTACCTTTTGAAAGATACAAAACCATTACAATTGATATTTTAATTTACATATGTATATATTAACGTATATTTCATTAGAGGATATTTGATGAAGAAGTAATGGGTCAAAGATTCCGATGAGAGACATCCTACATGATCAAGAGATATGGCTAATGATCCTAGAAAAAATGTATTGTGTTGGCCAATTATATTTACTTAGAGTTACAGACTCCACACTTATGAGCATAGAAAACATAGAAGCACGTACAATTACGACATTTGCGTTAATAGTGAAATAGAGGATGATAACTTCGACCCTAATTTGCACCAAATCCTATCAGTTGAATATTTTGGTCTCGTTGGATCAAAGGTAATGCTTTTAAATATGAGTGGTTCGATCAAACCGTAGGAAATGACACTCGAAAAATCGATGGGGAGGAATTGATATCGACCCGGCACGATAACATGGAAAATATGATGCATTAATCACAATAAATCAAGCAGATCAAGTATGTTACGTGCACTATCTAACAACATTGTAACGTCAAAAGATGAATTGTGGGCCGTAGTTAAGATTAAATAACAGAGAGTTATAGCACAGAAGAAGAAAAAGTTTCGTTGCTGATAACACGTAATCCGTCGTAGTATTTACATGATTCTTAGGTTTAGTTTTGATTAGATTTCTTAGATTTCACTGATTTATCGAGTTTATTCGAGGACTTCATCTACATTTCGTGTTTTGTATAGGAAACGAATACATGAAGCGAAACACGAGAAATTACGGCAATTCAACCCCAAAAACGTGATTGAATGACAAGGTACAACTTGTGCAAGGCAATGGAAGCAAATCAAACACTCAAGCATCGAGCGAAAGGAGCGGAAACAGCATTTGATGGTGTACATGCTCGGGCATGAAGTGTGCCCGCTCGGGCTGTGTTTGTGCACCCGATCGGGATGCTCTTGTGCCCGCTCGGGTCCACCTTTTTATCAACAAACTCCTTGATTTTTGAACGGCCAATTAATGAGAAAAGAGACCTTTTAGAGCTAGGATTCGAACCAGACTTGTTGGGTCCACCTTTTTCTCAACAAACTCCTTGATTTTAGAACGGCCAATTCAGGAGAAAAGAGACCTTTTAAAGCTAGGATTCGTACTATACTTAAAGGGGGACGAAAGGAGACATTAGAGGACACACTTGGAGACATAGAGAAGGAGGGAGAAGGACGGAACAAGGGATCCGAAGCATGGAGGAGCTATTGAAGACGTCGGTATATGAATCCGGAGGAATCTCTTTCTTTATCAATGTTGAATATAGTTATCTTTTGTGTTTCGTTTTCTGAGTTCATGTCCGAGTAGATCTACAGCCATGGGTTAGAGAGTATTGCCAATATGTAACGAAGTCTTGTTCTTAATGCTTGGTGGTTCTAAACGCTTTTGTTCTTGTACGCCACTTGAATGAATGAATTCGGTATTTGATCGTTTTCAGATTGATTGGTTGTGTTTTATGCTTTCATTCTTGTACGCCACTCGAATGGATGATTATAGAAGTCTAATGAATCTACGCCAGGGGATTAGACTTTGGAACCTAGCCATAATTTAGGGTTTAATCGGGTATCCGTATTCTTGCGGAAGCGTTAGTCTAGGTAAATTATTACTTGAGATTAACCGACATCAAGTTTTTGGTGCCGTTGCCGGGGAATTGATTACGGCTTTAGAGTTAGAATAATTTTGAATTAAGACATAGTCCTTTCCGTAGTCTTCATTTATTTTTCGTTTTTGTTTTGTTTCTTATTGAGTCAATTTTTTTTTACCTCTCGGAGCTTAATCGAATTTTGTGTTGTTTCTTTTGCGAGGTAACATGAACAACGTGAACTCTTTGTATGCCTAAATAGCTGGAGTAAAAGATCAACTTGCCAAACTTTGTCATATGCTGTCTAACTCGTACCGTCCACATTACTCGGAGCAATCATGGGAACAAGACGTTTGGGGGTATGAAGAAGAGATCTACAAGAGTTAAAATCAGCCTTTCGGGAATACATACAATCATGGATGGAGCGATCATGCGAATTTCCCGTATAGGAACACTGATGTTATGCTGAATGCACAACGTTCAATGGGGAACTTCCAACCGCGTTTGATGCAACGCAATCAGAATTTTCAGCCAAGGACGCAGCCCCAAACCAAAAATTACCAGCCATGTGCACCTCCCCCTCCACAACAAGTGGCTAACTCCGATATTACGTCTATGTTTGCTCAAATCTTACAAGGACAAAAAGATCAATCCAACGAGATTAGAATGTTGAGAACGGAACAGGAAGAGATGAGGACGCATCTAAAGATCTTGGAGACTCAAGTTGCACAACTCGCTGCGAACTCCTCTCAACCACAAGATGTTATATCGGGAAGTTTAGAAACAGATCCTAGTGAGCATGTCGACAAAATTTGGCTAAGGGATTGTAAGACGGTGGATCAGCCTACTCCAATGTCTGAAAGGGGTGAAGCATCTATCAGAGTAGCGGAAACAGCTGTCAACGAGCTAAAAGAGAAGCTCGAGGAGGAAGAGGAGCCAAAGTACATAAAACAAGAACCAAGGCCACCTCCATTTCCATTCCCACAACGTCAACGCATGAAGACGGTAGATCAGCCAAATCCCTTGATATTTGACAAAGGATATGAATCTAACAGGGCAGCGGATAAGGCTACGGACATTGATAAGCAAATGAAGAAACGCGAGATGGAAGTAGAGTTCAGCTTAGTGGACACACTTGAGAAACCGTGCGATATCGATTTTGTGTTCCCCGATAGCATCTTTGAGAATTTAGCCGAGGAAGTTTGTGAGGAATTTCAGAATACGGATTCCTTAGATATGAATCTCATAGCAGCTAGAGAAGGATATTACAAAGTACCAAATGAGCTGCTTGACAACGAAAAGAAGGAGGAATAGTACATAAACGACCCCGAGATGCCGCGAAGCTACACCAAACGTCCAGCACACAATTGGGACATTGACAAGGCACCCAAAGTGAATATGAAGCTTACATCACTAAGACTCACGCACCAAAAATCTCTGGAGACGCTGAAGGAAACAAGCGAAGAACGCCTAGCCGGTTTCATGGAGTACACAACCGGACTTATGGACAGCTCGACCAGAATTTTTGGACAGCACGATCTAGCCCCCAACTTAGAGAACATCATGATCAAACTTAGGGAAGACATGACTGATCGTGCAAGGAACTCCACTGATCCGCGTGCTACGCCTTATCGAGCACATATTGCACGCGAGACGCTACGCACGCGACGACGTCGAGGACGGCCACCTAATGAGTAGCATTCGGTCAAGCTCGCGACGTTAAACAAGCGCTTATCGGGAGGAAACCCGAATTTTGCATTTTCTTTTTATTTCGTTTTCGAACCTATTCTTTTTCTTTTCACATTGATTTACTCGGTGGATAGTATTCCTTCTTTTGGATTGTGTGATTCTTTTTCACAGGTTCTCAATGTCGATATCATCCATGAGGAGGAGACGCATTCAACGTCCAGCCGCATCATCAACTCGAGATTGCAAGATACACAAGGTGCACACGTTCCAATCCTTATTTTCTTGTTGTTTGGTATGCGAGATTATCTTAGGTCTTGAACACCGGGACGATGTTTCATTCAAGTCTGGGGGAGTACATGCATGTGATTAGGATTAGATGATTATGATTAGATGTTGATTTTTGTTATTTTTAGGAATAAACGGATGGATACCTACCATGAATTTTCGAGCTTTAGTCATTATTGTGTGACTTTGTTGAATCGTGAACAATAGTCTAGGTCTGCTTAGAAGTCTTTTTGATACCGATTAGGTGAGTAGTTGTGCTTAAACCATGATCTATAGTTGCACTCACCTCCTAGGTTTCAGTACAAGTATCCATATCTCCGTGTATGTCGATTGATTGTTGCTTGTTTGATAGATTTTACCGTTCATAGATCATTAGATTCCACACGCTTATACTCCGCTGTCAATGTTTTCTTCTTGGATATGTTTTGAATTATTTCAGGTTTACGTTGACATGAGTACATCGAGATCGATGTTTTGGGTCTAAGTGGTGGGTTGAGGCGCTATTCTACGTCCTAAGGGTTAGAGTGATGCGTATTCTTTGGCGCCAATAAAAAAATGTTCTTCAATGACGCAACTCTTCACTCTGCTAAGGTTACAAGACCTTATGAGTGTGCCATAGGCAGCCTGGGTCTAAGTAGAAAGTCATCCCTCTTCGACTTCGACGTCCTAGGAACCAAGCGTGGATCTAAGTAAGAAAAAAAAGAAAAGAGATAAAGAACGAGAATAAGAGTTTAATGATATCTCAAGCTTTGGGAATTGGTATGGAGATCGCTTGGACGTTGTCTAGGGGTATGGATTAGACTTAGGTCATTGGTAGGATTGAATGGCTTGTGACTTTCGGTTGATAGAAGTTTGAACTAGGTACGCTTAGGCTTGCGTTCATGCGACGCGTTGTTTTGCATGATGGCTAATCCTTCGAGGTATTTGTGCTAGTATCCATTGTTGTTTTACTCTTCTTGTACTCGACTCTAGATTTGCTCGAGGACGAGCAAAGGTTAAGTATGGGGGAGTTTGATAACACGTAATCCGTCGTAGTATTTACATGATTCTTAGGTTTAGTTTTGATTAGATTTCTTAGATTTCACTGATTTATCGAGTTTATTCGAGGACTTCATCTACATTTCGTGTTTTGTATAGGAAACAAAAACATGAAGCGAAACACGAGAAATTACGGCAATTCAACCCCAAAAACGTGATTGAATGACAAGGTACAACTTGTGCAAGGCAATGGATGCAAATCAAACACTCAAGCATCGAGCGAAAGGAGCGGAAACAGCATTTGATGGTTTACATGCTCGAGCATGAAGTGTGCCCGCTCGGGCTGTGTTTGTGCACCCGATCGGTATGCTCTTGTGCCCGCTCGGGTCCACCTTTTTCTCAACAAACTCCTTGATTTTAGAACAGCCAATTCAGGAGAAAAGAGACCTTTTAAAGCTAGGATTCGTACTAGACTTAAAGGGGGACGAAAGGAGACATTAGAGGACACACTTGGAGACATAGAGAAGGAGGGAGAAGGACGGAACAAGGAATCCGGAGCATGGAGGAGCTATTGAAGACGTTGGTATATGAATAGGGAGGAATCTCTTTCTTTATCAATGTTGAATATAGTTATCTTTTGTGTTTCGTTTTCTAAGTTCATGTCCGAGTAGATCTACAGCCATGGGTTAGAGAGTATTGCCAATATGCAACGAGATTTAGGATTTCATCGGTTTAGAATCTATGCCAGGTCGATCGATTGAATCTAGGGATTAGGATAGCGGTCTTAATGCGTCTATGTAGGTGAGATACGCAATAGATATATTGGTATACGCATGCTAGATAGTGGACAAGTCTACGCCAGTCAGTTCCTATATAAGAGCTTGAATTCCCTGATCTCGTGATAATATCTAAGACCAATGATCTTGCTAGAACTTCGTTGCATCCTTGTGCGACAAGGCAAGGTACAACTTGTACAAGGCAATGGAAGCAAATCAAACACTCAAGCATCGAGCGAAAGGAGCGGAAACAACATTTGATGGTGTACATGCTCGGGCATGAAGTGTGCCCGCTCGGGCTGTGTTTGTGCACCTGATCGGGATGCTCTTGTGCCCGATCAGGTCCACCTTTTTCTCAACAAACTCCTTGATTTTTGAACGGCCAATTAATGAGAAAAGAG
>CM071864.1:22737323-22766347 GCA_036759665.1 Gynandropsis gynandra | reverse complement strand
AGACCTTTTAAAGCTAGGATTCGTACTAGACTAAAGGGGGGACGTGAGGAGACATGAGAGGACACACTTAGAGACATAGAGAAAGAGGGAGAAGGACGGAACGAGGAATCCGGAGCATGGAGGAGCTATTGAAGACGTCGGTATATGAATAGGGAGGAATCTCTTTCTTTATCAATGTTGAATATAATTATCTTTTGTGTTTCGTTTTCTGAGTTCATGTCCGAGTAGATCTACAGCCATGGGTTAGAGAGTATTGCCAATATGTAACGAAGTCATGTTCTTAATGCTTGGTGGTTCTTAACGTTTTTGTTCTGGTACACCACTTAAATGAATGAATTCGGTATTTGATCGTTTTCAGATTGATTGGTTGTGTTTAATGCTTTCATTCTTGTACGCCACTCGAATGGATGATTATAGAAGTCTAATGAATCTACGTCAGGGGATTAGACTTTGGAACCTAGCCATGATTTAGGGTTTAATCGGTTTAGAATCTACGCTAGGTCGATCGATTGAATCTAGGGATTAGGATAGCGGTCTTAATGCGTCTATATATAGGTGTGCATGCTACATAGTGGACAAGTCTACGCCAGTAAGTTCCTATATAAGAGCTTGAATTCCCTGAACTCGTGATAGTATCTAAGACCAATGATCTTGTTAGAACTTCGTTGCATCATTGTGCGACTCTCGATACCTATGGTGTTTAGTCGTTGAGTCATTCCGTTCATTAGTTTAGTTTAGTTTGCATTTGCATTCCCATTCACTTTTTGATTTCACACGTCTTATTTATTAGTTACTAGCTTTAGAGTTCCATCAATTCCTTGTGTTCGACCCTGGTACTATACGATCCGTATTCTTGCGAAAGCGTTAGTCTAGGTAAATTATTACTTGAGATTAACCAGCATGAGTTGCTAAATGATTACCTGAGCCAATAAGACTAATCGATACAGCCAATCGGGAAGAGATTCTCACAAGAACTAATATATATGGAGAATACATCCACGATGGTGAAAACGCTGAACCGGAAGGTGCAGAAGATGAACATGGTGATGAATTCAATGCAAAATTGAAGGAAGACTCACCAATAGAAGAATCAACTGAAGAAGATACGTGAATTTCATAATAGTAA
This sequence comes from Gynandropsis gynandra, assembly GCA_036759665.1. Classification (NCBI taxonomy): domain Eukaryota; kingdom Viridiplantae; phylum Streptophyta; class Magnoliopsida; order Brassicales; family Cleomaceae; genus Gynandropsis; species Gynandropsis gynandra. The sequence goes on along the minus strand of CM071864.1, from coordinate 22,765,221 downwards.
TATAAAAAAATTTTAATTATTTTCCATCATATATTCCTTTCTCAACGGGCATCTATTGGAAATCTCAACGGAAACCCATTGAATCGTTCAATACTGTTAGACGGATGCTCGATGCTCGTTGAAGTATTACAACGGATGCTCGATGTAACAATTTAATTCACCAGCGGATGCCCGTTGCGATGTTGCAACAGATTCCCGTTGCGATTTTGTAACGGATTCCCGTTGAAAACCTGCAACGAATACTCGTTGAAAACCGTCATGATTCCCATTCTCGGCCTAGTAAGTTTGGTTACTAGTTTCCAACAGGCATCTGTTGGACATGTCAATGGATGCCAATTGGAGAGAGGATGCAGTGTTATTTATGTCGTCTGTTGCCTCGGGAATACAATTTTCAAAGCATCTGTTGCAAAATTGCAATGGATGCCCGTTAGAAACCCTACAATCATGTCAATTAAATGCGTCCGTGGAGATGACATAATTTCCAACGGGCATCTGTTAGTTGGAAAATTATGTATATAAGTCGTTTAACAGTTCATTTTTCAATACAATCACAAAAGCAAAACAACAAATTATCTCAAAAAGTTCCTAAACACTAATACAAAATAGAGCTCTCGCCGATTTATCAGGCAAGGTGGATTGTTGGCGTGTTCCAGAGCAGCCCTACTTCCACTATTTTCGCGCCATATGTCCCCCGACACCTATATCGGTACCATCGATATTTGATGATGAAGATGATATGGTGTATTGATGCATTGATCGTCGACGAGCGTCCCAATATTCAGATTATTGATCCTGAACATCTTGATGGGACATTATTGTAAGATATTTTAGCCCATATATATATATATTTATATTTATATTTGAATTAAGTATAAAAATTTACTATTTATTCTATTTACATGTTCAGATTTGATGTATATGATGTTTTGAAACACACAAACAACAACATCATCAAAAGCTTTTACATGATCGACTTTATTATTCATGGCTAGTGACGTCACAATTTATACGTAGCCGGTGGTGGTGTACATTCATCGTAAGTCTTTAATATAAAATTTACTTTAACATTATTTTTGAATTTTAATAATAAATGTATTGAATTTAAATTTTATTTTGTGACATGCATATAGATGATGGGAGAACCACACATTGTGTATCTATACAGTATGGATGCGCAATATGCAGGCTCAGTTACGCTTGATTATGAAAATGTCAAGCACAACTACTATAGGAAGAATGCCAAACCAAAATGGGTAATGAATGAGGTATTCAACCAACTCGTTAAACATTGAGAGTGAGAGGACTTCAAGGCCAAAAGCGAGAAGGCAAAAAAATATCATTACGGCGAGAAGGTTCTCGGGGATGGTCCGCATTGCATAGTAATCACAAGCCATCGATTCAACTCCTGACAATCTTAGTCTTTACAAAAGAAAAAAATTTATTTAGAGTATATAATAATTTCATAGTTATAATAATTCTCTAATTGTTTAAATTTTTAAAATCGATATAATTAAATTTAATTTGTTTTGTTTTGCAGTCTATTAGGGCATATAAGGGCTTCTATATGGTCTAGATACTCTACAAAAACATATCGTCCAGGACGCCACGACGATACCCCCTAAAGTCCAAGAGATGTATACACAACAGAAACGCACCGAGCAGCTCGATGCTAATATTCGAGAAATGCGAGCACAAATAGGTCACATGGAGAGTATAATCGAGCTGTTGACGTCTCAAGCGTATCAGCTGCAACCACAATAGACGGGGGCAACAACGCCAAGACAAGAACCGATGATTGGCTCCGATGAAACGCTTTCTCGAGGCATTGGCCAGAATAGGGATGACGAAGACGGTGCCGGTTTAAACGAAATGTAATGAAAACATTTTAAAATTTTGTGTACATTTTTGTATATATAAAAAACATTTTTCATTTTATCTTTTTATTTATTTTAAAAAATCTTTCAGTTAGCAATGGATACCCGTTGATAACAGAATCAATTTTTCCATTGATGGTTGTCTAAAAATTACGAATTCCAGCTAACAATTTTCCAACGGGCATCCAATGCTCTTTCCCGCCAGAACTTTCAACGAACATCCATTGCAACGAACATATTTTTCGCCAATATTTTTCCAACGGTCTTCCATTGCAAAAATTCAGCATTCCCACCAATTCATTGACAATGGACATCAGTTGAAATTTTTTAATGGGTATTCGTTGCAACAGACAATGGACATATCCGTTACAATCACTTATATTTTTCAACGGATATTTGTCGTTGATACCCCATTGAAAGTTGTAACGGATGGTGGTTTTCAACGATTGATTTCCAACGGCTTATAATCCGTAGAATCCGTTTCAAATGGTCATCTCCAACGAAAATTCGTCATTTCTAACGAATATGGTCGTTGGAATTGGCTTGTTTTTTTCTTTGTAGTGAACATACATTACACCTAAATGTTATCTAATCTAAAATACATACAAAAACAAATACAATAAACCAAACTAAACCGATATACCTTTGTAAAGTGTTGTTTGTGAACGAATATAATCTTAAAAAGTGATTTCAGCTAGTATTTATGATAAAGGGCAATTTTCAATGATTATATTTAGAAATGAGATAATGAGAACCGATGGTTCGGATTTATAAACTTTTGCAGCGCAATTGCATTGCCCTGACATTAAAAATGATAACACAATTATGTTACCCTCTGAACGGAATCATGATAATTCACCATGTCACCAAAGGCAACATAATTCTATTGCCACTATGATAGAATTTCTAACGTAATTGTGTTACCCGCTTTGAGTTTCGAGATTCTAACACAATTATGTTGGCATACATAAAGAGAACATTAATTGTTGACTGCGGGACTTTCTAACGCCATTGCATTGTATAATTACATTATCAATCATATAATTTTCTACATCATCTTATTCATTATTTATATCATCGCATTCTTCATCATCTTTGGCCTCTTCATCCGATATTACATCAAACTCGTTTGGAGGTGCAAGGTGATCGAAACGTAACAATGATAAATTGCTAAGTTCAGTCATGGAATCTTTATTGTCTTCTTGCATTTGTTTATCTTTCATATCATTATCGTCAAGTAATATTGTTCCTCTAGGATGCACTTTAAAAACTACACTCGAATTCTCACATCATTGTTTTGTGCTTAGATTTGCGAGTAAAACCATTTGATTTGTTTGCAATGATAAGATGAAAGGATCGTACTTCTAGAATGAGTGTGATGTATAGACATCGTAACATCCACTCTTATTTTTTAGTTCCTCACCCAAACATTGGATCGAACCAACCACAATGAAAATTATGACCTTTAGTTCAAAAAATCGTAGTAATTGTGAAAGTCTGGTTCTTCAGATAAATTGTAGTAATTAACTTTTTTACACAGATATTATAATTACTTGTCCTTCTGTGTGAATCATAACTAAGTATACGAAATGTGTAGACACAAATAAAGATTATAGACCAACATTTTACCATTCTTATAGGAGGTCTTACCAAGTAATTCCGCCACGCATATGAGAAAGTATAATTTTTATTGCAATTATAAACCTGAAACAAATATGATATATATAATATACATATCACACATAAATTATTTTTAATAATATATATATATAATCAATGTGCTTACACAGTTTTGCAACCATACATCATATGAATATTCTTTTTATTGGATTTAGATCTCCACATGTTACATTGCTATACATATTTACACACATGTTAAATATATTATGTATACATGTATATCTACAAGATTAGTTTTTGTACTTTATCTTTCATAATGACAGACCTCCTAGCAATTTAATAAAATGCAAGTATATACATGATGAAGCTTGAACAGTTAAAAATCTTTGTGTAACCAACCTGCTCAACCATACAGTTTCATTAAATATATCATGAAATTCGGTGTACATTTCACCATATTCGAAAAATGGGATTTTTTTCATTCTTGGTACACGATGTGTTCTTTGATTTTATCGAAATGTGACGGTTCAAATAGTATTGCGTGAAAAGTGTGATCTTTTTGTTGATTTATTGCTTCACAATTGGTCCCTCGAGTCTAATTTTATTTTTCAACTTCCTTTTCAAATTAGAAAAACTATCATTCGAGTGAATACATCCAACAAAACTGTAAAAGACCAACAAACTCATCTTTATATGGAAGATATATCGTCGAATGCTTTATAACATTAAAAGAAAGAATACGGAAAGACCTTTTCTAAGGCACATTAGATGGGAAGAATGTTATCTTTTACAACTTGCACGTAATTTACTTTTTATGTTCATGAGGAAATATCTTTAAAAGCAAGCTTACACCCCACAACGGCTCGTGAACGGTTTGCAGTAGTTATTGAAATAATTCGTTGCATAAAAATATAACAATCATGACAATTCTTACCTTGCAACTTTCTACCATTGTGATCTACACAATGAGCTATGATTGACGCATACTTGTACAGATTTTTAACATATTCTGCCAACCTTTTTAGCATATCATTTCGCGCTGCAACGCTAATCTAAAGATTGGTGTGGGTTATTTAACATCTTTACACAGTTCAAGCTCTTTTGTTCACATAAATCTTTGATATCCAATCTTGATTTAGCATTGTAATAGATTCACTACCATATTAATAATATTTTCAAATAAATTTTTCTCTATATGCATCACATCACGATTATGATGAAAAAGATTGTGCGTATAAGATTCCATCGTGCTCACATATTCTCCATGATAAATTAAAATATAGTAATTTTCCAAAAGACCTCTCTTGTATTTGTGTTTTAACAAAATGTATGCATTGAGCATTAAAATTTCATGAAACTTACTAATCCACTTCCGAGTTCGATAGAAACATTGTTCATTTCTAAGTCAAACCTCTCATACATCCATCCTCAAAGAGATAAAATAGTTGAACCAATTGAGGAAATATTATATACAAATGAGTGATAGAGTTTAGATGATTTTTTATTTTTAGTTAAGAGTGAGTTTTTGTGAGATCAAAGCAATATATAACCAATAATTGTAAACACAACTCTATTGCCTTTGTGTTACTATCATTAGTATACCAATGCAATAGCATAGATCATTATGACTTCAGTGAACTATAATGCTTATGAACTCTGTGTCAACTTTGTAAGGCAATTTCGTTACAAATATATACGAGTTTGCAATACAATTTGTAACGTAATTGTTATGAAAACTATATTAAACTATTGGTGTTACAATTGCATACATTTCTATAAAAATTACTAACCCCATTGTAACGCCAACATCCGCGTTAGATTCGCATTCCACCAGCATCAAAACTGCGTTACATTTGTCAATGCAGTTTTGGCTATACAATTGCATTACAAATGCGTTTAATTTTCATTTCCAATGGCAACACTATTATAACTCAAATGTTGCATTTCGTCAGTATTACAACGATGTAAAAATTGTATTATAACTGCCAATTACATTGTAACACAAATTTTGCATGTCAATATCATTAAAAAGAGCTGGATATGTATGCAATTAATAACCAACATGGATCTGTATTGGAAATTTTGTTTTTGTAATAACAAAACTATGGAACAAAACCAAAGGATGGTAAGTAGGGTTATGGTGGTCACGTTTGTGACAAACTTACTAATGTCCTAAAGTGTGTTAGCATTAAGAGAATAAAACAATAAATATTTTTTGGTGAAATCTCTTGTTGGTTTGAAAGGTTTGCTACCAAATCCAAATCCAGTGGGATGTGGAAAAAAAATTGCAAAGTCGTTTTCGATATTGCATATTTTTATATAGGCAGGGCTAACTTCAAAAATACCCTCGTAGGGTTAAAACATTTCAAAAATACCCTTCACGAAAAAGAAAAAAAATTTAACTTTAAAAATACCCTTTTAAATGTTGATATTCCCAAAATACCCCTGCAATCTTACGACCCAGTTCGACCTAGCGACCCAGTTCGACCCTGGGACCCTTGTCCCTCTGTGAACATTGGACCCATGCGACCCTTGTCCCTCTGCGACCCTTGTTCCTCTGCGATCCTTGGACCCCTGCGGCCCTTGTTCCTCTACGACCCTTGTTCCTCTGCAACCCTTGGACCCCTGCGACCCTTGTTCCTCTAGGACCCTTGTCCCTCTGTGACCTATGGACCCCTGCGACCCTTGTTCCTCTGCTACCCTTGTACCCTCTACGACCCTTGGTCCCTCTCCGACCCTTGTCTCCATTCGACCCTTGGTCCGTGCGACCCTTTGTCCCCTGCGACCCTTGGACCCTTATTACAATAATAGTAAATCCACAAAAACATCGATACTAACAATAATACATTCTATTGAATAATAGTAAAAAAACCAACCAAATTCAAACAAGAATTTTGTTGTTTAAATGAGCTTCAAAGCAATCAAAATACAATGGAATTCAATCTATGAAGATTATAGGGGCAAGAAGTAGACAAGGTATATCATCAAGAACGGTGTACAGTTCGACTTTGAGGGTACAACCTACGTTAAAGCCATTATCGTAACAAAAATTTGTCCAACCCCTGGTGATGCTAGCGCCACCGCGTTTCACGGGCCTTAGATCTCCATCCCAAATGTTTGTGTAATTGGTTATCAGCTCAACCTTACATCGTCTACCGCAAAAACCATTCAACCTCGCAAACTGTATCGGAAGTGTCTGTGATAACCGATAAATTTACAAAAACGCCAAACAAATGCATATACGGCTTGAATTGATGAATCGAATAAATCGGTTCGAGTTCACTTACCACTGCATCTCACCAGAAGAAGATGACCCTGACATCGAATCGTCGTCACCAGTCGTTTGAATTTTCGGCAAGATGATGATGATGAGAGTTAGAGAGAGAGAGTGTCGTTATTAGAAAAAAGGAAACGGATGGAATACGAAAAGACATGACCCTGACATCAAATCGCCGTTAGAGGGAATTCGAAAAGTATTTCCAAATTTTGGTGAAAAGTTAGGCGGGAATTCTGGTGAAATTCAAAAAAATGTCAAATACCAATCAAATTTGAGAGTGGCATGGGTCGCATGTATGCGAACTCGATGAATTGACGGGTTTATGATGATAAAATTCCAAAAACCAATCGAAAGAATACATGTAAAACATCAAACTAATTAATGCCAAATGAGGGTCGCATGGGTTGCATGGTTGCATATATTGATGAATAGAAGTGAACTTGACGAATATACGGGTTTAGGATGACAAAAAATGACAAAAACCAATCAAACAATACATTTACAACGTCAAACTATTTAATTCCAAATGAGGGTCGCATGGGTCGCATGGTCGCATATATTGATGAATAGATGCGAACTCGACAAATTTACTGGTTTAGGATGATAAAATGTCAAAAACCAATCAAACAATACATTTACAACGTCAAACTATTTAATTCCAAATGAGGGTCGCATGGGTCGCATGGTCGCATATATTGATGAATAGATGCGAACTCGACGAATTTACTGGTTTAGGATGATAAAATGACAAAAACCAATCAAACAATACATTTACAACGTCAAACTAATTAATTCCAAATGAGGGTCGCATGGGTCGCATGGTCGCATATATTGATGAATAGATGCGAACTCGACGAATTTACGGGTTTAGGATGATAAAATGACAAAAACCATTCAAACAATACATTTACAACGTCAAACTAATTAATTCCAAATGAGGGTCGTATGGGTCGCATGGGTGGGAAGGGTCACATGGGTCGGAAGGGTCACATGGGTCGGAAGGTTCACATTGGTCGGAAGAAAGGAGTCTGACAGCAAAGAGACATGTCACATGGGTAGGAAGGGTCACATGGGTCGGAAGGGTCACATGGGTTGCAAGACAGGAGTCTGACAGCAAAACGACAAGTCGCATGAGTCACATAGGTCGCATGAGTCGTCCATGGGTCATATGTGGTCATATAGGGTCGCATGCATCGGATGGACACTAAATACAAAGAATGACCAAGGTGCATGTATTGACCACATTAAAGAACCTTTTAATATAGGTCTTGAATGTGGCATTGGTAAAATAAAAAGCATAGCTAGCACCTGGATAAAGGAGTAGTCTGACATTGAAAAGACTAGTCGAAAGGGTCGAATTGGACAAATGGGTCGTAAGGGTCGGAAGGATCGCAATGGTCGGAACGATCGAAATAGACAAATTGGTCGCAGGGGTCCAAGAGTCGCAGAGGGACAAGGGTCGCAAGGGTCCTAGGGTCGAAGAGGTCCCTCTGTGACCCTTTTACCTCTTAGAAAGTGTCGAAATGGACAAATGGGTCGCAAGGGTCCAAGGGTCGCAGAGGGACAAGGGTCGCAGGGGTCCTAGTGTCGAAGAGGTTACTCTGTGACCCTTTTACCTCTTTGAAAATGTCGAAATGGACAAATGGGTCGCAGGGGTCCAAGGGTCGCAGAGGGACAAGGGTCGCAGTGGTCTAGGGTCGAAGAGGTCTCTCTGTGACCCTTTTACCTCTTCGAAAGTGTCGAAATGGAAAAATGGGTCGCAATGGCCGAAAGGGTCGCAAGGGTCCCTATGTGACCCTTGTTCCTTTGCGACCGTTTGACCCCTGGGACAATGTACCAAATATTTAAAAAAAATAACAATGTACAAAATGTTTAAAAAAACAATCTATCAAATGTTTAAAAAAAGAATGTACAAAAAAAACATCTACCAGTCCAAAAAAACAATGTACCAAATATCAAGTTAGTCTTCTTCGGGTTCATAGATACTTTCTCCATTATTATATATATCATCCGCCATCTTCTCTCGCATAGAAGTAACATTGTCATCGCAAATTAAGCGAAAAACATTCATCCCCATTAACGAGGCTTCTACGAATTTGTAGGAGAAAACACCACAGTCATTCCCGCTTTGGTTCTGTGACAGACCTTCATAATACACATACCTCCATTCATCTTCTCCAGAAGCCAAAGAAGGAAACCCTCCGAGAATGAGCATCTTGGGAACAACTTTTCTTATCTTCTCAATCACCGGATCGATATGCATTTTCTTAAGGCTCATCTTGCAGTCGTATACCGTGATGCATCGGATTTTGAAATCCGCTTTGATGGCTACCCAATGACATCCTACCCATCGATTTTTTTCCGATTGAATGTTTAGAACCGAGACAAAACCTTCATAATCTCGAATTGGTGTCTTCATACTTTTGAATGGATACTTGGCATTCAAAAAATCAAATCGAGAGTGTTTGCATGAAAGCAGTAGGACTAATACGCGCTGGGATCCAATGCCGAGCGAGAAGACAACTCCATCAACGCCTCGTCCAATTGCTGCCAAAAAAATAACACACGGGAATACATATGACACAAAACTCTATGAGACTAAGGGTTTAAAAAAACTTACATCATCTTCATCTGTGAGACCCAGGGAATATCTAGCTCAGATTTCCACCACCGCTCATGTCGAGGTGCCTTCAGGAACCAATATAGATTAGTCAACTTGTCACCGCTAGCGTCAATGAAGGGAGAAAATCGGTTTATCAAGCCCTTTACTAATCTCTTGGGATTCCACAAAAAATCCTCTTCCCCTTTAGGTTCTTGAACCTCTGTTCTTGCTCTTTTCGCCGGCGAAGGTTCAACATATGACGCAAACTCCTTCGATAAAGGTCCATCACCTGCATAAAATTTACCTCATTAAACATATGGCGACCAATGTGACCCATGCGACCAATGCGATCCATGCGACCAATGCGACCCATGCGACCTATGCGGCCTCAAATGACGGTACTTACTTGGTTCGTTACATTGATTATGTAATACATGCAACCCATGAGACCCATTCGAATTTAGCAACCCAGTGACACATGCGACATATGAAACCTATGCGACCCATTCAAATTTAGCAACCCAGTGACACATGCGACATATGAAACCTATGCGACCCATGCGACTCTAACGACCCTGCGGCTTATGTGACCCTACGACTCTAACGACCCTACGACTTATGCGACCCTACGACTTATCTGTCTCGATGGAAATTGACACTGAAATAACCTTTTAACTAATATTACATACTTGGCGCAACTTTCTCGGCAGCCTTTGATTTTGGATTAGGCATATGAATCCTGGCATCCCTTAGGAGGTCTTTTACGGCGTTGATGATTCTCTTCTCCGACTTTGTTATTTCCCCTATTAATTTCTGCTCCAGTGTCAGAGGGACTGTAGCATCAGCATCACTCACGTTGCTGTTGCTGATTGTAGCCATTTTCCTTCTCGCCAACTTCAAATCGATCCCTCTCACGTTCGACATCACTTATTTTTTTCTTGCTATAAACTTTTTAACATGTTTCACGTCGAAAAACTGTTCCGCTTTCTCGTTTTTTTCTCGTTTTTTAAAGTTTTTCACGTCGAAAAACTGCGGAACATGGGTTTTTCCACGTTCGAAAATTAAGGGTAAGATTGTCTTTTTTTTTCAATTTTTTTTTCGGATTTTATAATTATTTCAGGAAAGGGTGTTTTTGAAGTGGTTTAGCCCTATAAAGATATTTCTGATATTCTGCCACATAGGCATATCACTCCACAAAAAAATATTTTCTAAACTTCTTATTTGTATGACAAGTCTTTGGTTTCTTTTATATATAAATATATATATATATATATAAGATATAATCGATAGATTGTTAATTATTTGATACTACTAGAAAAAGAACCCGTTGCAATGTGTGGATGATAAAATTTACAAATATATAATAAAATTTAATCTATTAAAAATCCATTGATATATTAGAAATATTAAAAATTTTGGTTCATGACATTGCATAAATATTATTATATCGAATAATAGGTAATAAATGCTAATAAAAAATATTAGAATATTATAACATAAAGTTGATCTAGTTTAATAATAAAATTAATACATTTTTAAATCATCTTTTAAGAACACATGAGAGTTTTAAAAATATGAAGCTAATAAAATACCAATGGGGTGAAAATATGTTGTTGAACATACACCATCTATTTAGATGGTATTTATATTGTAATAGAACTCGCGTGATGTGGAGTTTTATCAATTTTTAATTTTATAATTGGAATTTATATATCACAAATGCATCATTATATAGAAATTCAAAAAATTAAATTTGATGATATATTTTCTATATCATTTTACGAAAAAATAAATAATATATTCAAATTTTTGTTTAAAATCATCAAAAAGTTGGTAGGATCTAGTTATTATAATTCAATAATATATGATAATGATATCAATTTTATATAAAAATATACGATTTTTAAAACGAATATTTTTTAAATTTTATCAATTTTATCATTTGTTTTGTTTCATTAGTCTCTAATATTTTCCAAATTTTTATAAACAAACTTTTATCTTAGTAAGCGAATTTATTATATAACTACACATCAAATATAAATTTTGAAATTTTAATATATTTCATAGAAATCGTGAATAAAAAAAAGTATATGGATTTATACAACGTATGTATATGTTTATATCTTTATTTTATTTATTTGTCTCATTTCATCAACTTTCAATATTTTTTCAATTTCTTATAACTAGACTTTCATGTAAATATACTATTAAGTTTTATTCACATAAATATGTAAAATTTGTTATATTTTACATATAAAATTTTAAATTTTAAATATTGCAATACTTTGTAGTTTATATATTTTTTTATATAACATATTTATATGATTATTTATCAATACTTTATTTATTTATCTCATTCCATTAATTTCTAATAGTTTTCAATTATTTTGTAACCCAAATTTAATGTAAATATAGTATATATTGTATTCATATAAATATTAAATTTTTTATATAATTACATAAAAAATTCAAATTTTAAAATATTTAAATATTTCATAAATTTCAAGAATAAAAATTCATTATTTTCTAATATTCTTTTTCAATTTTTTATGACCAAACATTCATGTAGATATACTATATTCTTTTATTCATATAAATAAGTAAATTTCTTATATAATTATATTAAATTTAAAATTTGAAATATTAAAAATATTTTGTATGGTTCTTGAATAAAAAACTTTTTATGGATTCATACAAAACAATTTATGATTATTTGTCTATCGTTTATTTATGTTTCTAATTTCATTAGTTCCTAATATTTGTTATTTTTTATAACAATTTTTCACGTAAACATGCTATATTTATTTATTTATTCATATAAATACATAAATCTGTTCTATAATTATGCATGAAATTTAAAATTTGAAATATTTTGTAAAGCTCATTAATAAAAAAACTTATATAAATTTATTTAACAAATTTGTATGATTATTTTTTTATACTATATTTATGTCTCTTTTCATTAGTTTCTAACATGTTTTCAATATTTTTATAACTAAAAATTTATGTAAATATACTATATATTTTTATTCATATAAATACGTAAATGTTTTATTTAATTGTAATTTACATTTTAAAATATTTAAAAATAATTTAATTTGTATTCAAAATTTTGTAAACATTTAACCATTTAATTTTATTTATATTTAAAATCAAATTTATAAATTAATTTATTGAAATATATTAGTCTTTTTAATTTTAGAATATTGCACATTAACTGAAGAAACAAGTTTTAAAAAGGGAAAACTTCAAAAAATACCCTCGTAGGGCTAAAGTGCTTCAAAAATACCCTTCCCTGAAAAAAAAATTCCACTTCGAATCTACCGTTAAAATATTGATAATCCCATATTACCGTTGTCGACAATTTTTCTCTCTCCTCCAGAGCACCTCGATTTCTCTCTCTATTGTGGCGCGAAAATAACTGTTCTCCGACACCACAACAGATTCAGCTAAAGTAGCTTGAAATCGGCATCAGATTCGGTGCCAATAGGTTGAAATCGTTTGTTGTCAACAAAGAAGCATGCAATTAAGCACGTTCCGCACAAAAAACTGTTGCACTAGGTTACAAAGTCTTAGGGGTCCAAGGGTCTCAAGGGTAAAGGGGTCGCAAAGGGGTCAAAGGGGTACAAGGGTCGAAGGGTAAAAGGTCGCGGGGTTTAGGATAGGGTTTCCGAGGTAAAAGGATCGAAAGGGTAAAAAGGTCGCACGAGTCAAAGGGTCGAAGAGGTAAAAGAGTCGCAGAGGTCTAAGGGTCGTAGAGGTATAAGTGTCACAGAGGGGAACTTCGATCCTTGGACCCCTGCAACCCTTGTACCTCTTCGACCTTGGACCCCTGCGACCCTTCTCCCTCTACGACCCTTGGACCCCTATGACCCTCGTCCCTCCACGACTCTTTATACAATAATATTAAATCCACAAAAACAGTGATAGTAGCAATAATACTTAATATTGAATAATAGAAAAAATAATTTATTATTTACAAATACAATTATTTACAAATAATATGAATTAAATTTTAAAAATAATAATTTATCAAGTTATTTACAAATAATAGATTAAAATATCAAGTTATCTACGAGCCTTGTACATCTGCGACCCTTGTACCCTTACGACCCTCGTCCCTCGCGACCCTTGGACCCGTGTGACCTTTGTCCCTCGCGACCCTTGGACCCGTGCGACCCTTGTCCCTCGCAACCCTTGGAGCTGTGTGACCCTTGTTATAATAATAGTAAATCCAGAAAAACAGAGATACTAACAATAACTCTAAAAATTGAATAACAGTAAATCCACAAGATCAAATGAAGTTCAAGTTAAAAGGAGGTTCAAAGAAACCAAAATACAACTCAAATCAAACTATGTTGTTGACAAATCGAACCATAGGTTCCGCTCCATTGGAGAACAGTTCTACTATGAGGGAACAACCCACATTCAATCCATTTTATTGACAAAATTATCTCCACCCCCTCTGATGCAAGTGCCACCACGAGTCACGGGCCTTAAAGCTGCTAGTCAATAATAGAACCTTCTGCAATCGAATATTCTGCAATCGAGGTACATCATTATCTTACATCGTCTACGGTAAAGACTGTTCTCCCTCGCAAACCCTATCGGAAGTGTCTGCGACAACACTAAGTTACATCAGTATCAATGAATAAAAGTCGAATAAATAACCAAATTATATACGATGAATCGGTTTGAGGTCACTTACCAATGAATCTATGGCCAAATTGGAACGCATGACTGTTACAATGAAAACCCTCTCATCAGGAGTGGCCTTGGTGACGTTAAAGACCATGTCACCTTCGTGACGGAAAAGTATGACATCTCCAATATGAATGTTTTGGTCGTTGTAGAAATTTGGCCATCCAACAGTGAATTTGGATCCATCTAACTTGACTTCCCATGTTCTGTTAGACGCATTCAATTTAAGCGTTGCCGTTTTGTTGTCCCTCGTATTCCCGTAAATATACTCATCGAAGAAGATCTTTGGAATGTCCTGTAACAAAAAACGAAAAAAGTGAAATCTGTACATTCTCTACATGTAACATACCGATAGAGAGTGTTTTAAAGAAGATTATAAGGTAGTACAGATGCTGCACAAGAATCTCTTAGAAGAAATGAGGGAAATGTGGCATTTTCGGGAAAAAAATGGATGGAAGATGATGCGAGAAAAAATGGATTGGAAAAAAGAAACGGTTGGGATTCGTAAAGACATGACATGGAATCGGCGTTAGAAGGAACTCGAAAAGACATGAACACATCGTCACATGGGTCGCAGGGTAAAAGGGTCGCAGGGGTAACAGGGTCGAACGGGTAAAAGGGTCGCAGGGTTAAGGGTCGAACGGGTAAAAGGTTCGCAAGGGACAAACGGTGCGACCCTTGTACCTTTGCGACCATTGGACCCCTGCGACCCTTTACTCTTTATTATTAAATAATTAATTACAAATAATATGAATAATTTTCAAAAAAATAACAATGTACAAATTTGAGTTATCCATTCCCAAAAAAATACAAATTATTTACAAATAATATTAATAAATTGTTAAAAAGAACAATGTACCAAATTACATCTTCCCTAATAAAAGAGTAAACATTTTTTAGACCCTTCAACCGTCCGACCCTTGTCCTCCTCCAACCCATGATCGTGACAAAACTTTGTCCAACCCCTGGTGATGCAAGCGCCACTGCATTTCACGGGCCTTAGATCTGCCTCCCAAATCCGTCCGTAATTGATTATCAGATCGATCTTACTTTTTCTATCGCAAAGACCACTCGACCTCGCAAACTCTATTGAAAGTGTCTGCGATAACCGAACAAATTTACAATGACGCCAAACTAATGAATATACGGCCAGATTTGATGAATCAAATAAATATGTTTGAGTTCACTTACCACTGCATCTACGACCATATTTGAACACGTGATTTGTACCGTGAAAATCCTCTGACCAAAAGAAGATGACCCTGCTTCTACGGATGATGATGATATAGATGTTGCATATTGTAGATTACACATATCATCTCCGAAACCAGTTACATGAAAAACCATGTCACCTTTGTGGCGGAAAACTAAGAAATCCCGAATACGAAAATCATGGTCCTTGGAGAAATCTTTCCATCCATCAGTTAATCTTGAGCCATCCAAATTGACTTCCCATGTTTTGTTAGACACATCTGATTTAAGCGTTGTCGTGTTATCATCCCTCGTTTTCCTGTAAATATGCTCATCGAAGAAATTTGTCGAAATGTCCTGTAACAAAAATCGATAAAAAGTCATATCTGTACATTCTCTACATTAACATAGCGAATGATAGAGATGAAGGAGATTACGAGGTAGTTCTCCAGAAAGCTCAGAAGAATGATTTGGACGAAAGTAGGGAAATATTGCATTTTTCGGCAAAAAAATGGATGAAAGATTATGAGAGTTAGAGAGAGTGTGTCGTTATTCGAAAAAGTATGGGTGGAAGATAATGAAAGTTAGAGAGAGTGTGTCGTTGTTCGAAAAAAGGAAACAAATGAAATACGAAAAGACAAGACCCTGACATCGAATCACCGTCATATGGAATTCAATATGTTTTTTCAAATTTTGGTGAAAAGTTCGGCGGGAATTTTGGTGAAAATGATAAAATGTCAAAAACCAATCAAAATTGAAGGTGGCATGGGTCGCATGGGTCGGGTCGCATATATGCGAAATAGACAAACATACAGGTTTATATGATAAAATGACAAAAACCAACCAAACAATACTCTTACAACATCAAACTAATTAATGCCAAATGAGGGTCGCATGGGTCGCTTGATAGCATATATTGATGAATAGATGCAAAATCAACGAATTTACGTATTTATGATGATAAAATGAAAAAAACCAATCAAAACAATACATTTACAACGTCAAACTAATTAATGCCAAATGAGGGTCGCATGGGTCACATGAGTCACTTGGTCGCATATATTGATGAATAGATGTGAAATCGATGAATTTACGGGTTTATAATGATAAAATGACAAAAACCAATCAAAACAATACATTTACAACGTCAAACTTATTAATGCCAAATAAGGGTCGCATAAGTCGCATGGGTTACTTGGTCGCATATATTGATGAATAGATGCGAAATCGGCGAATTTACGGGTTTAACGGTTAAAACAGATTATGACCCATGTGTCCCTAGTTGCGTTATGTATAACCAATGCGTGTGTTTCAAAAGTGATAGTAGTATTTTAAGTACCCCTCGGATGAGTTTAAGAAAATTTCAAAAAATACATTTAACATTTTGTTCAAATGTCGATATTATTTATACTATTATCTATATGGATTCTAAATTAGACATATACAACTCAAATATATTCATAATGGCATGGGTCCCTTGATCGCATATATGGATCAATAGATACGAACTCGACGAATTTACTAGATTATAATAATAAAATGACAAAAACCGATCAAAACAATACATTTACGACATCAAACTAATTACTGCAAATTAAGGGTCGCATGGATCGCAAGAGTCGATCAAAGATTCTAAATAAAAACAATACATTACAACGTCAATCAAAGACTCTGCACGCATTAAATTTCCACTAGAGAGATAGTTCATTAGCCGACAGTTATCTTCTGCCATGTACTTAATCTTCTACTCTTCTGCATTATTCTTGTTTGGTATTGCAGTCCAGAGTTATCTCCTGCCATGTACTTCGTCTTCCAGTCACATTTCAAGAATTACCCAACAGTGTCACCTTAGTCACCCCCGCAACTCGTTAGTGACTGCATAGAGACTAAGTGTGTCGATTACCAAGACCTTGAGTAACACATAGACCGCACGATGCCCTGCGTCGACAATGGTGACTAAGGCACGCAAGTCACAAAGGTAAAAAAGATTTTTCATAGAAATTGGGGTTAGATATGCATACTAAGAGAAGAGACGTAGACGTTAACTTATAGACATGGGTCGGAAGGGTCACATGGGTCGGAAGAGTCACATGGGTCAGAAGACAAGAGTCTGACAGCAAAACGACAAGTCACATGGGTCGGAACAAAGGAGACTAATTGGAAAACGACAAGTCACATGGGTAGGAAGGGTCACATGGGTCGGAAGGGTCAGATGGGTTGGAAGATAGGAGTCTAAAAGGAAAACAACAAGTCACATGAGTCGTATAGGTCGCATGAGTCGTACATGGGTCATATGTGGTCGCATGAGGTCACATGTGTCGGATGGGTTCCCGTTTAAACTTGATTCTAATTTAATCCAATTGAGGGTCGCATAACGGGTCGTATGGGTGTTATGGTGAGACTTATAATATTTGATGAACCATTTAATATAGGGGTAACAGAGACGTATCACAATGGTCTTGAGTGTGGCATTGGTAAAATAAAAAGCATAGATAGCACTGGAAAAGCCAGTACTCTGACATTGAAAAGACTAGCCAAAAGGGTCGAAATGGACAAATAGGTCGCAAGGGTCGCAATGGTCGCAAAGACCAGAAGGGTCGCAAGGGTTGCAATGGCCACATGGGTCACAAGGGTCACATGAGGCTCTGTAACCCAATGCGACCGTGCCACCCATGTACCTCTGCGACCCTTGTACCCCTGCGACCCTTGTACACCTGCGACCCTCTGACCCCTGCGACAATGTACCAAATATTTAAAAAATAACAATGTGCGAAATATTTACATCTTCCATTCCAAAAACAAAATAATGTACCAAAATATCAAGTTAGTCTTGGGGTGGAGGGATACATTTTCCATTACTAAATATATCAGTTGTCATCTTCTCACGCATCGAAATAACATTGTCATTGCAAATGAAGTGAAAAGTATCCTTCCTTCTCATTAATGAGGCTTCTATGAATTTGTAGGCAAAAACAGCATAGTCATTCGCACTTTTATTCTGTGAGAGACCTTCATAATACTCATACTACCATTCATCTTCTCCAGAAGCCAAAGAAGGAAACCCTCCGAGAATGAGCATCTTGGGGACAACATTTCTTACCTTCTCAATCATCGGATCGATATGTGTTTTCTTCATGCTGCCCTCGCAGTCGTATACCGTGATGCATCGGGTCGCGAAATCCGCTTTGATGGCTACCCAATGACATCCTACCCATCGACTTTCGGTCGATGGAATGTCTAGAACCGAGACAAAACCTTCGAAATCACTCATTGGTGTCTTCGTACTTCTGAATGGATACTTGGCATTCAAAAATTCACTAAGAATCTTCGGAAAAGTTTCCATACCCTCGTACATCCATAGCGAGAGCATAAAAGTTGCCGAAGAAGCTTTTCACCGACTTGTGCGGGGGTCACATTTCAACAGCCGAAACTCTTCAGCCTGAATGTGTCATCCCTTTTGGACTCCCATCCTTTGGGCTATGGTCTGCATTTCAATGCGGAAATTAGTGCGTGCTCGACTCTTTCTTATCCCATATAATCACAGAGTGATTTAGTAGGATAGACATTTGAACCTTGATCAATGTGGAATCAGATAGGACATGGAATAAATGCTTAAATTGTGATTCCTTTTCGAAGTAATGCAACTCGTATTCATCTAAGAATCCTCTCAGCTTCGTTATTGTGTCGTGAGCATAACACTTGGTTGTGATCTTTGGCATTCTGTCCATGTGCTTGAATTCATACACAAACTTCGGCTTTGGCGCCACCTGCAAAATTACCAATTAAGAATACATTATACTTCTACCTACTTAAGCGACCCACGCGACTCAACTGACCCGTCTAACCCATGCGACTCAAACGACCCTCAGACCCTCTATGACACTCACCTGACTAACTGAGACTCAAGCGACCCATGCGACTCAAGCGACCCATGCGACTCAATTGACCCATGCGACTCAAGCGGCCCATGGGGCATAATATCAAGCGACCCACAGGGCATAATATCAAGCGACCCATGCGACTCAAACGACCCTTGCAACTTAATGACATAAGCGACCCATGCGACTCAAACAACCCTTGGACCGCCAACGACTCAAACGACCATTGCGACCCAATCCACTCACTGAGTCGAAGATGGTCAGCCAACTCCTACGACCCTTGCGACTCAACCGACTCACTAACACTCACACCCATTTTAAATCAATAAACCATTTTATGACTCGACATCTTGCAAAACCATAGAAATCGATCTACTTACACTTATTGACGCCATTGAAGATTGACTCGTGCTCTCTTCTTCACTGTTGCTGCTGATTCTAGCCATTTTCTTCTTGCCAACTTCAAATCGATCGTTCTTAAGTTTAAAATCACTTATTCTTTCTTAGTCTAAACTTTGAAACATGTTTTCACGTCGAAAAACTGTTCGGCTTTCTTGCTTTTGATACGGTTTGAAAGTTTTTCACGTCGAAAAACTGCAGAATGTGTTTTTTTTCACGTTCGAAAATTAAGAGAAAATTTGTTTTTTCTTCAATTTTTTTCGATTTAATAATTATTTTAAAGAAAGGTATTTTTGAAGCGGTTTAGCCCTATGAGAGTATATCTGATCTTCCGCCTTTTAAAAATGTTATTAAATATACAAAATAAATATTATTAATTTTGTAGAAAACATAAAATAAAATAACAAAACAATATTGAGGTGGCAATATGAGGATTGAGAGATTTTGTAAATTTTTATATATAGAGTTTATTAAATTTAATTGTATCTGTCTTGAAATTTAATGACATTAACAAAGGTCTTTATGCATTTTCCACACATTTATTTCAATAGCAATATTCGATAAATTAAAATTATGTTCAACTACATTTTATTTGTACTTCAACAAATAACATATGTATTCCATCATTGGACATGTACCGTCCACCTATAATAAAAAAAGCTTACACTTACAATAGAATACATGACTAACAAGAACCAAAAGCAACCTTCAAAATGAAAAACAATAAACAACTCAAAGAATATAACAAATTCAGTTTTGAGTTGTTATTTTATTTAATCATATATATTTAACAGTATATATATATATATATTATTATCTTTTATATTTTTTCAAGACGTCCGTTCCTTATTATTACTTTATAGTTAATTTTTCTTAGTTTCTTTTCATTAAATATCTATACACGTAAGAGTTTTTTTCGCATCTTTGTTTTATAGTTTGTTATAGTATTTTAAGTTTATAAAATGGTAAGGTCTCGAGGCGGCATCTGCCTTGGATCTACACATGGTAATAGTGATTACATAAAAAATCGAAATTATTCTACATTCCATTGTATGTTTTAAAGTTTTCTTTGTATAATTTTATTGTTAGCAGTTAGGAACCATATATGACAATCATATATGGTTCCTAACTACCATTTGTTTATTCCATTTTTTAAAAAGAAATTTATTTTGTTGTCCCAAAAAATATCATTTTTCAAATACCTCTTCATCTCCTATGATCTAATTTTACCACATTATTTAGTTTTCGAAAAGTAAAAAAAATATATATTTTAGTGGATAATGGTTTAGAAACCTTAGTATATATTATTATATGTGTTAAAATTCCAAAAAAAAATTTTGTATGAAATATACAAGGTTTTTTTCTCTTGTGTGAAAGTGTATTCCACAATTATATGAAAACATAAAGACTAACTTGTTTTTCTTACTTATATATAAATTTGATTTTCTTATTTTTTTTATTTATTGCTTTAAAAATACATTCAAATTTGTGGATCTTTCCATTTCTGTTTTGTTTAATTTTTCTCGCTTTGAGTTTTTTATTTACGTAATTATTTTTTAATATTCTTTTAAAAAAAATTATATTGGTAGTACAAATTTTAAAGATCCTTCACTAATTAAAATGAAATAGTAAATTCAGAATGTTATGACTCATGATAAGATTTCAACTTTACATAGATTTTCTTTCTCGGTAAAGAGCTCAACTGTAGGGTGGAGCAATATGAATTAGTATCTAACCATGCATATCATTACAAATCTACAAAAATCATAAATCAATAAACAATTCTTGTTAATAAAAGCAGAAAAATCTTCCTAACAATGGAGCAAAATAAAAAAATGGTAATTGCAGTTATGATGGTCATATTTGTAACAGCCTTATTAATGTCTCAAGGTATGTTAGCAGCAACAAGATAATACAACAAGAGATAACTTTTGGCGAAATCTTCGGTTGGTTCAAAAGGTTTGCTATCAAATACGATGGAATATTTCGTTGCTTTCAAGTTACAGATGTGAAAAAACTATTATTAAGTATAAATTGAAAGAAATGAAATTGAAAATTGTAATTTACACTTTTTTTGTTGTAGAAACAATAGCATTTTATATTCGAATTCAGCTTTTATGAAAAAAATATTTTAGAGATTGATAATTTGGAAATTTTACTATAAAAAACAATTTATCAACATACATGAAATACTCCATAAATTTTAGAAAAATTTAAAATATTATTTATTTTCAATTTTTTTTTTAAATTTTAATATTATATTCCTTTTTCTTTTTAATTTAATTTTCTCTTTTCTTTTAGATTGAATTCGTTATTATATATAGCACATAAATTATATATAAAAATTAACAATTTTTTTACATGATAGTTTCATTTGGAATTTTTTAAAAGTATATATATTTTTATGAAAATTTTGTTATAGTTAAAATATTTGTTAAAAAACATTTCTTGGTTTTATTCTAGTTAAAAGTTTTTTAGATTTTTCTTTAATGTATAGATTTATTATTTTTTATTGATTTTCTCTAATGTTTTTAATTGCATTCACGGTAGAAAATCATCCATAAATACAACTTATTAGTCAATCAAGGTATGAAAAAGGTAAAATGTAAAATAGTTTGATATCTACAAGTTTAAAAGGTTAGAAGCAAAATCTCTTTCTAATAAACAAAATTATGGTCCAAAACCCAAAGATGATAAGAAAGGTCACATTTGTTACAGTTTTATTATGGTCGCAATGTGCCTTAGCAATTATAGAATACACCGAGAAACAGTAGAATTTCAAAAATATTCTCGTAGGGCTAAAGTGCTTCAAAATACATTTTCCTGAAAAAAGTTTCAACTTCAAATCTATCCTTAAAATATTGATAATCCCATATTACCCTTGTCGATAATTTTTCTCTCTCTTCCAGAGCACCTCGATTTCTCTTTCTACTGTGATACGAAAATAACTGTTGTCCAACACAACGAAAGATTCGGCGAGAGTAGCTTGAAATCGGCATCAGATTCGCTGCCAATAGGTTGAAATCGTTTGTTGTCAACAAAGAAGCTTGCAATTTAGCAAGTTCCGCAGAAAAATTGTTGCACTCACTACAAAAAATTCACAGATTAGGGACTGAAGATTCAGTCCCTAATCCGTCCGGAAACTCATTTAGGGACTGATTAGGGACTGGCACGAGCCGTCCGCAAACGAGCGTCGGCAATCAGTTCCAGTCCGCAATCCGTCCGGAAATAGAAACGGTAAATGTAGACCGCAAACCGTCCGTAATTCCGGACGAAAATGTAAGTCCGAAAACCGTCGCGAAATTTCCGGACGGAGCAATGCCGTAAAGGGGTTTAAGGGTCGCAAGAGTAAAGGGGTCGCAAAGGGGTCAAAGGATTGTAGGGGTAAAAGGGTCGCAGGGTTTAGGATAGGGTCGTAGAGGTCCAAGGGTCGAAGAGGGTAAAAGGGTTGCAGGGTCCAAGGGTAGAAGAGGTAAAAGGGTCGTAGAGGTACAAGTGTCACAGAGGGACCTCTTCGACCCTTGTACCACTTCGACCCTTGGACCCCTACGACCTTTGTCCCTCTCCGACCCTTGGACCCCTGCGACCCTTGTCCCTCTACGAGTCTTGTTACAATAATACTAAATCCAACCAAACAACGATACTAACAATATAATAAAAATAATTTATTATTTATAAATACAATTATTTACAAATAATATGGGTAAAATTTTGAAAATAATAGTTTATCATGTTATTTACAAATAATTGACTCAAATATCTACGAGCCTTGTACATTCGCGACTCTTGGACTCGTGCGACCCTTGTCCCTCAAGACCCTTGGACCCCTGTGACCCTTGTCCCTCGCGACCCTTGGACTCGTGCGAGCCTTGTCCCTCGCGACCTATGGACCCATGCGACCCTTGTCCCTCGCGACCCTTGGATCCGTGCGATCCTTGTCCCCCTTCGACCCTTGTCCATCTGCTACCCTTGTTACAATAATAGTAAATCCACAAAAAGATCGATAATAACAATAACACTAACAATTGAATAATAGTAAATCTACTAGTTCAAATGAAGTTCAAGTCAAAAGGTGGTTCAAAGAAATCAAAATACAACTCAAATCAAAATATATTGCTGATAAATCGAAGCACAGGATCTCCTCCAATGGAGAACTTTTTTACTGTGAGGGAACAACCCATGTTCAGTCCATTTTTTGTTTTACAAAACTTTCTCCAACCCCCTCTGATGCAAGCGCCACCACGACTCACGAACCTTAAAGCTTTAGCCAAAAATCGAACGTTCCGAGATCGATTCTACAATCGTGGTACATCATTACATGATATCGTCTACGGTAAAGACCGTTCTCCCCTTCAAACCCTATCGGAACTGTCTGCGACATCACCACGTTACATCAGTATAAATGAATAAAAGTCTAATAAATAACCAAATTATATATGATGAATTGGTTTGAGGTCACTTATCAATGAATCTAAGGCCAGATTTTAACGCTTGTCAGGTACAATGAAAACCCTCTCATCAAGAGTGGCTCTAGTGACGTTAAAGACCATGTCACCTTCGTGACAGAAAAGTACGACATCTCCAATATGAATGTTTTGGTCGTTGTAGAAATCTATTTATCTATCAGTGAATTTGGAGCCATCCAACTTGACTTCCCATGTTCTGTTAGACACATTCGATTTAATCGTTGCCATGTTGTTGTCCCTCGTATTCTGTGAATATACTCATCGAAGAAGATTTTTGGAATTTCCTGTAACAAAAAACGAAAAACAAAGTGAAATCTGTACATTCTCTACATGTAACATACCGACAGAGTGTTTTAAAGAAGATGACAAGGTAGTACAAATGCTGCACAAGAATCTCTCGGAAGAAATGAGGGAAATGTGGCATTTTCGGAAAAAATGGATGGAATATGATGATAGGAAAAAATTGATTGAAAAAAAGGAAATGACTAGAATTCGAAAAGACATGACATTGAATCGACGTTAGATGGAATTCGAAAAGAGATGACCACACGGTCACATGGGTCGTAGAGGTAAAAGGGTCGCAGGGTCAAGGGTCGAACGGGTAAAAGGTTCGCAAGGGACAAATGGTGTGACCCTTGTACCTCTGCAACCATTGGACCCCTGCGATGCTTTACGCTTTATTATTAAATAATTGTTTACAAATAATATGAATAATTTAAAAAAACAACAATATACAAAGTTGAATTATTAATTCCCAAAATTATTTACAAAAGTTAAAAAAGAACAATGTCCCAAATTACATCTTTCATAATCAAAGAGTAAACATTTTTTTAGACCCTGGGACCGTGCGACCGTTGTCCCGCTCTGACCCTTGTCTCCCTTCGACCCTTGTACCTCTGCGACCACTTGAACCTTTGCGACCACTTGGACTTCTGCGCCCCTTGTCTCCCTTCGACCCTTGTACCTCTGCGACCACTTGGACATGTGCGACCACTTGGACCTCTGCGATCCTTGTCTCCCTTCGACCCTTTTCTCCCTTCAAGTCTTATACCTATCGACCCTTTGTCTCCTGTGACCCTTGGACCCACTGCGACTCTTCTTACAATAATAGTAAATCCACAAAAAACATTGATACTAACAATAATACATTCGATTGAATAACAGTAAAAAACAACCAAATACAAACATGAATTTTGGTTTTCAAATAAGGTTCAAAGTAATCAAAATACAACGAAATTCAATCTATGTTGATTATGGGCCTTGATAGAGGGGTAAACAGTACACAAGCTACATCATCAAGAATGGCGTGCAGTTCGACTTCGAGGGTACAACCCACGTTAAAGCCATTATCGGGACAAAACTTTGTCCAACCCCTGGTATCATATCAATCTTACTCCGTCTACCGCAAAGACCACTCGACCTTGCAAACTCTATCGGAAGTGTCTGCGATAGCCGAATAAATTTACAACGACGCCAATCTAATGCATATACGGCAAGATTTGATGAATCGAATAAATCGGTTTAAGTTCACTTACCACTGCATCTACGACAAGATTTGAAAGCGTGACTGGTACCGTGAAATTCTCTGACCAGAAGAAGATGACCCTGCTTCTACGGATGATGATGATATAGATGATGCATATTGTAGATTACACATATCATCTCCAAAACCAATGACGTGAAAAACCATGTCACTTTCGTGACGAAAAACTAAGAAATCCCGAATACGAAAATCATGGTCCTTGGAGAAAAGTTCGGTATGTTTTTTCAAATTTGATACGTTTTCTCCAATTTTGGTGAAAATTCGGCGGGAATTTTGGTGAAAATAATAAAATGTCAAAAACCAATCAAAATTGAGGGTGGCATGGGTCGCATATATGCGAAATCGACGAATTTGCAGGTTTATAATGATAAGATGCAATCCCAATTAAGTTATCTAAGGCAGACGATCCTAATATGATATCTACTTTCATGGCTGACACCTTGAACTAAACCCATAAGAACTATGATTCATCCGTTTTACTCTCAACCGTTGCTACCATACTTTCGTGGCCTAACTTCGGTTGTTCTAAACCTGATCTTCTAGGACTAGAATTCTCCTTTCGGTCCTTCACCTAACCCCTAACACATGCATTTATGTGTTTTTTGTAAACAAAAGTCATTTAAGCACTCAGACAAAAACGGGAAGATGCATTCAAAGATAATCGAAAGATGGTTCCGGGATAGCCATGGCCTAATCCCTTCTCCTCGAACAAACAAACTACTCGCTCATGCGTCTGTAAACAAAGATAAAAGAAATAGAAAGTCTGAGGAACATGAAAACCAAACGAAACCGAAGTGTCAGGTTGATCTCCAATGCTCCTCGTGTGCCACCTCGCAAGAATCTCCTTCTCCTTCTCTCCTAAAGCACGAACTGAATAAAGTATCCTCTAATGTCGTCCTCTGGCCTCCTTTTATGTCTTTTAAGTCGGTCTAATTGATGCCTCAATCCCCCACAAACTTCCTTTTGTTTTAAGTTAAATTAACTTAACTTAAGTTGCTGAAAAGGGTCGCGACCCGAGCGGGCGGTGCAATTTACCCGCTCGGGTACGGCTAGGTCGGACGCGCAGATCGCGATCCGCATGGGGTGCCCGATCGGGCATGATGTGTGCCCACTTGGGTATGAGGCACCCGCTCGTGCATTTCCTTGCCCGAGTCGTGCGTGAATTGCGCACCAAAATTGCCGTGGCTCTTGCCCGCTCGGGTGTGAGTTGTGCCCGACCGGGTGGTGGCTCTTCATGCTAATTCTCGTCCCGTTTTGTCCCGTGATGATCCTCAATGTTGGTACTTAGCCCCGTGCATGTCCTTCAGCTCCAAAATGAATCGAATACGCGTAGAAACAAGTAAGAACATGAAAACACGAAAACAAGTAAAACGGATATGGAATCATACGTAAAGCAACACATATATATCATAAACATCTCTAAAATCGTGCAAGAAATACGTATGAAAACAAGATGATCAAAATCCCCCAGACTTGAATGTTTGCTTGTCCCTAAGCAAACGTAAACGTGGAACACATGGGGTGTACAAAATCCGAGAATTCCCCCTTCTCATAGAAATACCGCTAAAGCTAACCTAACCGATCAACTAGCATGTCAAGAGCAAATTCGGCCTAATTAAGTTTTCAATCTTAATCCTAGGTTCACCAAGGCTACCCATGAGAAAGTAAATCAAAGGAAAACTAGACAAGCCACCGTAACTCCCTCCACCAAACAAGACTTCAGACAATGTTAAACCTAGATCAACCGAGGATACTTGTTTCTTTCTTTTTCCGAGCTTCTTTCTTTCTTTTTTTTCTTTTTTCTTTTTTTTTCTTTTCCTTTTCTTATGATTTCTTTTTCGTTTTCTTTTTTTCTTTTTTTCTTTTTTTATTTTTTTTTATTTTTTTCTTTTTCTTTGCATACACACTAGGCTTCTAGGACATCGGATTTGAAGGGATCCAGCCTCTACTTAGACCCAGACTACCGATGACGGTATACTCATGCATCTCGTTTAAGAGTGCAGCGGAGTAGGCGGCTTTTTGTGCCATGCCCTTAGGACGTAGAAAGATGATCGCCAACCCACCACTTAGACCCGAGCCATCGAAAGAGTATGAAGGTCGATGCACTCATATCGATTTTTGATCATGCTTTTTAGGGATTATTTCTATCGATAGCGGAGTGTTAGTGTACGCTTTTTATCTGCAAAATAAGCTCGATTTTATATGATCCTATAATCCTCAATAGAAAAGAAGTAAAGCATCGTCTACACGAAGTATGATCATCTGGGTAGAGACTAGCCTAGCAACCTCGTCTGAACCCCCCACAAGAAACACTAGGATTCCCAAAGAACTACGACCTATTGTTTTT
>CM071864.1:22714717-22737104 GCA_036759665.1 Gynandropsis gynandra | reverse complement strand
AAAATAACCTAAAAACTAAAAAGTCAAAGGGAAGATGAAAGAAAATGAAACGAAATCACCTGACAAACGTGAGCTGCTCACCCAGACTTAAATTGAACGGCGTCCTCGACGTGAAGCTCCGATGGAGGGTAAGGGAAGTGAAGCACGTTTGTGGTGGTATTATTTTTTTTTTGTGTTTTGTTTTTGTTAAACGAAAATAAATAACCGAGTCTAAAAAAAACTAAGAAAAATAAAAGCAAACAGCTGGGTTGCCTCCCAGAAAGCGCTTATTTAACGTCTTTAAGCTTTGACGTCTCCATTCCTCATGTGTGTGCGACGGGTGGATCAGGAAGGAAAATGGAGTTTCCACATTCGATCGGTCGAGCGGCTTGGTAGAGCTTTAGCCGCTGTCCATTGGCTTTGAATGTGTCACCCGTCTCGCTCCACAGTTCCACGTCTCCATGTTTGAACACTTATCGTACCTGAAAAGGACCTGACCAACGAGACAGTAGGTTACCCGAGAAACGCATAGGACGAGAACTGAAAGGTAGAACGAGATCACCTGATTGGGAGTCATGAGGTAGGGTCTTCTTATCGTGCCATCCCTTAGTCATTGCATCTTTCTTTGGTGCATCATGCATGCAATTCACTCGTTCGCTGTCTGAGGTTGGATAAAGGGTATCTGCATTGAAAAGTTTAATGACATCTTTTTCCATTACCTCGTGCAAGTGCGGGTGCAGCCTCCTTTGAGTTTCGGTGGAAGGTTCGTGGCTGTCCTCCCTATAATTTCCGTGCATACACATTGAAGAGCTGACTCTCCTACGCTTCTTTACGCGTGTGGGTTGCTTTCTCATCTCATCTGCACTCAAGTTAGCATTCATAACAGCAGGGTATGTTTTATTGGACTGAACGTACTCATACCGAAGAGAAGGCGGCAGAGGGTCGGGCTCAAGTTTGGACGTCTTCTCTGCTGCGAAACTAGCATGGATTCCGTGTCGTATCTCCTCACATGGGGCGTCTCCTAGTGCTGCAATAGCACTCATGAATTTGGTGTACATCTCAGCTCATTCGTCCGCAAAACCTGCATTATCGCAAACTCTTGTCAAATACCATACAAGAGAATCGAAAGTACTTACATGATCAAGCTTGTCTTTCGCTAACTCGTCCAGCGAATCGACTGTTAGGCAAGACTCCTTGGATAAGGGTCCGTTCATGGGGCTGGACAGGTTGAATTCGATCATCTCATCTCCGACACGTAAGGACAGCTTTCCTTGTTGTACATCTATTCAAGGCACCTGCAGTAGCTAAGAACGGTCTACCAAGAATAATAGGTGTCCTAGCATCTTCCTTTATTTAAAATACAACAAAATCAGTGGGAATGCAAAGTTTACCTACCATGGTGGGAACGTTTTCAACAATTCTCGCCAGATATCTTACCGTACGATCCACGAGGCGTAGAGACATTTTCGTAGATTTAAGATTCTCGAAGTCCATCCGCTTAAAAACTGAGTGTGGCATGATACTCACGCTTGCTCCTAAATCACACAAAGCATTATCAATATCGAGATTACCTATTGTGCATGGAATGGAGAAGCTTCCGGGGTCCTTCAACTTTTGTGGGAGTTTGTTTTGAAGGATAGCGCTGCATTCCTCGGTGAGTGCTACAGTCTCGTTCTCTTCGATGTGCTTCTCTTTGGACAGTACCTCTTTGATGAGTTTGGCATGGTTAGCCATCTTTTGGAGGGCTTCCACGTATGGGATGTTGATGTCAAGCTTCTTGAGACCCTCTACAGATCTGCCCACTCGTTCTTCATTCTTACTACTCACCTACCGTTGAGGAAACGGTATTGGAGGTTTGTATGCCAGAGGGGCAACGTATGGCTTATCTAAATCTGATTCAACTCCTTCCATAATCGCAACCTTACCTTTTCCTCTATTGATGGACGTACCAGCAGCATTCCCTCGCTCTTTCGAGGGCGAATTCTCAACCATATCACTGCTGCACACCGAAATAGCATTCACATACTCTCTCGGGTTCAATTAGTTTTAGAATTTTTTAAGATGATAAATTGATGTTGTTTTGGACAAATGTTTTTCAAACAAAAAAAGTTAGGTTCATTAGTTCGCACTTAATCATGAATAGTCGAATATCTGGACAAAGTCTAGAAAAGCTAGGTGATCACTTTTAATAAAGTGTAGTTTCTCGTAAATTTCACATTTTTTTCTCGAAAGAAGTTTTCCAACCATTAAACAAAAACAGATTCAGACATATCGTAGTTTCGCATTCAATCAATTCAAAATGAAATAAGAAAAGGTTTTATGTCTCCCATTAAATAGTTTGATCCTCTCTTTACAATAATGTCCTCACATTGATTTGCGCCATGTCGTGTGAATCTCATTCGTTATTGAGGAAATCATTATAACAAGAGATGGATAGAAAAAAAATATTGGTGCAAAACCTTCAATTTGCGTACATATGCGATTCTAGATGGGGCACTCACTCCATTCCTAGTCGTAATATAACCCCTCCAGAATCTCAGAGAATTGAACCACAACTCAACCAAATTCCATTATCAATTCAAGATCCAACCACAATGCATTTTACTATCCTTATCGGAGGTTTTTGCCATAGGTTAAATGTGGAATCTGGGTTTGAGGATGTTACCTGTGTTGGAAAAAATGACTAATTTACCCTTGTAGAAAAAATGACATTTTTGCCCTCTCCTTTTAAGAGTCCCACATCGGTAGTTTACCCTCTCCTTTGAAGAGTTCCACATCGGTCGCACCAAAATAGGTCGGCTCCAGGATGCGTATAAAAGGCTATTTCGACCAAGGGAAAAGAGGCAACAAAAAAACAAAGTTTCTTTAACTTCTTTCAATATTTTTCTAAGCATTCGAGTTTGAAAGATATATTTTTCTAAGCATTCGAGTTTGAAAGCTATTCCATCTTCCTCCTCGCGAGTGCACGAGTACGAGGGAGCTGCTGTGTAAACCTTGGAAAAGCGTTCGGTGTCGATTGCACCACGGTCGTACCAAAATTACGTTTTCAGGGCAGTGGCATTTACCACGACATAGCTTGGTCACGTTCTTATTTCCTACATTCTGAAAGCGTAATATCTTATTCTTTTCATTCCTAAACCAAAAGGTTTTATCACAAAAGTTTACAGAAATTTTCAGAGAGTCTTTCTTCTTGATACATCCCATCAGTATCAAGTTTTTCGGTTATTGCACGTAAAATCACAAGATCTATTTCATTGTTGAGTGGTATGTATTTATATCGGACTTGATGAAGTTATTGTGATAAATGAGTGTGAAGGTGGGCCGCCTTCTATGAAAGAAAATTGAGTTTCTTTCTAGAACACTCATAGAACCAAGGTAAAAAGAAGACGCATGGCCTTTAAAAGCGTTGTAACCGTATCGCGGAATACCAAATACCAAGGAATTGATACGTGTTGTAGGGGTCTCAGTTTAAGCTTTTGAAAGTTCAAGAAGCAATTCACTTTCACTAGCTTAAGTTGTTGCCTCACATCACTACGCATCAATTCAATCGTAAGATATTGATGCTTAAGTAATTCAATTCCTATATTATTCGTTTACCCCTTGTAGAGAAAATGACATTTTTGCCCTCTCCTTTTAAGAGTACCACAACGGTAGTTTGCCTTCTCCTTTTAAGAGTCCCACATCGGCCGCACCAAAATAGGTCGGCTCCAGGATGCCTATAAAAGGCCATTTCAACCAAGGGAAAAGAGGCAACAAAAAAACAAAGTTTCTTTAACTTCTTTCAATTTTTTCTAAGCATTCGAGTTTGAAAGATATATTTTTCTAAGCATTCGAGTTTGAAAGCTATTCCATCTTCCTCCTCGCGAGTGCACGCGTACGAGGGAGCTGCTGTGTAAACCTTGGAAAAGCGTTCGGTGTCGATTGCACCACGGTCGTACCAAAATTACGTTTTCAGGGCAGTGGCATTTACCACGACACAGCTTGGTCACGTTCTTATTTCCTACAACCTGAATATCTATGTCTAGGATAGTGTCGTTTTCTGTCGTTATCTCTTCCCATTCAAAGCAATCTTCTTGAACGTTTCTCACACTAAGAAGAATGTCGAATGCTTTCCCACAATTAACATGTTCATTGCTTTCCAAATCCTCCAAAGAATCCAAAAAATAGATTACAATACACCAAATTTATATCCCTTTCTCCACTACATCCATCAGGTAGTATTGGGGATAAAATCTATACTTATAATGTTGTCGGGTGCATAAAGAAAACGTGATTTGGCAGTTCCACTTTGTATTTGCAAACATGATAGATCAAATAGTTCGTTTAATTATTTGGAGAATAACATAAAAGCAATGTCAAATGAATTGTTCAACACTCTCCATATGATATTCCCTATCTTCGGGGGTACCTTTGCTTCCACACAAGCTCTTTATCCCATTTGTATCTGTATAATCATAACATTAGTTGGAATCCTTGTGAAGTGTGAAATCCGGATAATCACGGTATGCTTTAACTATTTAGATCATCTCCATGCAAAACCAATATTTAGCATATTGTCGTGACACACGCCATCACCTATACAATTTATTCATTCTCAAATTCAATAACCTCCATTGTTCTCTGAAGAAAGATCAACATCACTCTATTATATTCCTTGCTCATATCTAGTTTTAGAGACTTAACGTTCTTTTTGCATTATTCCCCATTCGTAAAGCATGAAAATTTTCTGAGTCTATCAAGATGTTATCTAATATATGTCATTCGGTAAAAAATGTGATGAGATTCTTACTTATCAGTGATGGTAGACATCGTTTAAGTTTCTTGCATAGAATCTAGGACATAATCTTGTAAACCACATTGCATAGGCTGATCGGTAAATCTTTCATGTTTTTACACTCTATTTCTTCAAAATCGAAACAAATATGAGCATTATTTCATTGTCGATCAATGATCATCGTCTTGAAGAATTTCTAAATTTCACGTATCAAATTCTCTTACATTCCAAAACCTCTTACAGAAAAGACCCATCATCATGTTATGTCTTGGGAATTTTCTGTGTCAATGTCAAAACAAGCATCTCGGATATTTTCTCTTAATACTGGTTAGTTAAGTCAATTCATTTCAAGCGTCACCAATTTATCCATATCGTCAAACACTTTTAGTATCGAACTTTCATTTGTGGACATGAATGGCTTGTCAACGCTATCTTCCCCAAGATACTCATCTTTCTACTATTCAATCCCATTTTCATCCTCCAAGGAGATAAGATTGTTTATGATCCGCCTTTGACTCGCACACACATGGAAAAATTTGGAATTTCTCCTATCTCTTTCTTTGAGCCATCGAACTCGCAATTTTTGCATCTAATAGATTTCTTCATTCTTATATACTGCCATTAAATGTTCTTTTAGCTCCTTAACCCACTAGCAACCAGATAGTTGAACCTAGAACTACAACACGATTAGACAACTTGAAATATCGTGAATAACGCTACAACACTTGTAATGTAGTGTTGATTGACGTGTGGAAACACGAGTTATAATTATCCTAGTCCACTTCACCGCAAGTATACGGATCGTGTAGTACCAGGGTCGATCTCTAGGGACTAATTGCAGCTAAACTAAGAACGAAACTAAACTAAGATGAAAGAAGATAGAATGGGATATGGTCCTAATTTTCCTAAAACTATCCTAATGGTGACAACGAAACTAGGTTAAGGATGAGACTAGATATGGTGAATACTACGGGTGTACGGGATACCGGGAATTGCATAGATGAACGACTAAGGATCATAGATCTATAACCTACTCTTGACAACGGGAAATTCATGCTCTACGGTGAGGAGTGATTCTTCCGAGCGTAAACCTCCTAACCATGGATACATCCAACCCTACCTTCCAGCAGTGATTAACATATACCATGGCAGCTTTATGATCGCAATCACTATCCCTAAGATGACTAACCGACCGGTCAGATTCTCATTAGCCAAGGCTTAATCTACAACTTAGCGGATCGGATTCGTTCATTAACCTTCCAGCAAGGTTCGAGATCCTATGTTGTTGAGCGGTCAGCACTAACATATGAGTGATATTGCTAAGCGTAGAACCATAAATCAAGAGTAAATTCATAAAACTAAGCATTAACGCAAAATATCGTTCATACATACAAATCCGATATCCCTACCCGCAGTAGGGACTCTACTCACTCATGGAATAAACGAAAGAAGAAGATAACAAAGTCCTATACATGATAAACCCTAAGGAATTCGATGCCTCGACCTTCCCTATTGTGTTACCGGTGTACGGATTGGTGCTTCTCTTCTTCTCCGATGCCTCCTGAGCCTTTCCAGATGTTTTTCCAGTCCTTTTTTGCCCTGTTCGTCGCCCCCTTTGCTCTAGATCTATTCAATTCTTTTTATCCGCTCGTTTGAAATTGAGATCTAGGTTGTTGCGAATTACGCGGCCCACTCGGGAACAGGTGTTGCCTGGTCGGGTATAGGCTTGCCCGACCGTGTTGGTTCGTGGTGCCTGATCGGGTAGTGATCACCCGATCGCGTGGTTGAGAGGGCCCGAGTCGCGTAAACTCTCGGGGCAGATTGGATGGCTAATCGCCCGAGCGGGTATCCAGTGTGCGCCCGATCGGGTTAGGCTACCCGATCTCATTGCTCATGTGCCCGGGTCGTGCTAATTGCGTGGCTAAACCCCGTAGGTTCTACCCGAGCGGGTGGAGAAATAGTGCCCGACCAGACACCTTTGTGTCCTAGAAATCTCTCTTTTCCGCTCGTTGCTCGGGTGTTCCTTTGGATTCTGGAGCTCTGAGTAGATACGGCGGGTGGAGAAATAGTGCCCGACCGGGCACCTTTGTGTCCTAAAAATCTCTCTTTTCCGCTCGTTGCTCGGGTGTTCCTTTGGATTCTGGAGCTCTGAGTAGATATGTCTTCAATTCTTGTGGTTTTGATCAGAAATTCTTCATATTGAGCTCATTTAGGCCTTGTCGCCTAAAAACCTGAAAACCAACAAAACGGGTGTGTGAAGCTCGAAATCGTATCGGATAAGTAAGACTCGATGTAAGATACATGCGAAAATGGTGTAAAAACCTATCCTAATATTGATACACTTTCAGTGTTATCATTGATAACTCACAGAACAACTCAAAATCCTTCCAAAAGAATGATGGTTAAATCTCTAAAATTCGCAAGAAATAAGAAAACTTTATCAATAAAAACTTAGGTAATAATGTCATGCAAAGATTCCTCCATTTATAGGGGCCAAATAATAATGAAAACAAACTAAAATGAGACAAGCAAATAAAGCCGAATAAAATACTTGCTCGAGTGATGTAACTACTCAAGTCAAGCACCGTTGAAGTCTTAACCCTAAATCCCCAAAAAAATATGTTTGACCAAGCAATAGTAATGCTCGATTGAGTTCTCGAGTTCCTTAGTGCTCGAGCCAAGTGGTAATTTCTTCTGCATGCTCCATTGGCTTGGCTCTCATATCGTCTTGTTCCCTTCAACCTTATCCACTTGAAGGCACATCGCATAAGCTTCATGCTCTTGTGGTGCCTTAGAAACTCCATCAACCACAAATCGAACAAACACATTCTGTACCCTCTTAGCTTTATCTCTGGTGATCGGCCCCTATATTATCAAGTGAATCAGGCACAACCTCATCCTCATCAGCCTCGTATTTTTTAAAAGGATTTGACTTCAAATAAAGATCGTCATCTCCATCAAAATGAGCCAATTAAAAAACATTGAAAGTTGAAATTTGATCTTGTATGTGTTGTCATTGATGCATTAGAGCGCTTTGTATGACCCACACTAGATCTTCGGTTTGAAAAAAACACCTTTTTTTGTCCCTTGTTTGCATGTTTGGAATATGGCTCGATCTTCTTTTCCATGTTGACTCATGCCTTCTCATGTATCTATATCACAAACTTGATATTCTTCTTGCCATCAAGGTTAGTAAAATTTGAAAACGGTAAAGGGACCACGTTTAACAATGTAAGTGGGTCAAAACCATACATGATCTCATAAGGTGAAAATTGAGTAGAAGTATAAAGCGTCCTCTTATATTTAAACTCAAAATGGGGTAGACACTTTTCTCATGTTTTCAGATTACTCTTGAGTAACGCTCGTAATAAAGTTTCTAAATTTCTATTACCAACTTCTATTTGTCCACTCATTTGAGGGTGACATGTAGTGGAGGATAAAAGTTTGGTGCCTAACTTAGACAAAAGCGTTTTCCAAAAGTAACTTACCAAAAGTCATAACTAAAGAACTTAACATCTCTATCCGGCATGATAGTCATAGGATTGCCATACAATTAACAATATCTCTAAGGAACGTTGAAGCAACATGCGATGCATCATTAGTGTTATGACATGCAATAAATTGAGCAATCTCAGAGAATCGATAAACAATGACAAAAACATAATTGTGCTCTAATTTAGACCTAGCGAGGCCTAACACAAAATCCATATAGAAATATCCATCTAAAGGTAACTCGAAATAGGTAATGGTGAGTACATATTGTGGGGTTTGTCATCTCGTTTCCGTACATGATTTCCGCATAATTTTAGAGATGTTTATGATGATAGTTACGATGTTTACATGTGATTTTGTATC
Source organism: Gynandropsis gynandra (assembly GCA_036759665.1). Classification (NCBI taxonomy): domain Eukaryota; kingdom Viridiplantae; phylum Streptophyta; class Magnoliopsida; order Brassicales; family Cleomaceae; genus Gynandropsis; species Gynandropsis gynandra. Next base: position 22,728,496 of record CM071864.1, on the reverse strand, counting down.
CCTTTTACTTGTTTTCATGTTCTTATTGGGTTTAATGCGTATTTGGTTCATTTCGGAGCTAAAGAACACACACGGGACAAAATACGACCATCCGAGATCATAACGGAGCAAATGGGACGAGAAATGGGCAAGGAACACGATACGACATGCGGAGCTAAGGCCCCTGCACGGGGTGGTTTCTTTAGCCCGCTTGGGCTGAACATCCATCAAATGTTGCTCGACTCGGACTCACCTTCAGCACGCACGGGTCAAGAATTGGTGAGGAGCCCGCACGAGGCGTTCTCCTTAGCCCGCGCGGGGTGGTGGTCCAGTAAATTCTGCCCGACTCGTGCTCATCCTTAGCATGCGCGGGTCATGGAGGATTTGGGGAGCCCACACGGGTTGTACCAAGCCCATGTGGATCGTGTCTGCAACAACCTCCCTTGAAATTCTCTAACAGAGAGAGAGCTTAAAAAGGGACTCCCAATTTAGTCTAGATGGAAGTTAAATAGAGAAGGGAACCCTAGGAGGGTAGATCGGAGTCTATCCATCTTTGCAGACATCCCTCTTGACGAGAGACATACAAGGAGACGAAAGATCGAATCAAGATGACGCCTCACTTGATTTCTAAGCTCCATAGACATTCTATCTCAGAACTTCTTTAATTTATTTATGTATGCATTTCCCTTTTTTCTAATCTATTCTTTTTTTGAGTGCTTAATGTCTTGTCCAGTTCCACGAATTTCCCTTCCTTCAAGGAGTTGTGCTTTAGAGTTGATTGGCTGGACAAGTCGACAAATGACATGCTTGATCGAGTAAGTATTTCTGATCCTCTCGAGAGATGCTTGAAGAAGGTTTGCAGTAACGCAAGACTCATGGATGAAGAAGCCAAGCTCTACAGGAAATTCATGAGTGCCACTGAGGCACTGCAAGACGCCCCACATGAGGAGAAGCCGCATGAAACCCTCACTGATTCTGCAGTAAAGAAGGCATCTAGGCTTCAGCTCAAACATCTTCATTCCTCTCTTTTGCATGATACGCGAAAGCCACCCATTCGTCTTAAAAAGCGTAGATAAAATGAGCCCTTCAATTTGTATTCACGGGATGCTTAAGAAGGACAGCCACAAATCCTATATAAAAGATCAAAGATGGTTGCACCTGGATTCGAATAAGGTAATGAAAAAAGAGACCATTAAATTTTATTATGTAGATATCGTTTATCCTATCTAGGGCAGCGAATGGATAAATCCTGTGCATGGTGTGCCAATGAAAGGAGAAATGACAATAGCGTGCAATGCGAATAAGAAGCGTGCTAAAGAATGGCACGGCGCAAAGATCATACCTCATGACTTTCGGCCAGGTAATTTGGTTTTACTTTTTGACTCTCATTTTAACTCTTTCTCGGAAAAACTACATTCTCATTGGTCTGTGCCTTTTAAGGTATGAGAGGAGTTCATGCATGGAGCAGTAGAACTTTGGAGCTAGAGGAGCAGAACTTTTAAAGCTAATGAGCACCACCTAAAGCAATATCAAGCTGCTCAACCGATTGAAAATGGAAACTCCATCTCCCTATTTGATCCACCCATCACGAGCACATGAAGCATGGAGACATCAAGCTTAATGACATTTAATAAGCGCTTTCTGGAAGGCAAGCCAACATTTTTTCGTAGTTTAGGACTTGATTTATATAAAAAAACAAAACATAAAAAGAAGAAGACCTACAACCGTGACTTCACCTTTCCTATCCTCCATCGGTAGCTCACGTTTGTCTGGTCATTTCGTTTCATTTTCTTTTGCTTTTCTCTTTGATTTCGTAGTTCTTACTTAGTTTGAGTTTGTTTTTAATTTCATGAGTCAGAGTCGTCCCAAGCACTTGTTCGGCACCACGTTTTGAGATGAACCTTGAACTTAGGATACTTAAGAAGTTGGTCTTTTCCGTGATATCTTGCACGTTAGAGCTTATTAGTCGGTTGAGGAATAAGTAGCTCATAACTCTGTGGGAATTCTAGTGTTACTTATGGGAGGTTTAGACGAGATTTCTAGGCTAGTTTCTTGTTCATTCTCTCTAACCAAATGATTACAATTCATATAGACCATAATTTACTTCTTTTTCGCGAGGATAATTTGATCGTATGAATTGAGCTTGTTTTGCAAAATAAGAGCGTAGACTAACACTCTGCTATCGATAGAAATAATGCCTAAAAGCATGATCTAAAATCGATATGAGTGCATCGACCTTGATACTTTTTCGATGGTTCGGGTATAAGTGGTGGGTTGGTGATCATCTTTCTACGTCCTAAGAGCAAGGTTCATAAAAATGTCATCTACTCCGCTGCACTCTTGAACGAGATGCAAGAGTATACCGTCATTGGTAGCTTGGGTCTAAGTAGTGGTTGAATTCCTTCAAATCCGACATCCTAGAAGCCTAGTGTGTTTGCGTGTCAATAAAAGAAGAAGAAATAAAGAAAAAATGAAGAAAAAAATGGGATGAAAGAATAAAGAAGCTCGTAAATAAAACAAGTATCCTTTTTTATTCTATGTTAGCATTTGTTTGAAATCTTGTTTGGTGGAGAGAGTTGCGGTTTCTCGCTTAGCTCGTCTTTGATTTGCTTTCCTATATATAGCCATGGTGAACCTAGGATAAAGACTGGCAACTATTAGGCCAAATTTGCTTTGAACTTGCTTGTTATTCGATTAGGTTTGCTTTAGCGGTGTTTCTAGGGGGAAAGGAGAATTCTCGATTTCTGTATCTTGAACGTGTTCCATGTTTACGTTTGCTTAGGGATAAGAAAACATTCAAGTCTGGGGGATTTTTTATCATCTCATTTCCGTACACGATTCTCGCATGATTTTAGAGATGTTTATGATGATAGTTGCGATATTTGCGTGTGATTTTGTATATGTTTTACTTGTTTTCGTGTTTTCATGTTCTTATAGGGTTTAATGCATATTTGGTTCGTTTCGGCGCTAAAGAACATACACGGGAAAAAATATAACCATCGGAGATCATCACGGAGCAAACAAGACGAGAAGCGTGCAAGGAACGCGATACGACATGAGGAGCCAAGGCCCCCACACGGGGGTGGTTTCCTTAGCCCGCTCGGGCTGAACATCCAGCAAATGTCGCTCGCCTTGGACTCACCTTCAGCACGCACAAATCAAGAACTGGTGAGGATCCCGTGCGGGGTATTCTTTTTTGCCCGTGCGGGGTGGTGGTCTAGCAAATTCTGCCCATGGCTTTTCCAGAACCTCTTTGATTTATTTATGAATGCATTTCCCATTTTGCTAATCTATTCTTTGTGAAAGTTCTTAATGTCTTGTGTTTACGAAGGCTGCATATATGCATGTGTTAGGGATTAGGCGAAGCACGGAAAGGAGAATTCTAGTCCTAGAAGATCAGGCTTCGAACAACCGAGACTAGGTCATGAAAGTAGTGTAGTAACGGTTGAGGGTTAATCAGATGAATCATAGATCGTATGGGGTTTAGTTGGGGTGTCAGCCTTGAAAGAGGTTAGGAATTACATTAGGATCGTCCGCCTTAGATATCTTGATAGGGAACACATGATTAGATAGATCGATAGTTGGTTTCGGAAGCTATGCGGTGAAACCGTATCCTAGAACGTTTGTCTCATTTTTTAAAAACTCCTAGGTTTACTTCATTTTTATTATTTGCATCTTACAACCATTATTTCATTGTAACAAGTTTGATTCTAGTTTGATTCTTAGTCTGTGTTGTTGTAATCCCTATGGGATCGACACCTATAATAGTAGACATGTCCCGTGCACTTGCGGGTAGTTTAGGTTAACATGTTTAACTTGACACGCATCAGGGTTCCAAATGAGATTTAGCTTTCTTACACGTGACACACCTTCCATACATATGCTTAATGTCTCGACACAAATGGGGCCAATATAAATATTCCTACAATATGGACTAAGTCTTAGCCACTCCAGAGTGTCCCATTAGTCCTCCTCCATGTGCCTCACAAACCAATAAATCTCGAGTAGAACTTTCTTGTACACACAACTTACTTATATGAAATAAATACCCATCAACACGAAAGTACTTCCGTGTGGTGGTGTTCTCATTGGACTCGAATATTTCACCAAAATAAATATCACTATCGTGGAGTTCCTTAAGGTGTTTGAAATCGAGCACACTTGCATCTATTGTACAAAGTAGAGTATAATGTCGAGATAATGCATCAACAACAACATTTTCCCTACCTTTCTTCTACTTGATGACATATAGGAAGGTCTCTACGAACTCCACTCACTTGGCATATCTATGGTTCAAATTTTGTTTCCCCTTTATGCTTGAGTTATTCATGGTCGTATGAATCACAAATTCTTTGGGACACAAGTAGTGTTGCCATGTGTGAAGTGGTTGCACCAATTCATACACTTTATCATAAGTTGTGTAGCATAAATATGCTCTATTTAGCTTCTCGCTAAAGTACGCAATGCGTCCATGCTCTTGCACTAACATCGCTCCAATTCTCGTACTCCAAATCCATCACAGTCAATTTCAAATGTTTTAGTCAAATCATGTAATGCGAATAAGGGAGCTTGTTTTAATTTGTCTTTTAGAGTTTGTAAGGCTCTCTCTCGTGTTTTGCTCCACTGGAACGTGACATTGTTCTTGATTACTTTAGTCATGGCCACAGCCAAGGTGCTGAAACATTTAATGAATCAGAAATAGAATCTGACTAAACCAAGAAAGTTCTAAAGCTCTCCAACCATCTTAGGGATCAGCCAATTGCCTATGGCCTCTATCTTTTCCTCATCGATGTGTATTCCCTGTTCACATAGTATGAATCCTAAGAACACAAGTTTGTTAGTACGAAAAACGCATTTCATAATATTAGCATAGAGTTTCTTGCTTCGTAACACGTCGAGAACTGATCGTAGGTGCCCTACATGTTCTTCTAATATTTTGTTGTATATTAGGATGTCATGAAAGTATAAAAATACAAATTTACTTATAAATTTCCTAAGAACATGATTAATTAATCACATATATGTGATAGGTGCATAAGTTAACCCGAAAGGCATGACTAATCATTCATACATGCCTAGCTTGGTTCCATTCATCACTCTCCTTCATGCGTATTTGAAGATCCATGCAATTCTTTAACATATCATCTAAACGAGGTATGAGGTGACAATGCTTTATCGTAATTTTTTTTGCACGACAAGCAACGCACATATGCCATGTGCCATCTTTCTTGAGCACAAGTATCATCGGTACAATGCATAGTGACATACTTTCTCACATGTTTCCTTTCTTCATGAGCTCGCAGATCTGCCTCTTGAGATCCTTGGTCTCCTTGGGATTGGTTTGGTAAGCTGAAAAATTGGGAATGCTTGCACCAGGTACGAAGTCAATTTGTGCTCAATTTCATGAACTTGAGGTAAGTCGTTGAGTGTTTCATTGGGAAACACGTCCTTAAAACCCCACAATAACTCGTTGATATCATTGGGTAAAGAGTGACTGAGCTCGTTAGTGAGATACAATTCTTAGAACAAGAGTATAAACATAGGCTGGTTTGACTGCCAAGCCCTTTTGAATTCGCTCACTCACATTGAAATAAAGGTTATGCTCACAAGTTGTCTCTCAAAGGCATATTTCTTGGTTTCTCTCGAGACCTCACTATTTTGGTTAAATACCTCATGGTCAGCCACTTGAATTCCTTTTTCTCACCCTTCACTAACCTTACTTGGTCCTCGAATACCTTTTTGGGTGTGAGTGGAGCTAGGGGAACATATCATCCTTTGAAATCAAATGAGTACTTGTTGTTGAATCTGTCGTTTTGCGCACGAGTATCTAACTGCCATGGTCGCCCCATTAGGAGGTGACCCGTTTGCATTGGGATGACAATACAAAACACTTCATCCCCATACTTCCTAATGCCAAACTCGACCTTCACTTGACGATGAATCTTGGTCTAACCACTTTTATTCAACCACTGCAACTTATAGGGTTTGAGATGCTTCGTGGTGTCCAATACCAACCTATCTAGAAGAGATGCGCTAGCCACATTCGCCCAACTACCTACATCCATTATGATATTACATACCTTGTTATGCACAAGTCCATGCGTGTAGAAGATGTTCTCTTTGTACAATGGCTTCCTCTATAACTTGCAGATCTAACGATTGACGGACTACTAGTAACTCGCCCTTTACAGCCTCGTACTCCTTAAAATCTTTATCCAAATTAGATTTATATCTTTTATGTGGCATCTCTTCATCTTCAGATGTCGTCTCGTATCCTTCATCGGCGAGTTATTCATAGTTTTTTTTAGATTATTGTCAATAGATACCCTTCCCTTCTTTTTGATCGGAAAAAATTTGTATGATCTTGGACTTTTTATTTAGACAGTCTAGAGACAAATTTTCCCCGACCTTAACACTTGAAACAATGAGTATCACGATTTTGTTATGGTGTCTCAATAGAGATAGTAGTTTGGGTCGTGAAGTCTCCACCTTTTGCTCTATCTTGTATCCCGTGTATGGTTTGTTAAATCAGTTAGCTTTAGACCAATAGTTAAAGGAATTACCATATCGTTTGAATGCTTTGCCATTCCTCCTTAGTTACTTATTAATCTTTACTGTTAGGTACAGCAAATTGTCTATGTTCACATAAGGATGATTTTCCATGCGGTCCTATATGTCGGGATTGAGTCCACTCAAAAATCGTTTCATTTTCGCATTCCTCAATGTTCACCGAGATCATGAGTAAGTCCATCTCCTTGTAGTAATCTTCAACGCACTTACTACCTTGCACCAATCATCTCAGATATTGATGAATCTCTCGATAATGGTGAGAAGGTAAAAATCGACGTCGCATGTGGGTACACATCTCATCTCAAGTATCGACTTGCGCTCTCCCAAACGCCTTTGAGAATAAGCGAGTTGATCCCACCACTCCAATGCGTAGTTGTTGCACTTGGTGGCCACTAGTTTCATCCTCTTAAGTTCAGAATAACGATGCCATTCAAAAACCATATCCTTCTTTTGTTCCCACTCCAAATAAGCTTCGGGATCGCTCCTCCCAATGAAAGTAGTCATTTCCATCTTGATGCTCTGATTTCATCATCAAGTGGATCTCCACTGCGTTGATTGTTCCTTTTAAACGGTCATAACCCTCAACAAGAACCTCGACATACTCGTCTTTATTCAATTCTATAGGATATGGATGTGGAGCTACATTTGGACTCTTTAGTGGTGGTTCTCCACATATTGTTGCCTCCTCCCGTAAATGTTGTGGGTTGATAGTGGTGAATTCTTTGATCATACATCGGAATTCGTCCATCATCAATTGCCAAAGTGGATTCATCTGCATGGTTCCCTCACCATAGGATGGTTCGTCGTGTTGATTTCATGAACTAGACATTCAAAAGTTGAAACAAAAAAGATGAAATAAAAAGAAGATGAACAAATAACAAAAAATGACAACTTTATTGATAAAACTTTGGTAATAATGTCATACAAGGGTCCTTTATTTATAGACAAAATAATAATGGCAATAATCTGAAATAAGACAATTTAACTAAACTTAGCTAAAATACTCGGTCGAGCGATGAAACTGCTTGGCCAAACGATGTAACTATTCGGTCAAGCGTCGTTTAAGTCTTAACCTTAAATCGAAAAACTAAAATGCGTCCAGGAAGCAAAAGTAATGCTCGGTCGATCTCCCCAACGCTCGATCGAGTTACTTAGTGCTCGACTTGAGAGGATACTCCTTTTGCATGCTCTATTGGTCAAGTGGGTTCTCTCGGGTCGAGCGGTATGTTACTCAGGCCGAGCGCCTCTCGCTTCCTATATTCTTGTCCCCTTTGATCACGTCCACTTAGACACATCACATAAGCTTCCCTTGATCTATTTTGATGTTATTGTGGTGCCTTAGAAAGTTTGTGTGCCACTAATCGAGCAAACACATTCTATATCCTCTTAGTTTTAGCTCTAGTGACCTATCCTTGTGTTGTCGGTCCATCATCTTCAGATTTTTTTGTTGATTCAATCTCTTAGTTCAAACTTTTAATCTATTTTTTCCTAAAATACTTCTTTAATTTCCAATATTTCAAAGTTGTTTATCAATTCTGAATTATGTCTTTACATTACGCTAAGTCGTTCTTTTTTCTTTCCGCACTCAGTTCACTATCTCTGTTATCCCACCATCACCTAACCATCTCTTATCAAATCTGAATAAACTATTATATTTGGTTACCTTATTAGAACTGATTAGATAGACAAAATAATATAGGTCGATGGTATTATCCCAACCTATGCCAGTAGTGACACGCTGCAGAGGATAAAGGGTCATGTCATAATCCATTTTCCAACGCTCAATCTAGTCGGCACTTGATAGTCTAACCTTACCGATTGCCCACCCAAGATACTCCATCTCCAACATATGCCACCTTTTCCATGCAGACACATGTATCATAGTATTCAAGTGTTAAAAGTGAGATTTTATTGTATTCGTTCCTTTATTTCATTTCATTCCTCAAGATTGCATTGAAATAATTAATATCCATGGACCTGATTGATGAATGCGGATCACTATGTTTTGTACATGTTTTTTTAGTGATATTAAGATTGGTTTTGATAATTTATGTGTGATTATGTATTTATTTTACTCGTTTCTTTTTTTTGTGTTTATAAAATTTAATATGTGAGAATTGGGACGAAATGTGACTATAAATGAAGAAGAAATCGATGAAAAGTGGCTAAGTAAAGACAATTCAATCATAAGCCAATCATTAGCAATCATTGCTAGCCAATCATTGCATAATCATGAGGTAATCATTGCTAGCCAATAATTAACAATCCTCGGAAATCATTGGAGGAAAAAAAAAGACCTTAGTCAAAGCAAAAGAATGATCGGGTGTGATTAAAAGAGTAGAGAATTGACATATTTAAGTCACCGACCCTAGGAATCCAACTCCCACTCGGATTAGGGTTTCGTGTCCTATAAAACTCTAGTTTCCTCTATTTTGCTCTGCATATCCTTTAATCATTGTTTAGTCATTTGAGAGAGCTACAACACCTAGATTAATTAAAAAAAACACAAAGATGGATCCTGAATTCTGATTCTCTGGTTATTCGCTCTCCTTTATTTTTTTCCTCTTAAGTTTGCTATCTTTTAGATGATCTTTATTACAGAATTCTAGCCTAAGTAGTTGCACTTTTCTAGGAGATGGGATTAGCCTTAGAGAATCTCTAAATCCATGTAAATATTATTAATAAGAAATAAAATGCTTAGTTTGCTTTTTTTTTTTAATTCTTTATATGTGTTTTTATGCTATATATTTTTCCTGATCTAGTAGATGTCGTATGTGTTAGGGTTTTGAGAGATGAACTGAGAGATGAATCCTAATCCCAGATAAACAGGTTTGGAAATTTTAGAATTATGTCTTGAGAGTACAACAACTTTGGTATAGGGTAAAAACGAATGAATCATAAAATTTAAGGTAGAACATTATAGATCAACCATGAAAGTAGGGGGTTTTTTTGTTTATGCCAGTCTTCTTTGCCTTGAAAGAGGGTATTAGACATATTAGGATCGTTTGCCTTCAAAATGTTGCAGAGTATTCATGATTACTAGTAGTTGAAATGTGATTTTTGGATGACCTAGTGATGAAAACGATTCCCTAGAGTATTTGTCTGACTGCTTGAGCTCTCGTTTAAATTAGCTTAGTTTCTTATATTCTCATTTATAATTATTTTAGTTTGCTTATTCTCCTTAGAATGCTTAGGTTTGATCTCTGTTGCATAGTCTCTATGGGATCGATATCTAGATTACACTACTTGCATGTCGTGCACTTGCAGAATTGGTTTAGGTCGTTTAACTTGAAAGCATAAAGTTTTTGGTGTCGTTGCTAAGGAACTATTGTCAACATGTCAGATTATAGTAGTTTAAGTCAATTTTTTTATTTACGCTTACTGAATCCTAATTTGTATTCATTTCCAGGTGCATGCCATGGTCTCAAGGTCCATCAAATGTACTTCAATTTAATCTAGAAATCGAAAGAACTTGTAGACAGCGCAATGCTGTTACGGGAGGAGACAGACATAACCAGGTCTTACCGGTTCAACACAAAAATCAACAACATTCTCTTCCTAAACTGCAACATCACGCTAAATTTGGGGAGCAACAGCCTCCTCCTTAAGCATGCCCTCTAAAAGACTATGTGGTTCCTAACATCAATAATTTGCAGACGGCGATTGCTAGACCTGTTGTGGGTCAAGGTAGCTTTGAGGTTAAACCTTAGATGATTGGATTTCACCAGAATTAGTTCATAAGGATTACACATGAGGATCCACACGTTCGCTTGATTGATTTCCTAGAGCTATGTGATACCTTTAAGGTGAATGGAGTGGCTAGAGATGCGATTAGAATTTGCATGTTTCCTTTCTAACTTGGGAAACGTGCTAAGTCTTTGTTACAATCATTGCCAATTTGTTCCATAACTACTTAAGATCAGTTGTACACGGTCTTCCTCTCCAAATTTTTCCTACCTAGCAAGACGTTTCCATAATGTGGGATGATCACTGCATTTTGATTCAAGGAGGGAGAGTCTATCTATGATGCTTAAAAAAAAATTTAAGGAATTGTTGCGTTTATGTTCTCATCATAGCTTGGAGCAGTGGTTCATTATGCAAACGTTCTACAATTGGATTAATGATGAGCAAAGAACGATCCTAGACATGTCTGCTGGAGAATCTTTCATGGAAAAGAGTGTGGATGAGGCATTCATTTTGAACAATGGTTTATGCATGAACCATGGGATGTGAGTTGCACCATGGGTTACGTCGTGACGATCTAGTAGATGCCTCTATATGGTCAATAAAAGGCAAGCACAAGCCAACGTGAATGCCATCTACTACTCAAATTGTGCGAACACGGAACACATGGTGTTTCAGTGTACATATCAAGGAGAAGAGGAGAAAGTGAATTATGCTCAAGAACAAAGTGATATTCCATACTCCAACATGTACACCGTCAGTTGGAGAAATCTCCCTAATTGTTTCTACAAGAACAACCAGCCTATTCCTTTTCCATGGGAGCCAGCAAATGCAACAAGGTCCACCACCATTCTAGTGACCTCTTCGATATTTCCAATACGGTCAACAAACTCCATCGCCTCAACAGGCTCCCACGCCTAAGATGGAAACAATGGAGACAATGTAGCTAGAGCTCATGAAGGTGCAGATACAATTCCAATCTACATAGGTTTAACGAAAGTAATAACATGCACCGGCTTATATCGCAAATGGAATCCATGAGTACACACATGAAGATGTTGGAGAACTCCATAGCTCAAAATGCCGCCTCATCATCTCGGAATCCAGCACACCTTCCATCTAAACCATAAACAAACCATAGAGAACATGTGAATGCTATATCTTTGCATGGTGGCAGAGAAGTAGACAATTCTCCACCCAAAGACGCAGAAGGAGCCGCTGAAAAATCTGCAAAAAAAAAAGGTAAGGGTGTGATGAGAGAAACTAAAGCTCAAAGCGAGAAATAAAAACCGTATGTTACTCCACTGGTTTACAAACCACCTATTTCGTTTCCTTAATGGGTTGCAAGCAACATACTTAATTAACATTTCAGCAAGTTCCTGGACGTGCTCAAGAAGGTTCAATCAGAATCCATATCACTAAAACACTCCAGCAAATGCCTTCATACGCCAAATTCTTAAAAGATATCCTTTCCAACAAGAGACATATAGAAGACACCGAGACGATAGCACTCGCCGAGAAATGACGCGCAATACTCTAAAACAAGGTATCCACACAATTGAAAGACCCCGAGAGTGTCTCCATACCATGCACTATCGGTGGTATCACCATAGACAAGACATTATGTGTTGGGAGCAAGTGTCAACCTCATGTCACACTCAGTTTACAAAAGAATGAAATTTGGAAAACTCAATCCGACGAAGATATCTTTTGTAGGTGTGGTGGAGGATATACCCACCAACGAAGGTAAGTTATATATTCTTGTACATCACGCATACCAAATATTTTAGGTCGGTGGTTCCTAGATATTGTACGAGCATTGATTGACGTTCAACAAGGTATGTTATCTCTATGTGTCGAGGAAGAGAAGATTGAGTTCACCCTGTCCAATTCCCTGAAAGCACCCTCACTCAAGGAGTCATGTTTCCAAGTCGACTTATTAGACAGTTTGACACGGACCTTCCACCCGAGCAATATCCAAATTTTGCAGAGGACGATGCACTAGAATTCGAGCCCAAACCTTCCTCATTGCAATATGTTTTTTTGGGAACTAACAAGATTTACCTCGTAGTTTTGAGTGTTGAGTTAAATGCATATGAGACACAAAAGCTACTTCATTGCCTTCGGAAACATAGGAGAGTGATGGATAACACCATAGACGACATCAAAGATCTGAAAACCTTCAATTTGTATGCATCGAATTTTCATGGAGGATGGACACAAACCCTCCATAGAGATGACTGAACCGAAATCTTAAAGAGTTAGTAAAGAATGAGATTCTTAAGCTTCTAAATGCATGTATTAGATTTCCTATCTCTGATAGCAGTTGGGTAAGTCTCATGCACGTGGTACCAAATAAAGGTGGAATGATTATGGTGCGTGATGTGCGTTATATCAAGTAATAAATTACCTAGACTAACGCTTCCGCAAGAATACGGATCGTGTAGCAACTAGGGTCGAACACAAGGAATTGATGCGACTTATAAGCTATTAGACTAATGAATAAGACGTGATGAATCTAATGGTAGATGGAATGCAAATGCAAATGCAAACTAAACCTAAGATGGGAATGACTCAGCGACAAATCACCATAGGTATCAAGAGTTGCACAACGATGTTTCGAAGTTCTAGTTCTATAATTGGTCTTAGATACTATCACGAGTTCAGGGAATTCAAGCTCTCCTATAGGAACTGACTGGCGTAGACTTGTCCACTATCTACCATGCATATACCAATGTATCCATTGCGTATCTTACATGGATAGACGCATTACGACCGCTATCCTAATCCCTAGATTTAACCGATTGACCTGGCGTAGATTCTAAACCGGCTAAACCCTAAATCATGGCTAAGTTCCGAAGTCTAATGCCCTGGCGTTGGTTTATTAGACTCCTAACATCATTCATTCAAGTGGCGTACAAGTAACGAAAGCATTAAGAACAACCATAAGATCTGAAAACATGATAAAATACCGAATTCATTCATAACGAGTGGCGTACAAGTATGAAAGCATTAAGATCCACCATTCATTAAGCACAAGACTTAATTACATGTTGGCATTACTCTCTAACCTATGGCAATAGATCTACTTGAACATGAACTCAGGAAACGAAACAAAAGTAATCTAAATTCGACATAGAAAGAGAAAGAGAATGCTCCCTATTCATCGACCAATGTCTTCAATAGATACTCCATGCTTCGGATCCGTAGATCCGTCCTTCTCGATCCTTCCAAGTGTGTCTCTAATGGCACTGAATTGTCCTTGAGTCCCCCCCTCTCAATTGGGTTCGAATCCCCTTTAAATAGATCTGATTTTGGTTGTTAGAAATCTTGGGAATTAGTTGAGAAATACAAGGGCCCGAGCGGGCAAAGCCTTTACCCGCTCGTGCAAGCCTTGTACCCGACCGTGTACATCAATTTTCACCAGAGCGGGCACCTATGCCCTAGCGTGTTGATGCGTATCAGAGTTAAATATAACCTAATCTACCCGCAAGTGCACGGCACGTGTGTAGTATTTTAGGTGTCGATCCCACAGAGACTACGCAA
>CM071864.1:22661552-22710285 GCA_036759665.1 Gynandropsis gynandra | reverse complement strand
AAGTAGATCTATTGCCATAGGTTAGAGAGTATTGCCAACATGTAGAGAAGTCTTGTGCTTAATGAATGGTGGATCTTAAAGCTTTCATACTTGTACGCCACTCGTTATGAATGAATTCGGTATTTTATTATGTTTTCAGATCTTATGGTTGTTCTTAATGCTTTCTCTACCTGTACGCCACTTGATTGAATGATCTTAGAAGCCTAATAAACCAACGGCGTACAGGTAGAGAAAGCAAACCTACGGCGCATATTGATGACCATTAACCCGAGCGGGCACTCCTTTGCCACCCGATCGGGCACGCATGCCCGACCATGTTCCTTGAGCACCCGAGTCGTGTAAAGCTACGGGGTTGTCATGGCATCAATTACCCGAGCGGGCACCTTCTAATGCCCGAGCGTGCACGACCTAAAATGTAGTTTCCGCTCCTTTCGCTCGGTGTTTGCACGTTCTCTTCAATCCACGGTCTTGCACAAGCTGAACCTTGTCATTTTGGGGTTAAATTGCCAATTTCTCTCGTGTTTCTTGACATGTCTTCGTTTCCTACACAAAACACGAAATGTAGATGAAATCCTTGAATAGACTCGATAAATGAATGAAATCTAATAAATCTACCTAAAACAAGACCTAAGAATGACATAAAAACTACTACGGATTACGTGTTATCAGTGCGAAATGAGAACAATGAGATTATCTTGACACGAACAGTGAAGGGCTGGACAATGTGCATTGATTACCGCAAGCTCAACAAGGCGACAAGGAAGGATCACTTCCCTTTCCCTTACATTGATCAGATGCTTGAAGGGTTAGCAAACCACATGTATTTCTGCTATCTACACAAATACTCAGGTTTCTTTCATATTCCCATTCCCCTTGAAGATCAAGACAAGATGACCTTTACATGTCCTATTGGGATGTTTGCCTACCGTCGTATGTCTTTTGGCTCAGCATCACTACGGCTACTGATGCAAATCAAGTTAAACGGAAATAACCTAAACTACCCACAAGTGCAAGGCACATGTGTAGTACTCTACGTATCGATCTCATAGGGACTACGCAACACGAAACTAAACTCAAGATAGAATCAAACTTGCTACGATGAATATTGGTTGTGAGATGCAATAATGAAAATGCAGTAAACTAATGAGTTCTTGACAATGAGACAAACGTTCTAGGATACGGTTTCACCGCAGAGCTTCCGAAACCAACAATCAATCTATCCAATAATGCATTCTCAATTAAGATATCTAAGGCGGGCCATCCTAGGACTAGAATTCTCCTTTCGGTCCTTATCCTAATTCCTAACACATGCATCTACTTGTCCTTTGTAAATACAAGACGATTAAGCACTCAGACAAAGAATAGATTAAAAAAACGGGAAAATGCATTCATGAATAAATCGAAAGAGGTTTCAGGATAGCCATGGGCTAATCTCTTCTCCTAGAACAAGACAACTACTCAGTCATGAGTTCGGAATCAAACTTCATAAACAAAATAGAATGTCCAAGGAGCATAGAAATCAAACGAGGTGTCGTCCCAATTCGATCTTCTGTCTCCTTGTGTGTCTCCCGTCAAGAGAACTCTCTCCTATGGTGGATGATGAGTAATGGATTAATAATGGAGTGTTGATGTCTCCTCTATGCTCTTGACATCTTAAAATTCAAAATTTGAATAATTCTCGTGCTCATTTCCACTCAAAACCGACGTACGAGGTTTACCAAGTCATGCTCGCCCGTGCATGGTTTGAATCTCGGTCGGGCATGCATCTTTTCCATGATTTTAGAACCTTCCTTGAGTGCCCGGTCGTGCTCCACTTGTGCCCGGGCCGTGCATAACTCTCGGGGCTATTTGCTGATAAAGAGCCCGACCATGCACCATATCATTCCCGTTCGTGCACATGGTGTTTGGAGGAGTGCTCGATCGTGCTCTTCCTCATGCTTGGCCGTGCTATGTCCTTTTTCGCATGTTCGATCGTGCTGAGTTGTGTGCTCGGCCGGGCTGTGTGTTTGTCTTGGAAGCTTGATCGTGCAGCAGCATATGCTCGATTATGCATTTTTCCTTTCTCGTCCCGTTTGCTCTGTTATGATCCTTGATGTTAGTATTTTGTCTCGTTTATGTTCTTAAGCTCCGAAACGAACCAAATATGCATTAAACCCTATAAGAACATGATAACACGAAAACAAGTAAAACGGATACAAAATCACACGTAAACATCGCAACTATCGTCATAAACATCTCTAAAATCATGCGAGAATCGTGTACGAAAACGAGATGATCAAAATCCCCCAGACTTTAATGTTTGCTTGTCTCTAAGCAAACATTAACGTGGAACACGTGGGAGATACAAAAAAATTGAGAATTCCCTTTTCCCTCTAGAAATACCGCTTAAGCGAACCTAATCGATCAACAAGCAAGTCAATAACAAATTTGACCGAATAATCTTTCAGTCTAAATCATAGTTTCACCATGGCTACCAATGGAAAAGCAAATCAAAGGCAAGCTAAACAAGAAACCGCAACTCTCTCCACCAAACGAGACTTCAAACAAATGCTAAACATAAAATCAAAACGGATACTTGTTTCGTTTACGAGCTTCTTTATTCCATTTTTTCTTTCTTATTATGATATGCGGACACACTAGGCTTGTAGGACGTTGAATTTGAAGGGATTCAACCTCTACATAGACCCAGGCTACCGATGACAGTGTACTCTTGCATCTCTTTCAAGAGAGCAGCGGAGTAGATGGTGTTTCTTATGTGTCGTGCGCTTAGGACGTAGAAAGATGATCGCCAATCCATCACTTAGACCCGAAACAATAAAAAAAGTATCAAGGTCAAAGCACTCATATCGATTTTAGATCATCCCATTATTCCTATCGATAGTGGAGTGTTAGTGTGTGGTCTTATTCTGCAAAACAAACTCAATTCATATGATAAAATTATCCTCGTGAAAAAGAAGTAAAGCATCGTCTATATGAAGTCTAATCATTTGGATAGAGAGAATGAACAAGAAAGTAGCCTAGCAGCTTCATCTAAACCTCCCACAAGTAACACAAGGATTCCCCAAGACTTATGACCTATTCGCTTTTCAATCGAGTAATAAGCTTTAACATGCAAGATATCACGGAAAAGGGCAACTTTTTAAGCATCCTAGGTTCAAGGTTCATCTCAAAACATGGCACCGGACAAGTGACAGGGATGACTATGACTCATGAAAATAAAAACAGATTAAAACTAAACTAAAAACTACGAAATCAAAGAGAAGAAAAACAAGAAAATAGTACTAAATCACCTGACAAACATGAGTTCCCCAGACTTGAATTAAACGGTGTCCTTGACGTGAAGCTCCAATGGAGGATAAGAAAGGTGAAGTCACGGTTTTAGGTCCTTTTTTATGTTTTAAATAAACCAAGTCGGAAAATAAACAACTACGAAACAAAAGAAAACGAAGTACTAGGCGGCCTCCTAGAAAGCGATGGTTTAACGTCTTTAAGCTTGACGTCTCTATGCCTCAAGTGCTCGCGATGGGTGGATCGAATAGGGAAATGGAGTTTCTATTTTTGATTGGTTGAGCGCTTAGTAGAGTTTTAGGTGCTGTCCATTGGCTTTGAATGTTCCGCTCGTCTCGCTCCATAGTTCTACTACTTCATGTGCGAATACCTCAAGTACCTGAAAAAGACCTAACCAAGGGGACCGTATTTTGCCTGGGAAAAACTAAAGATGAGAGTTAAAAAGTATAACTAAGTCACCTGGCTGAAAGTCATGAGGGAGGATCTTCATGTCGTGCCATTCGTTAGCGCAATCGTGGTTTGCATTGCGGACTACTGCCATTGCTCCTTTCTTTGGCATGCCATGCACGGGGCTCACTCATTCACTGCCTGAGGTTGGAAAGAGGATATCTGCATCAAAAAGATTTAGGGTCTCTTTTTCTGTTACCTCTCTCAAATTCGGATCCAGCATCCTTTGATCTTCAATGGAGGGTTCGTGGCTATCCTCCGTAAGCATTCCATGCATACATAATGAATGGCTTTTTCTCCTACACTTCTTTAGGCGAATAGGTGGCTTTCACATCTCATACGGAAAAGATGAAGGAATAGGTTCGAGCTCGAGCTTAGATGTCTTCTCTACTATAAAACCAGTAAGTGTTTCGTGTGGCGTCTCCTCATGTGGGGCGTCCTGTAGTTCCTCAATGGCACTCATGAATTTTGTGTATAGCTCGGCTTGTTCATCTGTGAGTCTTGCGTTCCTGCAAACCTTCTTCAAGCATCTCTCGAGATGGTACCTTAACGGAACGGTCATTCATGGAGCTGGACAAGTTGAATTCAATCTTCTCATTTCCGACACATAAAGAGAGCTTTCCTTGTTGTACGCCTATCATGGCACCTGCAGTAGCTAAGAAAGATCTACCAAGAATAATAGGCACCCTAGCATCTTTTTTTATATCAAGTAAAACAAAATCAGCGGGAATGCAAAGATTTCCTACCTTGGTAGGAATATTTTCAACAATTCCAACCGGATATCTTACCAAACGATCCGCGAGTCGTAGAGATATCTTGGTAGGTTTGAGATCTCTGAAGTTTATCTGTATGAAGAACGAATGTGACATGAGGCTCCCGCTTGCTCCTAAATCGTACAAGGCTTTGTTAATATCAATGTCTCCAATAGTGCATGGAATGGAGAATCTTTTGGGGTCCTTCAAATTCGGGGCAAGCTTCTTTTGAAGAATGGCTTTGCATTCCTCGGTGGGTGCTACGATCTCACTCTCTTCAATATGCCTCTCTTTGGAAAGAACATCCTTAAGGAAATTGGCGCGATTAGGCATTTTTTGGAGGGCTTCCACGAACGTAATATTGATGTCGAGCATCTCGAGGCCATGTAGAAATCTACTTACTCTCTCTTGATTCTTGCTGCCTACCAACCGATGAGGATTTCTCTTGCTCTTTCTCTTGCTCTTTGAAGGGCGGGTTCTCAATCACATCTTCGCTGCACAAAGGTAATAGCGTTCATGTATTCTCTCGGGTTTAAATCTGGTTTTCCGGGGAGTTGTCTAGGATTCCAAGAGGATGAGGCAGCTTGTTGTGCTATGGAATTCTCTAGCATCTTCACATGATTGCTCAAGGATTCCATCAGAGTTGTGAGCTCACTAATCGCTGCTCCCATATCCGCATTGAATTTAGCTTTAAGTGATTGTTGTTGCCTTTATTCCTTGATAAATTCAAGCATCACTACCTCAAGGCTTGATTAAGGTGGTTGAGGAGGTTGTTGAGCTTGCTCAAATTGCTGAGGTTGCTAGTACGGTTGCTTTTTCTTAAATCCGAATGTTTTATCGGTTGGGTCGTAGGGTAAGACAAGTTTGGGTGGTTCCTCCAATTCGGGTTGTAGGTGTTCTCGAATTGTGTGTTTCCTTGCTGCTGGGCATAATTCATCTATTCTACAGCTTCTTGCACCGTGCATTGAGACGCCACATGCTTCGTATCTCCGCAATTCACATAGTACATGGCATTCGCTGCATTGCACATCGCTCTACTTTGATTCACCTCATAAAGACCTCTTGTCTTGTTCGGCATACTCTTTAGTGCGGACCACATGGTGTGGTTCATAGCAAGATTATCGATCAGTTCGTATAGCTCCACTATGCTTAGGTCCATGAATAATCTTCTTGCAGCGTTATCCAACATCGTCCTATGCTCATCCGCGATCCCATCGTAGAAGGTTTGGATCACGTACCACTGCTCTAGATCATGATGTAGACACATCTGCAAAAGATCTTTAAATCTTCCTCATGCTTCAAACAATGTTTCCCTGTCTCTGCATCTAAACGTCGTGATTCCTCATTTGAATCGTCTTGCTCAGAGGAAAGTAGTGTGATAGGAATGAAATGCAGAGCTAGTCCCAAGTAGTGATCAAACCATAGGAAGAGATTGCAGCCATGTGTTTGCTCGTCCTGCATTTGAGAAAGGGAAGAGACGCAGCAAAATTGCATCCTCTGAGAATCCATGTATCATGAATGTGCTTGAAAGTTCTAAAAAGTCTCTAAGGTGCTTATGAGGGTCTTCGTGATTTGCACCCATGAATTGCTTCTGATAAAGCATGTTCATCATTGCGAGCTTGATCTCGAATTGCTCTCTTTCAATAGCGGGCATCCTTATTGCAGTTTGGATGTTACTCATGTTTGGCACCACGTAATCACGAACCCGACGTGGTGGAGAAGCCTTTGGTTCTCGCGGTTGAGGCACGAGTGGTTGTTGTTGTAATTGTCCCATATTACCAACGAGTAATTGGGGCTGTCCATGACTGTCCAACATGTTGTTTTGGTTTTCCATCGCTCGTAGATCGGTCGGGTCTACTCTTTCTTCTTCCTTGCCCTTTTTCGGCTATCTAATAGTTCTCTCGATCTCGGGGTCGATTTGAAGCAAGCTCGAAGTACCTTGAGATCTGGTCATACACCAAGAAAGCACAAATGAAAGGAATATATAGTAGAAAGAACAAAAAGAAAAGAAAAGAAATAAAAAAAAACAAGAATGAATCCAAATCTGAATCTAAGGTGTGTTGGCACTATTTTTTTAATTTATTAAGCGTATTGTGGAGGTGTTCATGGAAGATTTTTCTATTTATGGCTCTACATTTGATGATTTCCTGCTTCACCTTTCTAACTTTGTTCAGCGATGCGAGGAGGTGAATCTAGTACTCAATTGGAAGAAGTGTCATTTCATGGTAAAAGAGGGAATTATCCTTGGCCATATGATCCCAGCGAGAGGTATAGAAGTTAACTGATCTAAAATAGAGACAATAGAGAAACTTCCCGCATAACTCAGTTAAGGCAATTTACAGTTTTCTTGGACATGTTGGCTTCTATAGGTTGTTCATCTGTGACTTCTCCAAGATCACAAATCCATTGACCGAGTTGCTAGCCAAAGACACTACATTTCAGTTCAAGAAGGAGTGCCATTACGCCTTTAAAAAAATTAAAAAGTTTTTGATTGCGACGCCTATTATTCAGCCACCGGATTGGAGTCTACCTTTTGAGATAATGTGCTATGCTAGTAACTATGCAGTTGGAGTTGTTCTAGGACAATGGAAGGAAAGCAACCCCATGTCATCTGCTATGCTAGTAAGATGCTAGATGATGCACATATCAACTATGTCACAACAGAAAAAGAGATCCTAGTGCTCATCTTTGCCTTTGACAAGTTCAAATCCTACATAGTTGGGTCAAAGGTAATCATCTACACCAATCTCGCAGCTCAAGTATCCCTTGGAGAAAAAGAACGCCAAATTAACTTCTAATCTGATGGATCCTTCTCCTACATGAGTTTGATTTGGAGATCCGAGATAGAAAACGGTCAGAGAAGGTTGTTTATCACCTCTCTCGCATTCGAATTAATGATGATCACGCCATAGATCACTCTTTGAAAGACGACATCACATGTGTCATCTTATTAGGTAACCTTGTTCCGTGGTATTCAGATTTTGTGAATTATTTGGTAAGCAGTGTTGAGATGCATGCATGATATTCTTCTCTGAAGCGAAACATTATTATTGAGATGAGCCAAACCTGTACAATAGCTGTGGAGATTTAGTAATTAGGAGATGTGTGCCAAAAGAGGAGGTGGAGAACATTCTATTTCGTTACCACGATTCAGACTATGGCGATCATTTCAGAAAGTCCAAAACTACTAGCAAGGTTCTCCAATTAGGTTTTTATTGTTAAACCCTCTTTCGTGATGCACATAGATATGTTATAGCATGTAATAGATGTCAAAGAACTAATAATATAGGAAAAAGGAATGAAGAAACATAATTACATATTTGAGGTAGAATTGTTTGATGTTTGGGGTTTAGATTATATTTGTCTTTTTCCTTCATCTCATGGACATCGATACTTATTTGTAGGTGCAGATTACATGTCTAAATGTGTAGAGGCCATTGTTGTGCCAACTAAGGACACAAAGGCGGTGATTAAATACTTAAGTGATATTCCCTTGCTTTGGTGTACTTAGAGTCGTTATGAATGATGGAGAGACGCATTTTATGGCTAGAAAATTTGAATATCTCCTTAGAAATATGGTGTGCATCATAAGGTTGCTACACCGTACCGCCCGTAAACGAGTGCCATGTAATGGTTTCGAATAGAGAGATAAAGAACATTCTATAGAAAAATGTTTCTAGATCCCACAAAGATAAATCTTTGAAGTTAGATGATGCATTATGGGCATAAAGGACAGAATTTAAAACCCCTATTGGCATGATCCCATTTCAGCTTGTGTATGGAAAATATTTTAATTTTTCGTTGAGCTAAAACATAGCACTTTTTGGGCGACAGAGTTCTTTAAATTTAATCTTAAGAGTGTAGATGAGAAACATCTTTTCCAGGTTAACGAGTTAGATGAAATCCAAATCTAAGCTTATGAAATTGCTAAGATCTAGAAGGAATGCACAAAACATTGGCATGACAATAAGATTCTTTCACATGTTTTCCAGCCAATTGATCTCGTTCTATTCTTCAAACCTCACCTTAAGCTTTTCTCGGGTAAACTTTGATCCCGTTGGTCTGGTTCTTTTCAGGTTCGAGTGGTGTTTCCACATGGAGCTGTAGAAACATGGAGTGAGACTGGCGGAACATTCAAAGCTAATGTACAACACTTAAAGTTTGACCATGTATCTTTTTTATTGAACGCGAACCCATCATTTCCCTTTCTGATCGGGCAGTCATATACACATGGGACCAAGACATTTTTAAGCTTTGTAACATTAAACAAGCACTTAGTGGAAGGCAATGGAAGAAAAGTGGTTAAGTAATGGACGATGCAATCATGAGCCAAGTATATTGCTAGCCAATCATTGCCTAATCATGAGCCAATCATTGCTAGCCAATCATTAGCAATCATTGGAGGAGAAGAAAGAGCTCGATCAAAGTAAGAAAACGATTGAGCGTGATTGGAAAAGCAGAGCGCCGAATTTTGCAATCCGATTCCAACTCGGATCAGGATTTTGTGCCCTATAAAACCGTAGCTTCATCCCCTTTGGTCAGCGGGTCCTTTAATAATTGTTTAGCTACCTTTTATCTGATTTTTTTTACATACTTCTTGTCTCATTAGTTTCACTGATCTAGGAGATGGGATTAGCCCTTGAGAATCCTTGAATCCATGTACATATTATTAATAAGAAGTGCAAGCTCGGTTTGCTATTGTAATTCTATTGTTCTTCATGCGATATATCTTCCCTTATCAAGTAAATGTATGTGTTAGGGTTTTGAGAGATGGACTAAGAGGTGATTCTTAATCATGGATAAACAGGCTTAGAACAATTAGAATTGGGTCACTAGAGGAGAGCAATTTCCATTGAGGGTTATAACAAATGAATCATAAAGCTTAAGGTATAAACTGATAGATCAACCACGAAAGTACGGGGTTAATTTATTTATGCACGTCTTGTTTGCTTTGAAAGAGTTTTTTAGACATATTAGGATCGTTCGCCTTCAAAATGTTGTGGACTATGCATGATTATTAGTAGTTGAAGTGTGATTGTTGGAGTACCTAGTTGTGAAACCGATTCCTTAAAGTGGTTGTCTAATTGCTAAAGCTCTCGTTTAGATTAGCTTAGTTTTTTATTTCTATTTTATTATTATTTTAGTTTGCTTATTCTCCTTAGACTATTTAGGTTTGATTTGTGTTGCGCAGCCCATGCGATATCAATATCTAGATTACACTACACACGTGTCATGCCTTTACGGAGTTTGTTTAGGTTGTTTAACTTGAACGCATCAAATGCTAATCTTAGTCAGATGCTCTCACATTTCTTCACGAGTCATTTTATTGAATATTCATATACAAATGATATAAAATATCGGACTTTCGCCTTTTTAATAGAAATGTTTACTTTTCGGCTTGAAGATAATAAATCGTGACACAGACATTACTTTTCATGAAAAGAGAAACTCTTCCATTGTAATCATGTCGCCCAATGAAAACCATAGAATCGTAATCCAGCCAACATTTGACATTTTTCATAAATTTCCTCTTGTTCTTGATATCTCTAAAAAATATTGTCATCTATTATCCCTTGAATATGGAATTGTTACATTGTTTCTCAAACTGTAACAATTTCAACATTGACTCTCATACTCAGCTATGGTTTTTGAACTTAATCAAAACCACTTTTCTACTGTTATGTTTTTTCCATGAACAAAAGCCAACATTAATGCTTGTAGTTAGACATCACACCATTATCAACAGTAATGAATATCATTTATGAATAATGGTCTCATTTATTTTATTGGTACGCAAAACCCTTTGTAAAAATTTGAAAATTATAGGTCACAACCTGCGTGTTGCGCAGTTTTTCCTAACTTAATTGATTGTTGTATTCATTTTAAGCTACACATATTAATAGGTAACCAATGTGATGGTCCTTAATATATGTATTTGAAAATACAATTGCATGATTGATAAAATATATCTATATAAAGGATTGAGTTGAATAACAATTTTATTTTTAAAACGAAAAATATATTTTTAGATGTGATGAAAACAAAAGCCCGATCCACCGATATATCTTAGAAATAAGAGAGTAGAAAGCGTTGCAGAATGTGATTGGATGTTTTGGTTGCACAAATTCTTCATGAATGTCGATTTTATATGTATCTATAATTTTTTAAATTTGGATTTAGAATATGATAAAAGAAACATTATTTTGATTAGCTTGTATTGGGGAATTTTGAAATCTTACTCTTGTCAGAATTTTCTGATTTTCTTCAGATTTTGATTGTGTAGATCTTTGTGGAGCATGATTGTCGAAGTGGTAAAACACTTGAATCTTATATTTAGAAAAAACGAATACATAACGACATAAAACAACAATAATTACTAATTAATATATATATGTTAGGTGTTTTTTGTTAATACCGTTTATCATTGTAGAAAAAATGCTTGTGACGACCATAACAGTTCCTTTGACAATAAGCTTATCAATATTCGCTCGAAGCTTCAATGCAAGGCCACCCTATATAGGTACTTTTACAACATCTTTTATGAATTTTTAGTTATTAGAGCAAAGGGGTCAAATAATAGATGATAAAAATAACATAATAGATCAATGAATCCACATCATAAAAAACTAGCATATTTAATAACAATAGAATCTCAATCTTTTGAATAGACGTGGAAAGATATAAATTTGATCCATGTATAGCGATTAGAAGTCCGAGAGCATCTACAATTTATTTTAAAACAAATCAGCTAAGTAGCAAAGAAATTATATTAATGCATCGTTGAAACAAATGCTCACCAAACAAATATTCTCTATGGTCCACCAACCCCACCAATCTTTGATATGAACGTATCATGCATCTGTACTTTGGAATTGTATGAATACAATATGTGATTTTTTTACAACGATATCCTCCTTAAAACATATACACATATTTTAATAGGTCAACTTGTAGGAAAAAACAACCAATATTCGGGCGGTTTCAATAAATTTTTAGGATGCATATTTGTCATTCTTTTATGCATATGTTGTACTTGTCAGCATCGGTAAGCGATATACTTCTTTCAATAGTAGTTCCCTGCAAGATGTCATATATGTAATGATGAACCATATTTTAAAAATGGTGGATTAGAAAGTACATGTGCGTAATTCACCTATTGACTGAGAAATAAAAAAAACCAAGTCCAAACAAAAAATTACCAAGAAAGCATTTTGCATCCACTGAATTCTTAAAAATCTCCCACCAATTCGTTATTCTCTAGCATGTGATGTAATAGATTCAAGAATTGATAATTTGTTTGCTTCCCTTGTGGAGCTCCATTTGTGCCCTAAATTGTGTTAAGTAACACATCACAATGACATTACATTAAAACCTGCACATGGTTAGAAAGTTTAGTAAATAAAAGGGTTTTACAATATACTATAATAAAATGGATGCCTTTCAGATTGTGTTTCATGAGGATCAAGATCAATTGGTTCGTTTGGGAATCAAGCTGAAAGCCATTAAATAGGTAATAAAAATTATTTTTTTACATTTTTTTTTTGTATTTAAAAAATAATTCTAAGATTGTAGGTTGGCACTTGCCTTACGCAATTGTACACCCTTGAATTTTTTAAAACAATGTTTGTTATGATTGTTTCTCTGTCAGGAAATCGCTTAGATCCACGATTTTCAGCCCATGCGCTGAAGTGACACGTGATAGGGCAACATATAATTGACCATGACTGAAAACTTGTTTGGAAGATACAAACTATAATCTGCCCCTAACACTCTAGATGCTATCTTCGTAACAATTAATCATGTCCCATTGCATAGACCCTTCTTTTGGTTAAGATTCCTTTACATCATTATTGGAGCCCTAATCTTTAGACAAAGTACGTGCCTTGGTAAACCGAAGAGCTCAAAAGAGTAAGGTGCTCCACATGATAGAACGATTGGAAACGGTTTATAGGAGTACTATGAATTCCAATTGAATCCAAGCTTAATTACTCCACAGTCTTCCAAAAAAATTTTGCAAACAAAAAATCATTGCTTCATCAAAATCTTCATTCCTTGGAGTTAGAATATCAATTTCTCTCAAATATTCATGGTTCATGAACAAATCACGAAAGTGTGGATATGTTTTATCGGAAATTGAATGCAATTTATTGTTTATGTTTTTAATCATCAAATCCTTGTCGATAAGAATTTTTTTCTCCTTCAAATTGGTCATTTGATGTTAATTCCCTACAATAGATTGTGCCATTGCCAACATCCAATATCCACTTTGGGAATTCCCTTTCTTCGTGTCGTAACCACATGTTTCGTTTTATAATGTATACACAGCATGATTCTCATAGGTAGGAACAACTTACTGTCGACATAATTATTTCAGCTCGACTTGTCAATGTAACTGATAAAAGTTTACAAAAATCACCTCCCAATAGGACAAACTTCCTGTTAAATAGTTTGTTTTTGTCACATATTCATTGTCCATGTGAATATTTTCTTTCAAAGTACGATCGGGTGCTTCAAATGTGTTACGATGTGTCATAGGTGTTTCATCCCATATAATCAATTCATCCTACACAAGCAAATCTGTCACCATAATGTCCTGGTTGATATCACATGTTGAACCTTCATGCACATCAATTGGAATTTTGAAGCGAGAATGAGTTGTTCTTCAACCAGGCAAGAGAAATGATGTTATACAACTGGTATAACAACTTTGCGTTCAAATCTCAATCTAGAATTAATCATCTTGTATACGTATATTTTCCAGTTCCACCAGACCCATAAATGAAAAAAACATTTATTTTTTCTGTTCCATTGAAATTAAATCAACTTGATTGATTTCCTTCGAACTTCTCATGGAATTGCATCTCTTTTCTTATAAGAGTATTCGGGATTTCATATATGAAACGTTCATCTAGGGTTGGCATATCCGGATAATCGATTAGGGATTTTTTATTCTCTTGTAATAACTTTTTAATCTCAATAAAAGTGTACAGATCAATTTTCCTGTAAGACAACTGAAGACCGTGAAACTTAAATTCTTTTTGTTTCTTTAATACTATGTCATCTCCAAAGGATCTGCAACAACTGTTCCATAGTTCTGATGGTTTACTAACCTCACAGTATATTAATAGTGTTACAAACAAACGTCTTAATTGGGTGGGCATTGTTCATTTTATGGCCTCCTCTATAGCTTGACACAATTTGTTATCTTCATCAAGCAAACCTGACACCATGCACAAACTTTTTAAAATGAAACAATTTTAATTTCATTTGCTTTTTCCTCATCTTTTTAAAAAAGATCCTAACCAACCAATGAGGAAAACGTATCTTAATACAGTTTTATATCCAAAAGATCATTGACACTAATATACATTCACATTTTCTTATTATTATAATATTATATATTATATATTGATTAATACTATTCAGATGACTATTTTACTATTACTCGTCTACATTCTCATGTTTTTGCTACAATGCATATGTCTGAAAATAATCTGAGAGATATTATTCTATCATCGTATGGATGAAGCTCATCATGTGAGCCAAAACAAATTTGCTCTTGTTTATGACCTTGCAAGACTAAGTTGAATACTTTTATAGAATTTAGAGCAACAAAGTAGTTATAGAGATGAATGTGTGATCCATAATAGTTTTATGTCAAGAGATGCACAGTCATTATTAGGTCATATGCAAATATACTTCTATCATATTGATATGCCTTTATGGTGCATTGACTAGTACACTTTGTTCTTTTCAATCTTGGATCGAGTAAATTTCTTGATATTGCAAGCCATTAAAATAGTTGGTTTCTAATTTTAATTATTTGATCTAATATCTTCTTCTTTCTGGAGTGATTACATTATTATTTATACAGAATATAAACCTCCACATAATTGGAAAATTAGTAATCATACCATCATCGCATGATTCAAAACCACATATTCCAACAATCTCATTGCATCATTCCATTGTAACTATTAATATTAAACTCAGCTTTATAAACATGAATAACAAACAATAAGATGCAAAACGAAGCCTAATTCAATGCATTTTAAAACCCATTAACAAAACGAGAAACCCATATAACAACAAATCAAATTGAAAAACAACGCCTACAACACGAAAAATCCAGTTTCTAATCGAACCCATGGAAACATTCGTCTAGGAAACAACCCAAATCTACTAAAAAGCTCAAATACAGTGAGATGTGTCCATCTAGTGAATTAAAGTTTATATGTTTGACTTAGAAAGGATCTCCGACTCGAAGAGAAGCATATCGACACAACATGAGACTTTTCGTTGTAAATGGAACCGAAAATTCAGATTATACGCCCTTTAAATATATGAGAGAATATATTATAGTTTCTCTCCACGTGAAGAGTGTTGTAAAATCATCGGATTCATACTATATTTGTTTCATTTGAGCCCCAAAGTTCTTCTACATTTTTATGATGTCAAACCTAGCAATCAATTGAGCCTGAAACTCAATTTCTGGCTACTGCACTTTTTTTTATTAGATGTTAACATAAGAATGTTCGAGTATACATTTATTTATATTCAACCTAGAAGATGAATAAGAATACAAGTTTATGAAATGACATACCTCCCACTATTATAATGGGTCAGAACAAAAGCTAATCAGAGTTTTAACATGTGTTTAAAATCATTTTGACGCATAAGATCATATTGCTTTATTAGAAGTAACATCATCTGCAAACATATTTCCAATAGTTTTGTATAAGCTTGTAAGTGATGCCAATGAAATTACGCGTCAAGAAAAGGTATTGTGCTAATGAACCGCTTTCTATTCCAGCTAAGGAAACAAAAAATAGTTTCTCGGTTGCCGTGGATCTTTCCAACTTATCATTTTTCGGTGGAAAAAATCATACACGACAAAAATGAAAGGATAAACAACCAGCTAAAAATATATGAGCAAATCTTTCATCATGCAAGACATGATGGATCGTTATATGTTTTTAGAGATAAAAGAAAGAAACTAAAGAGAAGCCACATGCAAGGAAGAATGACTGGTAAGCAAATTTCAATCGAACCAGGTTATAGAATTTCAAACTCATGATTCTAAATCTTATTCAGTAATTTATGAAATTCCACATATGAGAGATAGGATCCCCAAGCTTGTGGAGGATAATTTAGATTGATTTCCTACTACCACTACTAGAAAATCATCGTTTAGGGACGACAATATCCGTCCCTAATCCTTCCCAAAAAAAAAAAATTGGGAACGGTTTAATGATGGAGACAAGTGGTCTGCAAACAAGCGTGGGTAAATCAATTATTTCTGCAATTACAAACCACATTGACCGTTCGGAAATTGATAAGAAAGTCGACCAAAATACGAACGGGCATTTTTGTCCGCAATTTTTTTCCCTCGAAAAAATAAATTTTAAAAACTACGATTTAATCTAATATTTTACAAATAATAAACATACATTGCAAATAATATTAATTAACTAGTGTTTTTACAAATACTAAACATATATTACAAATTTATCGGCGGTATTTTAGAATTCTCATCATCAATATCATGTTCTCGCATGCATCCCAATCAATTGCATACATTTTTTGCCTTCAGCATACGCATACACCGTTGATGTCGTTCTCCATTTTTTTTTTGCGACTCGAGCAATTGCGTTACGGTATTTTGCATTTCGTGATCTCTTGTTTCGTTTTACCTTTGGAAGAACTTGAATATTGTATATCATTCCTCCAAGACAAAAAATATGACCTTTATACGGCGTAACTTGTAGTAAAACAAATATTGAAATCCAATATTAAAACTATATATTATAAAATTATGTTAAAATATAATAAATTTACCTCGAGATACAACCCATTATATTCTTCCTAACTAATAGAATGTTGTGATCCGTCTTCTCTCGGGGAATGTAGGACACTCGTTGCGATGTCATGTTCTAAACATCATCATGAACACATTTTGCTCTGACATCTACCCACGTATTTATGTTTTAATATACGTACGTTCCAGCAATTCTATATATGATAGTTCAGATCTCTTCTCTTTTGCCCAAACAAATTATAAATATATATTTTTAAATATTATTTAAATGTCAATTTTATAAATTCTTAAACAATATTGAAATCTTAACAATAAATTGTCAATTTCCACAAACGAATGAGATGTTTCTATATGTGTGATCATCTTTTAACCTTCTCATCAGAACGACGAGATTGACTTGCTCGCTTGTTTCTTTGATTTAATATGGGATCATCCCAATAAGCGCACATTTAGTCCCGGATATTTTTCGACCTCGAAACCGGTTTTCTTTTCTTCTTTCGATCTTTTTTATTATTGTTGACGAGAGATTTCAAAAGAAGTCCTACAACCCATTAAAACTCGAACTTTACTAGTCCGATAATCTCAGTATTCAAATAATTTTTTTGCCGAAAACATTAAGTGATTAATTTATTCAAACTATCATTTCAAATTTAATAAAATTAAATATTATTAAAAACATACCACGATGTAATCAGCTTTCATCACCTTTAATATATGACAAGAAAGATGATCATAACCAAACCTATAAATCAAAATTAAGTTAAATTAACATTTAATGAACTATTTACAAGTCTACATTTGAATATAGTGATATATACCACTCTGCACCGTTTTCACGACTCAGGTCTAAACGCGAAAGTTCATGTCTTTCCTCATCCACCGATAATATTTTTTCAATCGTTGGTTCATGATGCATCTGAGACATCATTGACTCGTGATGCATCTTTGGCTCGTCCAATGGCAGCATTGGTTGATAATAATGAAATGGCATATGTTGTATCAATCCAACATTTGGAAATAAAGTTGGATTCACAAAATCCAAAAATCCTAAATCGGATTGTCACGTTTGTTATGGAGTAGATGGACCATTAGCACTTTTCTCTAAATTAGAACGGGTTCTCAAACTACCGCCTCTTCCAACGCGACGAGACAGACTAAATTTAAAATTTAAACTAGAAATATTTGAATCATTGTGAAGTTAAGTTTTCGGTTCATTAAGACTTTATATATACAAAAAGAATAATTATAACAAAGATTCAAACTCTATTCGCATAGAACGGTGGATAATCCATATAATTTTAACAATATCACTTTGATAAGAAACTACTAGGAACACCACCATGAAAACATGTAAATTTTCATTTTATATAATATAAATACACTTTTTCAATAGTTATTTCGTACATGCATGGGTTTACGTTTATATCGTCAAGAGTAATCATGTCGCACATTATTTGTTTTATTGTCTAATATTTTTATTGAACAACAAAACTCGATTAAATTAATGAGTTATGTAATTTTATTTCAATAAATGTGATACATTTCTTAATATATATATATATACCGGAAACCACTGGCAAAAACAAAATGTACAAGGAACCTATGATTAATACACTAACTATGAATAATTCAGAATCATCCACTAACTATAACATAATTGTTCCAACTATAACATAATTGTTACGCAAGAATAAAATGTTCGTATTTTGCATACCAATTTACATAATTGTGACGCAAAATATGCAAAATATTTATGGGATGATTTTTCCTTCAAGATCCTATAAAAATTTGTTCATTAGTCGATTCACAATATCTTTCACCTTTCACACATACACCATAGTTCATAGTTAACTTCAATTTTTCATGTTCGTAAGTGTGAAAGTGGTAGCCACGTGTAAAATACATTGCCTAACTCGTAAATTTCACAATCTGCCATTTAACAAGATCTCATAGCCACAATGGGTGATTGTCCATCTCAATCTGCATTATGGATGGAATAATCATCGGCAAAGCGTCGAAATATTATATAAAGTAATTTATCATTGTTAAAATATCATTTACTTACATATTGTCTGATCCATGTTATAAAAATCTCTTTCTTTAAATTCAAATGGATTTGCTATAAAATTAATTAATTAAATAATAATTGTAAAATATAATTACTTACCACAAAGACCGTCCGACAATAGTATTTGGCAGACTGTGGCATCAACATCCAGCTCGTGTATGGATCGAAATAGTTCTTCCGAATGCAATGGTTGATGCTAGACCAACCCGAATCATCAATTCAACACCTACACAAAAATTTAATTACTTAGATATATACATATATATATATAAACATATCATATAAAATAAGATTATAAATGTGAAACTAT
Organism: Gynandropsis gynandra; assembly: GCA_036759665.1. Lineage (NCBI taxonomy): Eukaryota > Viridiplantae > Streptophyta > Magnoliopsida > Brassicales > Cleomaceae > Gynandropsis > Gynandropsis gynandra. The sequence goes on along the minus strand of CM071864.1, from coordinate 22,691,602 downwards.
CATATGCGACAGATTGGCTCCGGTGAGAAAAAAACATCATCGGTTTATGTTTTGATGATGTTCGCGGAAGAGGAGGTAGCGAGCAATAAGCATAAGAAATGGAAAGAAATGAAGAAGTTCTTTATGAAACGTCGACAGCCAATCCATATGTGGAAATGGTATCAGAAGCTTTTCCTAGTGTTTTTTAGAAACCACATGAAAAGCTTTCGAACAATGAGGTATGCCGATTTTTTAACCTATTGCATTCGAAAAAACAACCTCTATATGAAAGTTGTCGTGAAGGTTAGTCTCGTTTATCTTTGTTATCAAGATTGATGGGTATAAAATTAGGCTACAATGTCGTTGAAAATTGCATGAATTCCTTTTGCAAAACCATACGTGATATTTTTATGAAAATAATCAAGTTTAGGAGACATTAAAAACAAAGAATTTGAGAATAGCACATGAAAAAATTGATTTTTGTAGAAACAAATTCACATTGTTTTGAGGAAAAGATAAAGACCTAGTAAAATGTAACTTTTGTGGTACAAACAGATTTCGTCTAAAAAAATTATCTTCACGAAAATATTTATCGTACAAAAGTATGTTTTATATGCCTATAGCAAAAAAATTGAGAAGGTAGAATACTTGATGGCGAAGGGATAATGCAACATCCATCCGATCGTAAGGCTTGGAATGATTTCGACGAAATATTTCCCGAGTTTACATGTGAAATGAGAAATGTTTATCTTTGTTTGTGCATTTTAGTCCATAACGACAATCTGGAAGTCAATATTCTCTATGGTTGGTGATATTATCTTCGTATAATTTGCCTCACAATATGTCCCTGAAAAGAGAAGTAATGTTTCTGACGTTGCTGATTTCAAGACCCACTACAAAAAAACTCACAATTTCCAACGAACGGGGCAACGGATCCCTCCGTTGGAAACAATTAGCAACGGATTGTAACGGATTTGTTGATATTTTCAACGGGCCTAAATCCGTTGCAATCTGTTACAAATTTTAACGGAGTTGTAACGGATTAGTTCTATTGCTATATCCGTTGAAATCCGCCGCGACTTTTAACGGATTGTAACGGATTTAGTCTGTTAGTAGTATCCGTTGGAATACCCGTTAGAAACCGGGAAAGAATAACAACGTGCGTCCGTTGCAAATTGTAACGGATGCCCGTTGATATTGTAAATTTCGAGGTTCAACGGTCGGATTAAAATACCGTGATGGAGCAACGGGCATCCATTGCAATTTCCAACGGATGTTCGTTGGAATATTTACTATTTAGATCGGAACCTAGGGTTACCCCAAATCATCAATAACAATCATTTTAATATCTATTGTTGAATCCAAAACATCTTTTATAAACTGTCTAACTGCCAGGATCGGGAAAAGGATTCGCGACGGTTATGCAGTTTATAAGGGTTGTTTTTGAATTCGGTAATAGACGTAAAGATGCTGGTTAATATTGACGACGGAGGTGTCGTCGGACTTTGTATCTAAGTTGAAGCCATTTCCTAAATGTTTTTTCCTTAGGTTATTGCTACAATACTGTAACTGAAAAAGAACTTAATGAAATTGTAGTTGAACTTTTGATTACATATTACGCGTTATTTCGGTTTTATTCACCGTTTGAGTTCGTTTACATATTTCGCGTCATTTCGGTTTTTGTTCACCGCTTGAGATCGACATGAAATGAATTGTAATTTCAAAGTCGTAATTCATAAGATCTAACTATTGTAATATGCAAAAAATAACTGATTTGTAAGCAACTTCAACGAGCATTAATCCGTTGGATATGATTTCAACAGGCATCCATTACAATTTGCAACACATGCCCGTTGAAATTGTTAATTTCGAGGCCACCGGTTTACATAAATTCACGTGAATCTCCAACTGATATCCGTTACAATTTCCAACGGATGTGATGCGTATCAAAGTTAGACAAATATTTAACCTAAACTACCCGCAAGTGCACGACACGTGTGTAGTACTGTAGCTGTCGATCCCACAGGGACTACGCAACACAACCTAAACTCAAACTGTGAATCAAACTTACAACGAACAAATATGGGATTTGAGAATGAAATACTAATAACAAATAAACAAACGATTTCTTAACAATGAGACAAACGTTCCAGGATTCTGGTTTCAGGGCAAGACTACCGAAACCAACAATCAACCTATCTAATCATGCAATCCCGATCAAGTTATCTAAGGCAGACGATCCTAATGTGTTATCCACCCTCTCTCAAGGCATCGACACGTGATCTAGTCAAGTTATCCCCTACTTTCGTGGCTGACACCTTAAGCTAAACCCATAAGTTCTGTGATTCATCCTTTTTACCCTCAACCGCTGCTATCCTACTTTCGTGGCCTAACCTCGCTTGTTCTAAACCTGATCTTCTAGGACTAGAATTCTCCTTTCGGTCCTTCTCCTAACCCCTAACACATACATTTACTTGGCCTTCGTAAATACAAGTCATTTAAGCTCTCAGACAAAGAATAGATAAACGTAAACGGAAATTTCATTCAAAGATAAATCAAGGTGGTTCTAGGATAGCCATGGGCTAATCCCTTCTCCTAGAACAAACGACTACTCGCTCATGCGTCCAAAAGAAAATAACATAATTGAAGTAGAAAATCTAAAGAACATGAAAACCAAACGAAACCAAAGTCTTGAATTGATCTCCAATGCTCCTTGAATGTCTCCTTCGCAAAAGTCTCCTTCTTCTTCGATTCTCTCTATACTCTCTCTCTCTCTTCGATTCCAAACTGAAAACTCACTCTCTAACTCAACTCCTTCGACCCCAAGCTCTTGTTCTCCCTTTTCCTTCTTCTTTTCTTTCCTTTTCTCCTCCTTTTTCCTTTTGGATGTTCAGTTATTTTCCTTTTGTTGCAGCAGCCACCGATTTTGCCTTTTCATGAGTTTTTCATTCTTGATTAAGTTGGACAACGTTTTCATACTTTATCCAGCAAAATATCTCTTATTCCTCTTCTCTAAAGTCGTTTTCCTTTTTGTAAAAGTCACCAACAAATTCCTTTTTCGTTTTAAGACAAATTAATGTATCTAGTGTTGCAGGTGATGGACGCGACCCGCACGGGCTGAGTGTGTGCCCCGCACGGGCGCGGCACGCGGTGTTCGTGCTGAAAATAGGGCCTCCCCATGAGGGCTAGGGAGTGCCCGCTTGGGCTGGGGTGTGCGCCGGCGGGCTTAGGTGTGCCCCTCGCGGGTTGGAGCCCCGAGCGTGCTGATGGCTTGCCCGAATCGTGCTCAATTTGCTGGACCAATTGCCGAACTAAATGCCCCGCGCGGGCAAGGGTGAACCCCGCGCCGGCTGAGCTTCTTCCTCGCCGATTCTCGTCCCGTTTGTTCCGTGATGATCCTTGATGTTGGTACTTTGCCTAGTGTACGTCCTTTAGCTCCCAAATGAACTGAATACGCATTAAAACCTGTAAGAACACAAAAACACGAAAACGAGTAAAACAGATACAAAATCATACGTAAACATCCCCCAGACTTGAATGTTTGCTTGTCCCTAAGCAAACGTAAACGTGGAACACGTGGGGTATACAAAATTCGAGAATTCCATTTTCTCATAGAAATACCGCTAAAGCGAACCTAACCGATCAACTAGCAAGTCGAGAGCAAATTCAGCCTAATTAAATTTTCAGTCTTATCCTAGGTTCACCAAGGCTACCAACGAGAAAGTAAATCGAAGGCAAACTAAACAAGCCACAGTAACTCTCTCCACCAAACAAGACTTCAGAGAAATGCTAAAGCTAGAACAATCGAGGATACTTGTTTCTTTTTCGAGCTTTTTTCTCTCTTTTTTCTTTTGTTTTCTCTTTTTTTTCTTTTTCTTTTTCTTTTCTTTTGTTTTTATGTCTTCTGTTTTTTTCTTTTCTTTTTTTTTCTTCTTTTCGTTATGCATACACACTAGGTTTCTAGGACGTTGGATTTGAAGGGATCCAGCCTCTACTTAGACCCAGACTAGCAATGACGGTATACTCATGCATCTCAATCAAAAGTGCAGCGGAGTAGGTGGCATTTTTATTGTGCCATGCCCTTAGGACGTAGAAAGATGATCGCCAATCCACCACTTAGACCTGAACCATCGAAAGAGTATCAAGGTCGATGCATTCATATCGATTCTAGATCATGCTTTTAGGCATTATTTATATCGACTGCGGAGTGTTAATATGCGCTCTTAATCTGCAAAATAAGCTCGATTTCATACGATCTAATAATCCTCATAATAAAGAAATAAAGCATCGTCTATACGAAGTATGACTATCTGGATAGAGAGAACAAACGATAAACTAGCCTAGCAACCTCGTCTAAACCTCCCACAAGCAACACTAGGAGTCTCAAAGCATTACAACCTATTGTTTTTCAGCCGACTAATAAGCTCTAATGCTTAGGAAAAACCTAGCTCAAACATGCAAAATCTCACGGAAAAGGGCAACTTCTTAAGTAAACTAGGTTCAGGGTTCATCTCAAAACGTGGCACCGGACAAGTGCCTGGGACGACTCTGACTCACTAAAACAAAAACAAACTAAAAACTACAAAATCAAATAGAAAATGAAACAAAATCACCTGACAAACGTGAGGTGCTCCCCAGACTTGAATTGAACGGCGTCCTCGACGTGAAGCTCCGATGGAGGGTAAAGGAAGTGAATTCATGTTTGTGGTGGTATTTTTTTGTGTTTTTTTAAACGACCGAGTCTTAAACTAAAAACTAAGGAAAATAGAAAACAAACAACTGGGTTGCCTCCCAGAAAGCGCATATTTAGCGTCTTTAAGCATTAACGTCTCCATTCCTCATGCGTGCGCGATGGGTGGATCGGAAAGGGAAATGGAGTTTCCATTTTCGATCGGTTGAGCGGCTTGGTAGAGCTTTAGCCGCTGTCCATTAGCTTTGAATGTTCTGCTCGGATCGCTCAATAGCTCCACTTCTCCATGTGTGAAGACTTCTCGTACCTAAAAAGGACCAGACCAACAAGACCGTAGGTTGCCCGAGAAAGGTTTAGGACGAGAATTGAAGAGTAGAACTAAGTCACCTAGTTGGAAGTCATGAGGTAGGATGTTTTTGTCGTGCCATCCCTTAGTCACTGATTCTTTCTTTGGCATGTCATGCACGGGACTCACTCGTTCGTTGCCCGAGGTTGAATCAATTGTATCTGCATCGAAAAGTTTTATGATGTCTTTTTCCGTTACCTCTTGTAAGTGAGGGTGCAGCCTCCTTTAAGTTTCGATGGAAGGTTCGTGGCTATCTTTCGTAGAACTTCCGTGCATACATATTGAAGAGCTGACTCCCCTACGCTTCTTCACGCATGTGGGTTGTGTTCTCACCTCATATGCACTCATGTTAGCATTGATAACAGCAGGATATGTTTTATCACATTCAATGTACTCATACCGAAAAGAAGACGGAGGTGGCTCGGGCTCAAGTTTGGACGTCTTCTCCACTGTGAAACCAGCGTTCGTTTTGTGTGGTATCTCCTTAAGTGGGGCGTCGCCTAGTGCTTCAATAGCACTCATGAATTTTGTGTAAATCTCACCTCCTTCTTCCGTGAATCATGCATCTTTGCAAACTCGTGTTAAGCATCACATAAGAGGATCGAAAACACTAACTTGATCATGTGTGTCTTTTGCTAACTCTTCCAGTGAGTCGACTGGAAAGCAAGACTCCTTGAATGAGGGTCCGTTCATGGACTAGACAAGTTGAACTCTATCATCTCATCTCTGACACGTAAGGAAAGCTTTCCTTGTTGTACGTCTATCATGGCACCTGAAGTAGCTAAGAATGGTCTACCAAGGATATTAGATACCCTAGAATCTTCATTTACTTCAAGTACAACAAAATCAGTGGGAATGAAGAGATTACCTACCTTGGTGGGAACGTTTTCAGCAATTCCCACCAAATATCTCACCGAATGATCTGCGAGGCGTAGACACATCTTTGTAGGTTTGAGATTCCCAAAGTCCATCCGCTTGAAAATCGAGTGTGGCATGATGCTCACCCTTGCTCCTAAATCTCATAAAGCATTTTCAATGTCAATATTACCTATTGTGCATGGAATGGAGAAACTTCCGAGGTCCTTCAACTTTGGTGGCAACTTGTTTTGAAGGATAGCGTTGCATTCCTCGGAGAGTGCTACCGTCTTGTTCTCTTCGATATGCTTCTCTTTGGAAAGAACCTCTTTGATGAGTTTGGCATGATTATGCATCTTTTGGACGGCTTCCACGAATGGGATGCTTATGTCAAGCTTCTTGAGACCCTCTACAAATCTGCCCATTCGTTCTTCATTCTTACTGTTCACCAACGATTGAGGAAACGGTATAGGAGGTTTGTATGCCTGTGGAGCAACGTATGGTTTGTCCAAATCTGGTTCGACTCCTTCCATAATTGCGACGGTACCATTGCCTTTTCTCATGGGCATACCAGCAGCTTGCTCTTGCTTTTTAGAGGGCGAATGCTCGATCATATCAGTGCAGCACACGGAAACAGCGTTAACATACTCTCTCGGGTTTAATTCGGGGTTTACCGGGAAGCTGTCTGGGATTCCGAGAGGATGAGACAGCTTGTTGTGCTATGGAGTTCTCTAAGCTTTTCACATGGTTTCTCAAGTATTCCATCTGAGTTTTGAGCTCGTTGATCGTTGTCCCCACATCCGTATTGAATTTGGCTTGAGTCGAATGTTGCTGCCTTGGCTCCTTGATAAATTCTAACATTACCGCCTCAAGGTTCGATGAAGAGGCTTGAGGAGGTTGAGGAACTTGGATAACTTGCTGAGAATGCTGATATTGCTGGTTATTTTGTTGGTATGGCTGTTGTGGTTGCTGAAATCCCGAATACTTCATTGGTTGAGTCATTCGGTATGACAAGTTCGGGTGATTCCTCCAATTCGTGTTGTAGGTATTCCCGAATTGCGTGTTTCCTTGCTGTTGGGCATATTCATGTGTTCAACATTCTCTTGCAGCATGCATTAATAAGCCACGTGTTCTATATCTCCGCAATTTACGCAGTACATGCCGTTTGTTGTGTTACCCGTCGCTCTGCTATGATTCGGCTCGTATGGGCGACGAGTGCTGTTAGGCATACCTCTCGGTGTTGACCACATAGTGTGGTTCATGGGGAGGTTATCGATCAGCTTGTATGCCTCCTCGATGCTCTGATCTAAAAATGATCCTATAGCAGCGTTATCCATCGTCGTTCGATGTTAATCTGAAATTCCGTTGTAAAAGGTTTGGATAACGTACCACTGCTCGAGACCATGGTGTGGACACATCTATAGAAGATCCTTAAATCTGCCCTACGCTTCAAACAAAGTTTCTCCATCTCTGCATCTAAACATTATGATTTCCCCTTCATCTGAATCGTCTTGCGCGGAGGAAAGAAGCATGATAAGAACAATATGCAGAGCTGATCTCAAGTCGTGATTGAACCAGCAGGAAGCGATTGCAGCCATGTTTTTGCTCGTCCCCCAACTTAGAAGGGGAAGAGACGCAGTAAGATCGCGTCCTCTAAGACTCCGTGTATCTTGAATGTATCGGAAAACTCAAGGAAGTCTCTGAGGTGCTGATGGGGATCCTCGTGGTTTCCACCCATGAATTGCTTCTGATAAAGCATGTTGATCATCGCCGGCTTAATCTGAAAATGTTCTCTAGCAACAGCAGGCATCCTTATGACTGTTTGCACGTTGTTCATGTTCGGCACCACGTTATCTCTGAGGCGTCGTGGTGGAGGAGCCTGTGGTTCTCGTGGTTGAGGCGCGAGTTGTTGTTGCTGCATATGCCCCAAATTACCGATAGGTAATTGAAGCTGTTCGTGGCCATTCTAATTATCCATATTTCGTTGATCTGACGCCTCTATGTTACCTTCTTCCTTGCCCTTTCTTAGTTGTCTGCAAGTACGCACGATCTCGGGGTCAATTTGGAGTACACTAGAAGCACCTTAAGATCTGGTCATAAACGAACAAAGGACAAACAAACAGAATTAGGTAGAAAGAAACGAAACAAGAAAGACTCTAGGCTCGAATCTAAGACGTGTTGACTATAGTCCCCCGCAATGGCGCCAAAAACTTGATGCGTATCAAAGTTAAACAAATATTTAACCTAAACTACTCGCAGGTGCACGGAACGTGTGTAGTACTTTAGGTGTCGATCCCACAGGGACTACGCATTACAACCTAAACTCAAACTGTGAATCAAACTTGGCTGAGCATGCTGAAATTTCTGGTTATTTTGCTGGTATGGCTGATGTGGTTGCTGAAATCCCGAATACTTCATTGGTTGAGTCATTCGGTATGACAAGTTCGGGTGATTCCTCCAATTCGTGTTGTAGGTATTCCCGAATTGCGTGTTTCCTTGCTGTTGGGCATATTCATGTGTTCAACATTCTCTTGCAGCATGCATTAATAAGCCACGTGTTCTATATCTCCGCAATTTACGCAGTACATGCCGTTTGTTGTGTTACCCGTCGCTCTGCTATGATTCGGCTCGTATGGGCGACGAGTGCTGTTAGGCATACCTCTCGGTGTTGACCACATAGTGTGGTTCATGGGGAGGTTATCGATCAGCTTGTATGCCTCCTCGATGCTCTGATCTAAAAATGATCCTATAGCAGCGTTATCCATCGTCGTTCGATGTTAATCTGAAATTCCGTTGTAAAAGGTTTGGATAACGTACCACTGCTCGAGACCATGGTGTGGACACATCTATAGAAGATCCTTAAATCTGCCCTACGCTTCAAACAAAGTTTCTCCATCTCTGCATCTAAACATTATGATTTCCCCTTCATCTGAATCGTCTTGCGCGGAGGAAAGAAGCATGATAAGAACAATATGCAGAGCTGATCTCAAGTCGTGATTGAACCAGCAGGAAGCGATTGCAGCCATGTTTTTGCTCGTCCCCCAACTTAGAAGGGGAAGAGACGCAGTAAGATCGCGTCCTCTAAGACTCCGTGTATCTTGAATGTATCGGAAAACTCAAGGAAGTCTCTGAGGTGCTGATGGGGATCCTCGTGGTTTCCACCCATGAATTGCTTCTGATAAAGCATGTTGATCATCGCCGGCTTAATCTGAAAATGTTCTCTAGCAACAGCAGGCATCCTTATGACTGTTTGCACGTTGTTCATGTTCGGCACCACGTTATCTCTGAGGCGTCGTGGTGGAGGAGCCTGTGGTTCTCGTGGTTGAGGCGCGAGTTGTTGTTGCTGCATATGCCCCAAATTACCGATAGGTAATTGAAGCTGTTCGTGGCCATTCTAATTATCCATATTTCGTTGATCTGACGCCTCTATGTTACCTTCTTCCTTGCCCTTTCTTAGTTGTCTGCAAGTACGCACGATCTCGGGGTCAATTTGGAGTACACTAGAAGCACCTTAAGATCTGGTCATAAACGAACAAAGGACAAACAAACAGAATTAGGTAGAAAGAAACGAAACAAGAAAGACTCTAGGCTCGAATCTAAGACGTGTTGACTATAGTCCCCCGCAATGGCGCCAAAAACTTGATGCGTATCAAAGTTAAACAAATATTTAACCTAAACTACTCGCAGGTGCACGGAACGTGTGTAGTACTTTAGGTGTCGATCCCACAGGGACTACGCATTACAACCTAAACTCAAACTGTGAATCAAACTTGCAACGAATGAATATGGAATTTGAGAATGAAATACTAATAACAAATAAACAAACGAGTTCTTAACAATGAGACAAACGTTCCAAGATTCCGGTTTCACCGCAAGACTACCGAAACCAACAATCAACCTATCTAATCATGCAATCCCGATCAAGTTATCTAAGGCAGACGATCGTAATATGATATCTACCTCTTTCAAGGCATAGACACGTGGTCTAGTTAAGTTATCCCCTACTTTCGTGGCTGACACCTTAAGCTAAACCTATAACCGCTGCTACCCTACTTTCGTGGCCTAACCTCGGTTGCTCTAAACCTGCTCTTCTAGGTCTAGAATTCTCCTTTTGGTCCTTCTCCTAACCCCTAACACATGCATCTACTTGGCCTTCGTAAATACAAGTCATTTAAGCTCTCAGACAAACAATAGATAAACGAAAACGGAAATTGCATTCAAAGATATATCAAGCTGGTTCCGGGATAGCCATGGGCTAATCCCTTCTCATAGAACAAAATAACTACTCGCTCATGCGTCCAAATGAAAACAACATAATTGAAGTAGAAATTATAAAGAACATGAAAACAAAACGCCAAGAAGAAGCCGGTTGACGGGGAAGAGACCGATGAACCCGAACTTGTCGATCCTCGAGCGGAGCGAACCGTGAGAGCTGTGATGGAGAAAATCACACAGCAATCACAAGCTTGCGGTTCAAACCCCGACGAAGTCAGTCCTTTACTAAAGGATAAAATTTATATAGAGGTAAAAGTTCATTATTTTATTTTTCGATTATTAATAAAATAATTTGTAAAAATCTAACGTTACTTTTGTTTGTTTTGTAGTCGGTGAGACCGTATAAGGGACGTCTATACGGTCTCGGGGCACTTCAAAAGGATATCGTCGAGGACGCCACGGCGGTACCTCCGATCTAAATGAAATGTTATAGGATAGGAGTAGTTTTAGTTTTAATGTTTTTTTGTAAACAATTTAATACTTTAATTTAAAACTTTTTATTTTAAAAATATTATTATTTTTTAAAAAAATTTAATTTTTTACGAGATTTCCAAAGGATGTCCGTTGGAATATCTAAAGGACATCTGTTGGACGCAATTTCCCACCAAATGGTAACGGACGTCCGTTGCCCTTTCCCGCCAATTTGCAACGGACGTCCGTTGCTATTTCACACGAGTTTCCAACGGATGCCCATTAGAAAGGTAAATTCCCGCTCATTTTTCCCGCCTTGATGGCAACGGACGTCCGTTGAAACATTTTAACGGACATCCATTGCCCTATTTTCAACGGTCGTCCGTTTCAAACTTGCAACGGGTATCCGTTACAAATTTCTTCAATGGGCGTCCGTTACAACTTTCCAACGGATGTTCCCGTTGGAAGTTCTGTTACAATTTTGCAACGGATATTATCCGTTGCAACTCCGTTGCGAATTGCAACGGATCCTAATTTCCAACAAACGTTTCCCAACGGTCGGAAATCCATTGCAATCCGTTGGAAAGGACTCTTCCAACGGATTTTAGGCATTTTCCAACGGATTTGTCCATTGGAAAATGCCTGTTTTTGTAGTGACCAGAACATCCGAAAAAAAATTTCGATGTCTTTTTGCAGCCTTTAGTAAAAGAAGTAAGATATTTGTGGAACAATGTAGTTCTTGCTTATGACGTAAGTACAAAGCAAAATTTTACATTGAAAGCGTTCTTGTTATTGATAATTAGATGACTTCCTCGCATATTGAATGTTATATGGATGGAGTACACACGGGAGATTGGCATTTCCATATTGTTTGGACGATACAAATTCATTTCGACTTATAAATGGAAAGAAACCATGTGGATTTGATTTTCATAAAACATTTTTTCTCCGTGGAAATACGGCCCGAAAAGATAAAAAAATATTTTTGAAAGAATGTAGTACAAAAAAAAGAGGCATTGTGCATGCAAACAAGAACACAAATCCATTATGAACTAGTAAATTCCGGAGATCTTTACACCAATTGGACGTACATGAGAGAGATCCGAAGAATATTGGCTAACGCCCACGTCCACACACACACACATATATATATATATATATGTTATTAAATTGTCAAGAGCTATTACCTTTCAAAAGGTACAAAACAATGATAATAGATATTTTAATTTACATATATATATATGTTAACATGTATTTTATTATAGGATATTTGATGAAGAAATAATGGGTACATATCCTCACCAAAAAGCAGATAACTCACCAAAATAAAAGTTCAATATTATACCTCATGGTTGAGAGATTATATAAATACACATATTTTCGTATATATAAGTGAGATGGTAGAAATCGATTTCTATTTGGTGCTAAATCCACGGGATAAGATGATGTTATAGTCCCTTATACAAATTTGTTTATTTTTCATTTCCAATTAAACTATAAATTTAGAGTTTTTTTAACCAATACCATTTTGTATTCCAATTCAGATTTTATGATGAATTTCAATTTTTACCATTTAATACATTTTTAGAAAATGAGAAAAATAAATTATCAATATATACATGAATTAGTCTATAAGTTCTAAGAAAAATCAAGGAATTATTTGTTTTCTATTTAAATTTGAATTTTTATTTTAGATTTTTTATACTTAACTTTTCCATTTTTCTAGATTTATTTTATTATTATTATATATAGCCATAAAAAATGTATACACAAAAATTTAACATAGATTTAATTTTATTCAACTATATAATTTCATGGGGAAAATTGTTTAAGTTTATGTATTTTATGAACATTTTATTATAGTTAAAATACTTGTTTATATTAAAATAATTCTTAGATTTTTATTCATATATCAACTAATTATTTTAAATTTATTGATTTTCCCAAAGTTCTATTTACATTTACGCTAGAATATCAACATAAATACCACTTAATTAAAATAAGTAAAATATATAGTGTCACTCGTCTTCTGTTGTGATATTTCATACAAACAAGATTAAAGTATCTTACTGATACTACAAATAAAAAGAGACGTTTAATATATATATATATATATATATATATATATATATATATATATATATATATATATATATATATATATATATATATATATATATATATATATATATATATATATATATATATATATATATATATATATATATATATATATATGCAAGTCAACCTGTATCTTGTTCTCATGATCAATATTCCTCTTCAGCAGTTACATGACAAAGTTTCCTTTTTCTCATAAAACGAAAATTGCATTCAATATATTTATTTCAGTCTATTAATAATAATTTAAATAGATATAATATAAAGATTATCAAATAATATTAACTTAAAAAATTTATATAGTTTTTTAAATTATTATATCATGATAATATATAAAATTTTAATAAAAATATGTATAAAACTATGTTTTAAAAAAATTAAGAAAATAACCTACAGTGAGTGATAACATCATCTCAATCTATCAATATACAAAACTTAATTTAACTGATTTTAAAATTATCAAATATTATCATGACATCTTAAAATGTTTAAAAATATAATTTTCTTTTCAAAACAAAGATTCATCCATTAATCATTTTTTGGTAATTTTGTTACGATATTTTTAGTTTAGAATGGTTTATTTGAATCTTAGGATTCACTAAGAGTATGTCAGACATATTATAATCAACGTATTAATTTTTTTACATATGAACTTTATTTATTTTAAATAAAAAAATTAATTTTTTTAAAAAATTAACACTTTAGAAAAACGAAAAGAAATTCAGATTACACGGAAACAAAAAGGATCTAGATTATATGGATTATATGGATCATGAGCGTTATATCACACATATTATAATCAACATTATAATATTTCACATATATCCTTATGTAATTCAAATAAAAATATTAAATTTTAAAAGGAAAAAAATAAATCTTTCAGCACAAAATAAACAATGCATATCAAATAATTTTAAATAATAAAAAAGTGTCCTTAATAAATAATAACTAATAAAAACTTTTTCAGCAATTCAAATGTGTATATATATATATATATATCATGGGTTTAAACTCTATTAATACGATATTTTAATATGAAAAAGTATTTTCATTTTTTATAGTTTTTAGATATTCACACATATTAGATTGATTAAAAATAAAAAACAATAATTCTTTTATATAAGAAAAAATAAACAATTAATTTAAAATAAATCTATGAGTACAAAATAAACAATGCATATCAAATCATCATATATATAAAAGAGAGGTTTTTTCTCTCCTCTTATGCTGCAACGTGAGCGTAGAGAGAAAAACCCTCTCTTTTTAAATGAAAATTATTAATTTAAATTAATTTTTTATCATGCATTTGTAAAAAAATCATACATACAAAAGGGAGGATTTTTCCTCTCATTCTCATGCTGCCACGTCAGCCAGGGAGGAAAAAACCCCCTTTCACGTATCATTTTTTTCAACCGTCTTCAAGCGCTCCTTGGTGACTCTTGCTCTCCCACACACCCCCGCACGATTTCCCCCGTTCATCCCCTGCGTGTCTATTAACCTCCATCTTCCTTCGACAAAACAATATTTCCATGGCAAGGAGACACCATAGTTCTTGCAATCCTCCATTCAAGTTGATGGTGTCGAAGGAAGATGAGCTCTGCAGTGTCCTACAGCCATCTTTGCTCCAGCATTCATAAAGTTGGTCACTTGAGTACTGAACTTTCAGCAGCAGCCTCAAGCCGTAGTGCATGAAGGACAAGTATTTCAACCACTGCATGAACTTTGGTATGTGCTCCATTAACGAATTTAGAAGAGTATCAGATATTTCTTCGGTTCGCATGTGCAATTAAGTTCCTTAGATCCTTATGATGATTGTTTTTTCTTGCAATCATGAGACCGATTTTGAGAAAAACAAGAACTTTAAGCGAAAAGATGAATCTTCCTGTAAACTTGTTGTCGATAGTTTGGTTGGCTTAGGAATGATGTGGCTTTATGCTGACGGTTCAATCCATGGCATTTATGTCGTTGTGTCTAAACTTATATGTTTTTTATCCGTTCTATTGGCATGCAAGCTTTGGGCAAGGGGAGGTCGAGTGACATCGATTAAGGCGAGGGTGGCTGGGCGAAATCAAAGTGGTTACTAGGCGATGAGATGCGATCGTTGGGAGATATGAGCTAAGCTCTATCTACGGTGAATCAAGTGCAAGGCAAAGGTATATGTCTCCTTAGTACTTTGATGCAGGATTGACTCCACTCGATAACACTACCTTGGCGCTAGGTCTCGTCTCATCTGGTCGTCGTCATCCCATTTTTGCCTCTGATTCTTCTTCGGCGCTAATGGTGGGGGCCGAGAAGACGATGCGTTTCAATCCCCACTTCAAAGTTTTCCCCTTTTCCTCTCTTGGGTTATATTTGATCTCTGAATTCTTACTGAAAGATTTTTTTCTTTTCCTTTTAATGATTTGCATTGTTTTGGTAATTGCAGCAGAAGTCCCATGAGGGAATCACCCGCAGATTGACTCATGTGATGAAGCGTGGAAAGTTCACTCTAGGGTACAAGTCTGTCATTAAAACTCTCCACAGCTCAAACAGTATTTCAGTTGGACCATCTTGAATCTGGATCTTTACTCTGCTTGGTTTAGTCTTTTCATTAATTTGGAATTTCGTGATGCCACAGGGAAACTGATATTTATCTCAAACTACTGCCCACCGTTGCGGAGGTCGGAAATCGGGTACTACGCTATGCTCCCCAAAGTTGGTGTCCACCACTACAATGGCAGTAAGTTTATCTTTGGATGACATTTCAGAATCTCTTAGAGATTTCGATGTGTATTGATGAGGTTGAATTGTGCATCTATGAAGTCTGGTTGATACATTTCTAACTCATTTTTTATTGTTATAGATGTGGGATTTGTTCAAAAGAGAGTTCATAAACGAGAAGGTCGACATATAGGTAACACATATGGAATACTTCATTTTCATTTTGTCTAGACGGGTACTGAAGTTCCTTCACAAATTCAAGTCTCTTGGTTAGCTCCTGTTTCGAATATGTTATTTCAAGAATGCATTTGATGGGTAATCAAAGCTACAAATATTAAACGAAAACTATCGTTATTTCAAACCCTTAATGAACGCCCAAATATCAAACAAGAAAACCCTTAATGAATACACATTTAGCTATTTATAGATCTATCATTTGAAATGATGCATGGAATATATATCTAACATTTCGTTCTAATTTGCAGGTTTGGTTTCGTGTCTATGAGCAATTGCCTGCTAATTTGCAGAAGACCATGTCTGGCAGCCCACCTGAGATGAAATCTGCTGGAGTTCATGAAGGTATTATATCTTTGATTTCCATATTTCTGGAAGTATTCAGTAGTAGATCTTTCTATATTACAGAGCAACAGGTGAGACCTAACGCATCAAGTTAACTGCATTCAGAAGCAGAGTTTTTTTTTTCATTTTGTTGTGTCTTTATCTGTTAATATGGAAATTTCCTTCAATGGTGTTGTTGTGTTCCAAAGCCAGGCTCTGACGATGACTTGGATTCTGTTGGCGGATTTATTCTTCCAGTGAAGCTTGTTAAATCCTAATGGTATGACGGGTTTTAAGTTTTTTGCCTTCTGGCTGTTTTTAGCATTAGGAATTCAAGATCTCATTGTATGGAAATAATAATAAAGATCTCATTGTACGGGGGCTTTATGCAACTCTCGCTGGGAGAGATCTCCTTCTTGTCCTGTAGTTACTTTCAATGAGTCTCTGAGTTGTGTAAATTTCCTCTTCTGTTTCCGTTTGGTTGCAAGGAAAAGTAGGACAGAACCTGGTTTCGAGTTGCGAATGGATTTAGGGAAACTGATCCTTTGTTGTGAATGTTTGTGAAAAACTTTAGGACAGAAAAGTGGTTTTAAGATTCTACCAGTAGTTCTATAGAAATTTTCTTCTATGGTGTTGTTTACTTGCTTGTGGGAGTTGGTGAAAGTAGGTGAAACTAAGTGCTAATTGTTGTCCCATATTGCTGTAATACTAGGAGGACGAGGAAGAGGAGAAACTGGACGATGCGAAGCCAATCGGGAAATTCATTATGGTTATGGGTAAAGGGAGGAGAAAAAGGAGTTATTTTGCTCAGTTCGAGTCTGATGGGAACAGGTATGAACTGCTGAGCTCATCTCCATTCAAGTTCATGGTGTCGAAGGAAGATGAGCTCTGCAGTATTCTGCAGGCGTCTTTGCTCCCGCATTCATAAAATTGGTCACCTGCGTATTGAACTTTCAGCAACAGCCTAAAGTCATAGTGCATGAAGGAAAAGTATTTCAACCACTACATGAACTTTGGTATGTGTTGTTTAAGTTTATTACGCCTTTTTTTCTAGGAAACGTAGCAGCAAGAGGAAGAGCTGAAGGTCAAGGAAGAAGCACTTCTCAAAGGAAATCCGTTGCTTAACAATCCAGCCTCATTCAATGTAACAAGGAGGTTAGTCACTCTGAAACCTCATATTTTTCGTTAATCTTGGAAATAACTATAGCATGCCGCGATTTATTCTCTATCCTTTGGATTATTGCGTATATATGATTCTTATTGATGATTGTTTTTCTTGCAATCATGGGACTTACACCAAGATATCATTAACATGCAAAGCTGTATACCATGGTCAACTTGGTCGGGTTAAATATATACTAGATTCCTGAATAAAGTATCCTCCAGTTAGAAGAAACAACATAAACACCAAAGAGGCGATCATGCCAACTCACTTAATGCTCAAAACTGAAGCTGCAAGGAACTCTCCTGCACCCTTATAATTAAGAGGTAGAAACCACCTTAGCCAATGAGAGATAATCCTCGACAAACAAAGATATTAAGTCATGTCGCTTAACAATGTTTTGTGTTCTTACTTGGCTTGTGATGGCTATCAGTCGTATTATGAACAAGGTGAAAAGGAAGCATTGAATAGTCCTCCTGAAACCAGCCATAAAGTAGATGATGACCATGAAGAATGTTTGGGCAGAAAACGTGTGCCACCATATCACAGAGTGTACTGCATACGTAATAGACACTGAGCATGTACATGTCGACTTTTCTTTCTTTCCCTATGTAGATCTTCTCAAAGGGAAATACATATACTGCTCCGAAGATGAAAGAAGATGTCTAGAAGATGCAGATGTAGAACATCAAACCAACCTTCAGGTAGAAGTTGTAACTGCATGCAAAAGCAATGATCTTCTTCTGAGTATATTTACGGGAATATGAGGGACAACAACATCGCAACGATTAAATCGAATGCATCTAACAGAACATAGGAAGTCAAGTTGGAAGGCTCCAAATTCACTGATTTCCCTATATAGATCTTCTCAAAGGGATATACATATCCTGCTCCAAGGATGGAAGAAGATGTCCAGCAGATGTAGAACATCAAGCCTACCTGCTGGTAGAAGTTGTAACTGCACGCACAAGCAATCAAAGCCTATACTTCAGACATTCAAGAGGTCTACTTCCCTCCAAAGTCCATTTAGTGATGTTTTGACTCGAAGCATGTTGTATCTGTTGGATTCTTCATGAGTTTATATCTCGCTCTTTTATCCTTTCTGGAAAATTATGTTTAGATCTATTACAGCGAAGAATGAGCATATCGCTCCGATGAAACCCTTAATCCCTATGTCATAGCATCGTCTTCGTCCTCAAGAGCACGCAGTTCTTCTTCCCCAAGTCATCGGTGTGAAATTTTCCTCTGCAACAGCTTCTTTGTGTCTACTCTAGGTTTCATTTACCTTTTTTTATGATTTGTTTCTTTCATGCTTTGAATATTATTATTTGTGGAAAAGCTCATATTGGTGGATATGATGAACGCCAATGCGACTACGTGTGAAGGTGAACCTCATGTTCCTCTTTTTCTAAGGCAGCAAATACCAGTTCAGTGAGTTCATCAAGAAAGCAAATTTGAAGTTCGGGTTGACAATGAAGAAACGACGTTGAGTTCTATGGTTTGCGAGTAGCAGGTCGACGATGAGGAAATGACGGGTTGGTTAGGTATTTCTTCTCCCTCGAATTTGGATCAATTTTTCGAATCCCTAATTTGATTTCTCCTTCCTCAAATTGCAGGGATCGATCCAAATTCAATTTAGGTCTCCATATGCATTTGAAATGTATTAGATCCAGATCTCTATCGCCAGCTTAAACTATATATCTTAAGACGATTTTCTATATTTTGAGGTAAACACCATAAATTTGGGAATACATAAACCTACCTAGCCATTTTCATGTGGAAGCATCTTATGGATGATTAGTCTGATTGCGGTTACAACACGGTTTGTCAAAGTTTATGGATGATTTCTGCTAGGTCATGGAAACATTGATGGATTTCATTTATGCCTTATATCTTTGCAAAATGTGATGTTGATAGATTAGGTATTCGTTACTTGATACTATGTGTCGAGGGTATTGAAGGATCTTGTATGGAAACTATGTTGAAAACTTCTTTCTATGTAACCTAACTATCTTCGTATTGTCATGTATTCATGTAGTCTGTTATTATGAACTATGGTTAGAATGCAACAAACGTCGCTGATGAATGTGTCTTTGCACCAAACAATCCGGTAAAGGCTTTACTTTTATCCATATGAAACTGCAGTTTACATCTCACTTTACGTAAGCAAATCGCCTTTTGATAGGTTCTGGTAAATAAGGTGTGACTTCAATTGCTTTTAAGTGCCCTCTACAAGACTGCCTACACATTAAAGGGCACTGATTATCTATATCCTTGATGGTTTAGTTTATTGGAGATTATTCACATGCCTTTCTACATTATATGTACAATATTTTTGTTGTTATGTTGTTTACTTATGCAGGGCTCACTCAGATCTTTCCACAGGTGAATATGAAGATTAAGAGGGGGATACGTTCTACGATACCACATCGTGCTCATCTGATGATTAGAAATGTGATCAGGATAAAGAAGAAAATGTATGAGAATTGAAAACTGACCTATTTGTATGTCATTTCCAAGTGATTGCAGCGGTAGGCGACTACTACGTTCCCGTTGATTTTGTGGTCTTGGACACTGATGATTAGAAATGTGATCAGGATAAAGAAGAAAATGTATGAGAATTGAAAACTGACCTATTTGTATGTCATTTCCAAGTGATTGCAGCTCATTTTTCCTTAATTGATTACGTTTTAAATTTTAACCCTCCACTTTCAATATTTATATGTTTTCATGTATCTTGTGTTTTGTTAATGCTTGGAATGGTAAGTGAGATTCAAATCTCTGTTTTTCAATTTCATTTGGGCCTGTCAAAATTTTGTTCGTAGTGTGTTGAATACCATTCTCCTATCACGATGATGTGATTTTTTATCGATCTTTTGTTTCCTAATAAAGTTCTGATAAAAGTTTCAGGTGAGTGAAGGCGTTAGGTGAGTATATGATCCATCTTGCCTCTTACTTCTGATATCAATTTGTCCAACAACATTCATGGAGATTTTGATCGCCCTCGCTCTAATTGGGTTTATCTTCTAACATATGAGTGCAAGTGAGGCGAAATACTAATGGAAAGTTTGCACCCAATCTCTGTTGATTACTTAAAATTTGCTTAGGTAAGAAGTCAGATTTGCATTTGAGGAGAGAAATTTCATGACTTGGATTTGTACAATGCAGAAAATAATTGTTCAGGGGGTGCATTTTTTCACTCCCTATTTTGGTATATACAATTAGAATAAATTAAGGACTACCAATAAGATTTTGTAGGTGGTTATAAGCATGCCGATACATTTGGGAGAAGCTTTTGGACTATAAGGAGGAAGACGAGAAAGTCTATGATTTTGCTGGAAACACTGCCATTGGGGAGAATGGAAACAAATTGGTTAATTTTGTCTTTAAATCAATCTGAAAGAATTATGGTATATAGACTCGATTGTGTATGTAAACGAATAAGATGTGCATCATTTGCTTTTGTGTTACATTAAAATAGTTGAATTTTATGACTTTTACGTTAAATTATATATTGTCGAATCTTGATTTGTTGTTATAGGGTAATTTTAGTTATTATGATTTTTTTTACTTCTTTTATGCTGAGGGTATATGGGTTATAAATTTTGCAAAATATGGATGTATCTATATGGCATGTTGGATATAATTCTGTGATATGATTTAGAGCAAAAAATTTAGGATAGTCAAATGGTGAGTAGATATAATATTGTGGGAAGTAATCTATTGAGTCTTGCTTTTTCATCATTAATCATTTTACTAAGATTGCAAGGATAACATGTTTCTATGTTAATGTTTATGTCTATCGCTTGTATCTCTATGTGCGCTTCTATTTATTTGGACTACACATCTTAATATCTATAATATTATATATCTTACATATCTAACATATTTATTGGTTAATTTTTAGAGGCAAAAACTCACAAACCTATAAATCCAATATTATGAATCACTTTATTTATATGACTTTCATGTGTTCATCTTTATCTTTGTTTTCAAAAGTCATTTTTGTAAGTTCATATAATAATCATATAAAATATTCTACAAAATTTCAAATTATGCAGTAACTTCCTGTTTGGTGTGTTCTTCAATCATGTTAAAAAAATTTTAATTTAAATTGAATAATTATTATCGTTATATTAAATTATATTAATATGATAATAATATAAAATAAAAACAATTTTATTTTTAAAATTCCGCGCAACGTGCGGGTTCATCACCTAGTATATATAAAAGAGATGTTTTTTCCTCTCCTCTTATGCGGCCACGTCAGTGGAGAGAGAAAACCCCATTTCTTTTTAAATGAAAAATTATTAATTTAAATTAATTTTTTATCATGCATTTGTAAAAAATTTCAAATGGTCACTTATAAAATTCATTACATGTATCTAAATCCACATAAAATTCATTAGATGTATCCAAGTCAAGTTTTGAATTCAAATTCCTAGAAAACCTAAAAACACCCATCGATCGACAAGGAAGCTGATTCATATAAAAAAGAAAAAGTTCCATTTTAGATTCGTAGATTTATATATATATATATATAAAGATATGTTTTTTCTCTCCTTTGGTGCTGCCACGTCAGCAGAGAGAAAAAACCTTTTTTAAAATGTAAAAACTTTTAACTTAAATTTATTTTCTATCATGCATTTGTAAAAAATTCAAAGGGTAACTTATTAAATTCATGAGATGTATCCAAGTTCAGTTTTGAATTCAAATGCCTAGAAAATCTTAAAAACATATAAAAAGTTTAATATTTATATAATAAACGAAAAATAGGTTTTCGTTAACGAGATTTTCATTCATTATCAAAATCTAAACCCTAAAACCATAGCCGTTAGAAAGAAAAACGAAGAACGAAAAACAGTTTCGTTCATCGTAAAATCCCGCACCAAAAGTTGATTGTAGATCTGATCTCGACGTGAATACGCGTAGAGGGCTTGCGCTATCAAGTCTTGCATCCAACATTTAGACTTTCGTTTGATCCTTACCCGTCGATGCAAAATCTATTTTTCATGCGTCAGCTTCTACAACATAAAGAGATGAGGAGAGAGCTAGAGGAGATAAGAAGCAACGGAGACTCGACGAGTAAGAAGCAACAAAGACCTTTAAAGCAAGGAACATCGATGTTGGTTAAACTAGAAGCGATGACCTTGATTGCTTGATAGCGACGAAGAGAAAACGACGTCGGTGAGGGGATTCGAGCTCTATCGGACCTCATCTCACCTACTTGGATTTTCCAATTGCCATCAATACGCCTCGACCCCTGCATCGAGTTAGGGAAGTTTCGCACCACAAATTGCAGGGACATGCAGTGCCTGCGATGTTATGGTACATGGGATGCAAAACCCAATGTTCCTGCATCAGCTTCTACAATAGAAGGAGATGATGAGAGAGGTACAGGACTCGCTGAGTAAGAAGGGACATAGACCTTTAAGTCAAAGGCCATTGGCATTGGTTAAAATAGAAGCGATGGAAATGTCGGATCAGGAAGAACTGTCGCTAAAGAGGCATGGATATGTGAAATTGATGAAGAAGGTGACGATGAAAGAGGAGGAGAAGCAATTGATGAAGGTTTTTGGGAAACTTCAATAATCTATGTATTGGTTAAGACGATGAGGACTCAGTCATGACAAACAATTGACTGTAATCAACCCTTCGTCTAATTCTAGTGAACAATCTCCTTCCATGGCAGTTGGACTGAATAAAAAATGCAACTTCGTGAATCATTATATCAATTTCCAATATATATGTTTTTTTGGAGACAATCACGCCATTGAGGTACTGTTTTGTGATGAATTTTAGTGTTAAGCTCAATTCCATTTTGATTTTGATCATTTCAGTAAACTCCGGTGTGGATTTGCAGCTTTGGTTGTCTTTAACCATACAATGATAGTATGGTAGTGGAGGAAGAGGTATGGCGAAGGTAAATTCTCTTGTGTGCCTTAATATCCAAAAAACCAAAGAATCTTCAGCTTTCCACAAAAGGATGAAGGGAAAAGATGTGTGGTGTTTCAATTAATTCGCTTTTTATTTTGTTTCTTAAGGTTTTTCTTTTTCACTTTTGAATTTGGTTCCTAAGGTTTTGCTTTCGTTCACTTTTGATTGTGGTTTTGATTCATGAACTCTGTTATATATAATCAATTTTTATTGTGGTTCAATGGGGGAATGCATGCCATTTGATTTCGTGTTGTAGTTGCCTTTCGCTTTGATAGCTCTGATATTATCGCCCATCTGTTTGGACTGCCAAAACCGTATGTGGTGAGTTGAAGAGCTTGTGGAGCCAAAAAGATGATGGAACCTAATTTTGATTGGATCACTTTAGTAACTAAACTCAATTTATTTCTTATTCTATTGTCCTCAGGTGGGTCATCCTCAGAGGAGATATAGCATAATTTTGAGAACCACAACGGAGAAAATATGCGTCAATTTTGTGAGGTACCATAGCCGTAAAAGTTGCACTTACATTTAACCTACATCTACATCTACATGTTTGCTTTTAAAGTTGCCATTCAAGGATTAATGGTGAAGTCCGATCTTACATGTTTTGAGAGCAATGATAAGTGGAACAAAGATGGAGCTGGTCAAAATAGAGCAGGTATTCACCATGTGCAGATTCTCCATAAACCAATAAGGATCTTTAGGCATACCATCCAATGGAATATTCCTCTTCTCATGGTAGCATGGAAATTAGGGCCAACATTTTCATGTGGAAACACTGTTGTATTGAAAACAACCAAATATACTCCTCTATATGGCCTCTACGCCGCAAAAATTCTTCAAGAGGTTAGATATGATATATGATGTTGTCCTCAACTTTAAATCTTCTTGCTTTGCTTTACAAATTTTAAAGTTATCTGATTTTCTGTTCATTGGATATGGCTTAGAACTCTAGATGGCAGTCTTTTTTGTATTTAATAATTCCATCATGTATGTGTGCAAGAGCATCTAAAGGTATTCGATAAATGTTATTAGGTTGATTATTTATATTTTTCTCATTTTAAATCATTTTATAAAACTATGTAATTTTTTTCATCGATATTCTTCTTCTAATTGTTGACGATTCCGATTTCTTTGACAGGTTGGACTTTCGACGGGTGTTGTAAACATTATTTATGGATTTGATTGGACTTACTGTGGGCCATTGCCAGCCACATGGATATCGATAAGGTGTTGAATAAAATTTTAGACACTATTCTTATGATTTGAATTTCATTATATTCTAAAGGAGTGTATTGTATAAAAATCAACTCTTACTACCTAATCACTCATAAAAAAAGATCATGCATAAGCAATCAGAACAAACTTAGACATAGCTAGGACAATCAATATATACTAAATGATGTTGGGGTTTTGGTAAAGTTGTTCTTTCATAGAAAAACTAACAACATTGTCAGACCATATTGACTCAAAATATGCCTTCTCAAGAACTTAAAAAATTCTCTACAGATAGCTTTGACATGTTTTACTGCATTTAAACAGTTGATTCTTGAGTTGGCTGCCAAAAGCAATGTTAAGTTGGCGACTATGGAGCTTGGAGGCAAATCTCCATTTATTGTATGCGAAGATGTTATTGTAGATAAGGCCGTTGAGATTGCTCACTTCGCTTCGTTCTTTAATCAAGTGACATGAATGTACCCTAAAATCCAGTTTATAGGGATAATATATCCATGGTGTTTCACGTGATCAATCAAATACACATATAGCTTTGACATGTTTTACTGCAACTGGATAGTTTATTCTTGTGTTGGCTGCCAAAAGCAATCTTAAGTCGGTGACTTTGGAGCTTGGGGGCAAATCTCCATTTATTGTATGCGAAGATGTTGTTGTAGATAAGGTCGTTGAGTTTGCTTACTTAGCTTTGTTCTTTAATCAGAAAACATCAATGTACCCTAAAATCGAGTTTATAGGGAGAATATATCCATGGTGTTTCACGTGATCAATCAATCCCATACTTAGTGAACGTGAGCTACTCTGGTAAACTTGAAGGGACAATATTATTGTTATGTCTCACGCACATACGTACATGAACGTGTGTATGATGAATTTGTAGAGAAAGCAAAAGCCAGAGCGATCAAACATGTTGTGAATGGACAAAAAATGTAAAATGGTTTGATCCGTAGAACTATTATCAAACTACATTCTTTTGATGACATAACATTTTCAGAAGATATGAACATCGATTTTGTGGTGGAAAAAACTGGTAGACTCAGCACAAGGTTTTCCTTTTCTTGTAATGTTATTGAATCATTGTCAAGATTGGTGTATGGAAAGAGCAATATAGAAGGCTTTTGGCAATGCTCTCAATGTATATTGCATTGTCTTGAGTTTTATGATAAAAATAGAATATTTTAATACGGGATAAACAAACAGTCAAAAGAAAGAGGGTCTAGATAAGAACTTTTGTAGATTAAAAAGAAGAAGAAAGAAAAAAGTAGTGTTTCTAGAATCCATTTCATAAATATATATTGATATTATTTAATATTTGATATTTGTATTATTATATTAGTCATAGGAGCTCTTATTTTATATTTTGTAATATTATATTGTTTCTTTTATACATATATTTTTATTTTGTTTGAAAAAATATCATATTGTTCCTTTTATACATATATTTTTATTTGGTTTGAAAAAAAAATACTTAGGCAAATAAATTGTGATCAACCATTGTAATGATGTGTTGATATCACGTGTAGAAATCTTCTCTAATGTTGTACATGGCATACTATGTAAATGTATGTTTGGAGTTTGCATGACAAAATATTTAAATCATAATTAAATAGATATATTTTATGAAAATAATAAAAATCTGTTAATGCAGTAAAAATTGGATCGAGTTTTATGTATTGTGTTTCAGGTGGTTGAGAATATTGAGGGAGCTTAAATTTAAAATGAAGAAGGCTGGAACGAGTCAACTAGAAGAACTAGGAGAAGAATAAGGATGATTTGAATCGACCGGATTCAAAGCTGAAGATTTTCAGCACAACGGCGCAGCTGAAGACCAGGAGGTGGTTGCTGAGCCGTGAGGATGACAGATAAATTGATCTGAAGTTGAAAATGAAGATCAAGAAGTCTGTGGAGTATCGGGCGAGTGCACAAAACAGAGAACAGAAAAGTTCAGAGTTTTTAGGTGCACTTAAATAGATACTGGGTTGAAAAAGGGAAACAGTGTGAGTTGTATTTACACATTTAACTCAGGGGGAGTTAAATGTTTGGGAATCTTTAGTACATTGTAGAAAACAACAAGTGTACTTAAAGATTGATAAGTAAATAAACATATACTGTTTGATAAATTCGTGTCCGATCGATTATTTACTTATTAGTCATCTTCTACACGATTTCAAAATCTATTCATATATTTCATTTTATTTTGTAATACTTTTTAAGATTTATAGAAATATCAACAAATTAATTCATTCACCCATATCACAAAACACAAATTCGAAGTCCAAAAAAGAATGATATATTTAGGAGAAAATTTAATACAATTTGTGTGTATATTTATATTAATTAAATTTTAAAATATGGTTTATTTTAAAATTATTTTTCGATGTTAATATATTTATTTGACAAGTGAATGATATTTTTCACCATATTAATTAGAAAATACGATTAAAGATTTAATATAATAATGAAATTATTTTTTGGAATTATTATTGTAGTCTAATCTTGGATAAATTACGATTTTGTCCAGAAAAAATTAGTGAAAAAATTCGAAGAGATTCGCCGTAGGGTTGCTTCACTAACAGGGTCAAGAAGATTGGTTTCCGCTTCGTCTCCTTTGCAACAATTACACTTTCAATGTTTGTTTCTCACTATATTTTCGATTTCTTAGATTTTTTTTGTTTCTTGGAAAAATTTACCCTCAAACATATCACATAATTTACCTTAAATGGTATATGTTATCCCTATTTTGGAGTGGTAATAAGAGAGATTGAAGCTCGAAGATCTACTATTTTATCGGATATGCTAGAGGTTTTTATGACTTTTGGTATAGGTATTGTGTTTCTCCTTAGTGTTTAGTTTTTCAAGTACAATTTGTTAGATTATCTTTATTTACAATTTCATTGGAGTTTTGACTCTTATTCCTTTATTGTGTCATGCAATCACCTTCTCAAAACAATGTTCGAATTTATAAATTCTGTACAAAAATTTAAAAAAATAAAATTTAGTTATCACAAAATCGCGCAACGCGCGAGTATCATCTAGTATTTTTAATAAATAATAAAAAGTTGTGGTCAATAAATAATAATTAATAAAAACTTGTTCAGCAATTCACGTGTGTGTATATATATATATCATGGGTTTAAACTTTATTAATATGATTTTCCATATTAAAAAGTATTTTCATTTTTTATAGTTTTTAGATACTCACGCATGTTAGATTGATTATAAATAAAAAATAATAATTCTTTTATGTAAGAAAAAAATAAAAAAATTCAAAATAGTCAAATATTAATTATTATAATACTGCAATATTTATTAACGTAGAAAAATATTAAAAATTTACGCCTCTCTAATGATGAAGACTTTTTGATGTCTGATTGTGTGGTATGAGATCAAGAAGCTTAGACTTCCTAATCTATCCTTGGCCTGGATATTTCGATCATAAAAAGGTATCTAAAGTCATACTCTTGTAGGGTAAAATAAAAAATATATTTGGTATGTTATTAGGTTTTTATTCTTAAATTTACTTTCAAAATAAAAAAATTAAACTTCAGTTTTTTACCCTTATAATATTGATATCCGATATTATCTTGTATTTTAAGCTATCTTTGTGACTCAAGTGACCCTTCGACTCAAGTTATCCTTATAACTCAAACGACCTTTATGACTCAAACAACCTTTGTGACTCAAGCGATTCTTATGACTAAAGCTACCCTTGCGACCCAATGAGTCTATTGAGTCGAAGAGGGTCATGCGTCTCAAGCAACCCTTGTGACTCAAGCGACCCTTACGACCCATGCGATCCATGTGACCCTTGCGACTCAAGCGACCCTTGCGACCTAATGAGTCTCTTGAGTTGAAGAGATTCATGAGTCTTAAGCGACTCACTGAAACTCCCGACCCTTGTGACTCCTGGCCCTCTTCGACCCAACTTTGAAATTGCCTCTCGCTCCTTACTCTTTGCTCTCAATTTCGAATTGCTTCTCGCTCCTTACTCTTTACTCTCAACTTTGAAATAGATTTCGTTTCGAAAAAATGTCAAACCGTATATGTTTTTTACATACAAAAAATAATGATTTATTTGTCTTTTATCCATTTTTTTTTAGATTTTCGATGGTATATATACGAAGGAGGCAAACCCTAAAAAGATATCCTTGATATTTTATCCTTTTCGGACAGGTTTTGAATTTATTTACATGTTACAGAAATACCCAAAATGTTAGGAATATTTTATTTCGGCTTTTTTTTCTGCAACATTGTTCGGCTAAATTAATAACAACAAACAATAATGTTCAGAACGAGGGAACCACTAGCTCAACAAGAAAAAGCACAATGGGCCTGTCCATGTCCGTCGATCTTAACTCACGTAAAAACCCAATTTCATTCTCTCGTCTTGTTTCAGTATTTATTATATTAAAGAAAAAAAGAATATTGGGTTAAAATTATATAAATACGATGATAATTTTTTAAAAAATGTCAAAATCAGGAGTGAGATAGGTGATGCTTATCCTTAATAAGCGTCGATCAACTTAATAATCATTTCATTTGGCCTTTTACAGATGATATAACACAAGTCATTATCACAGGTTACGGAAAGTAACCCAACGCTTTCATTCTGTCCGAAGAATTGAGTATTTAAATTACACACAATATATATATAACTATATATCTATATTATATAAATGTATAAACATAAAGTTCGATATCACGTGGTGAGCGTCGAAGGCATAAGAAAGAAGCCTAATAAGACAAAGACGATCCAAAGTTTTTTGTGTCTTAAGAAAAAGGAAACGACTTGTCCTTTTAGTTCACGTCTTTGATCAAAATATCCATGTAAGGAATGCATAATCTTGCTCCACGTGTCAAATTCGAATCTTGGACCACATTGTTTGTCGACACGTCATGCTTTAATAAAACCATTTCGGATGTTCAATCAATCTATAGAATATAAAGCAGATTAGGACTCTAGGACTTACAAGGTATACGTGGCTCTTTTTTATTGGTTGATTTTGGTGACTGGGGAGACATGAATTGTCTGTTCCTCACCTGTGAGTTTTATCTGTTCTGGTGACTGGTGAGACACGGTGGAATCTAATCTGAACACGTTACAAATTACATATTTTGTTTTCAAACTAAAAAATGTTACAAATTATCAAATTATTACAGAAATTAAAATTTTTACAATATATTTATTAAATATCATTTGATAACATTTCTTTTTTCTTTTATTTTTCTTTTTCTTCTTTCATTCTTTACTTCTTTTCTTTCATTTCTTTCTTTCTTTTTTTTTTATTTTCTTCTTTCTTTAATTGATCTTGAATTATTTAATTCAAGATCTTGAATTCATTGTGTATTATAAATACACATTACCATATGTTGAATTTCAATCAATCAATAATCATTCAATAAAATATTTCCTTTCCCTTTTCTTGAAATGGTATCAGACTCAACGGTATACTTCAAGAAGAAGTATATGTCGAACAGCCAAAAGGATTTGAAGACCCACACAATCCAGATCATGTTTATAAGCTCAAGAAAGCCTTGTACGGATTAAAACAAGCACCTCGTGCTTGGTATGAAAGGCTCACAAGTTTTCTAGTGCAGAATGGCTATAAAAGAGGGGGAGTTGATAAAGCTCTATTCATTCATAATTCAGATGGCATTTTGTTGGTTGTTCAGATCGATGTGGATGATATTGTAGTTGGTTCTAAATCGCAGGAAAAAGTAAACTGGTTTGTGGAGACTATGAAGCGGGAGTTCGAAATGAGCATGTTCGGAGAATTGAGCTATTT
>CM071864.1:22641354-22660673 GCA_036759665.1 Gynandropsis gynandra | reverse complement strand
AAAAAAAAAGGTGCTGAAGAGAAACAGATCGTTTTAAGTGGAGAACATATTTCTTTAAGTGTACTTAGATATTCAGCCATTCACAGTTCTTAGTTCACTCTTCATGTTTTTATTTCTGTTTCAGAGATTATTCATCATGAGTATGTCAAGTTTTCCTCGATCTGACAAGCAAAATAATATATACTTGAGTTGTTTTGAGAAAAAAACTGGCGGCTGGTTTAATGAGATGAGATGTTTGTGGGCTGATGTGAGTGGGCATTAAATTTGAAATTTTCAAAAATAATCCTTATTTCTCTGAAACTGACTCTTTATTCTGAAATTGCACCTTACACGCTAAAAACCGTTTCATCTGTCTTCCTTGGTTACATCTAAGAAACCCTAACATACTCCTTTCGAGCAAAAGACTGCGATTTCTTCCTGTTGCAGAAAAAATTCTCTCCACAAAATGCAGACACGAAGTTCAGCTCCCTTCGGCCTTTCGCCGGATGATTCAATCGTGGTAGATGGTCAAGAAGTCCGACTAAAGGATCTTCAATTTACTCGCAATCCACCGCGGGTAAATGGTCGAAGATACAAAGTCATGGCGACAAAACGTTTTGCTCCGAACAAACAGCAGAATATGCGTCCTGGAGCTTCCTCACTGGTTCACATCCGTACTCACGTGGACAGTGACATTCGCGTACCCGTCGCCACGAATGCTCAGACGAATCCTCCAACAGTGCAGTCGGAACCTGAAAATGCATCTACATCAGGACATCCTCCTAGTCCTGTCTCTGCTCCTACTGTCAGACCAGAACCATCCGATCATCAGAAATCGCCGGACACAGAACGCAATATTCCGGTTTCTGAAACGCAAACCCCTCCAGCTTCACGAAGAGGTACACCTCTCTCTGTTTCCGAGGCTTACTCACAAAAATTTTACAAGGAAACGTATAAGAGTAGGTTTTGGACATTAAAGGAAAGAGAAATTTTCTCTGAAAAGGGGTTAAGCGTTCAGCAATTTCAACATTTATCTATTTGGAATAAGATAGTGGAACGGAGGCTGACGAGCACAGTTACTACTGTGACTCAAATTTGTAAGGATTTGGTCTACGAGTTCTATGCAAATTTGTCTCCTGAAATTGCAAACTTCGACTCTGCTCAGTATGGCACCACGTACGTGCGTGGTAATGTTGTGAAGTTCAGTGCGGAGGTAATCAATGACTTCCTAGGTACTCCGAATATAGAAGTTACTAGGAGTAAGGAACTGCAGTTGGATTTGGACATGGACATGGTTGCAAAAGAATTGACTGATGGCAGGTTGAGCTCTTGGTCTGGGCAAATCCCGAACTCTAAATTACAATGGGAGTATGCCCTGCTCAACAAGATTTCCCGGACTAATTGGATCCCGAATAAGAAGTCGGATGCAATTAGGCAAGACACAGCAGTATTCCTGTACTGTGTGAAGAATGATATTCCCATTAACTTTGGGAAGGTGTTTTTAGACGTCATCATTGGCCTTGGTCTGTCAAACTCCACCAAATTCATTCTTCCCTTTCCCTGCCTAATCCAGAATCTTTTGGTCCAACAAGTGCCTGGTATAATTTGCAAATCTGAGCCTCGGGAAAACACACCATCATGGATTATATTGGAAAAGCGCTACATGGCCAAGATGCCGTCCACTTCAACTGCTGCACCTTCCAAGAGCAACTTCATTCAGGAACTTCAAGACATTCGCCGCACTGTATCGGATACCATGAGTGCCATGCTTCGCAAGATTGATGCTCTCATCTTGCGTTCCCAGAGTAATCCAGATTTCTTATTGTTGTTATGTCGTATGTTTTGGTTTGTGCTGTGACTAATTGTTTTTGAAATCTTATCACACAAACAGGGGGAGACATACAAAGGGAAGAAACAGAAGAAGAACCAGAGGTTGAAGAGATTCAGGAGGAATCTTCTTCAAGGAAGAACAAAGGAAAACGAAAGAGGATCTGATCTACCTGATCTGTTTTTAGTTTTTTTTAAGTGCACCTAAAAGACATTTTGTTTAAGTGTACTTAATGACTTTTATTTTCCTATGCTTGATGATTTGGACTAGGATGTTTAAATTCGTATTATGATATGCGTGGTTGTGTTTACTGCAATTTTTGAATTTCTTATGTTTCTAACGGTTATATGTTTTTGTGATAAGAATTCAAAAAAGGGGGAGATTGTTAATGCAGTAAAAATTGGATCGAGTTTTATGTATTGTGTTTCAGGTGGTTGAGAATATTGAGGGAGCTTAAATTTAAAATGAAGACGGCTGGAACGAGTCAACTAGAAGAACAAGGAGAAGAATAAGGATGATTTGAATCGACCGGAGTCAAAGCTGAAGATTTTCAGCACAACGGCGCAGCTGAAGACCAGGAGGTGGTTGCTGAGCCGTGAGGATGACAGATAAATTGATCTGAAGTTGAAAATGAAGATCAAGAAGTCTGTGGAGTATCGGGCGAGTGCACGAAACAGAGAACAGAAAAGTTCAGAGTTTTAGGTGCACTTAAATAGATACTGGGTTGAAAAAGGGAAACAGTGTGAGTTGTATTTACACATTTAACTCAGGGGGAGTTAAATGTTTGGGAATCTTTAGTACATTGTAGAAAACAACAAGTGTACTTAAAGATTGATAAGTAAATAAACATATACTGTTTGATAAATTCGTGTCCGATCGATTATTTACTTATTAGTCATCTTCTACACGATTTCAAAATCTATTCATATATTTCATTTTATTTTGTAATACTTTTTAAGATTTATAGAAATATCAACAAATTAATTCATTCACCCATATCACAAAACACAAATTCGAAGTCCAAAAAAGAATGATATATTTAGGAGAAATTTTAATATAATTTGTGTGTATATTTATATTAATTAAATTTTAAAATATGGTTTATTTTAAAATTATTTTTCGATGTTAATATATTTATTTGACAAGTGAATGATATTTTTCACCATATTCATTAGAAAATACGATTAAAGATCCAATATAATAATGAAATTATGTTTTGGAATTATTACCGATATTAATTAGAAAATACGATTAAAGATTTAATATAATAATGAAATTATTTTTTGGAATTATTATTGTAGTCTAATCTTGGATAAATTACGATTTTGTCCAGAAAAAATTAGTGAAAAAATTCGAAGAGATTCGCCGTAGGGTTGCTTCACTAACAGGGTCAAGAAGATTGGTTTCCGCTTCGTCTCCTTTGCAACAATTACACTTTCAATGTTTGTTTCTCACTATATTTTCGATTTCTTAGATTTTTTTTGTTTCTTGGAAAAATTTACCCTCAAACATATCACATAATTTACCTTAAATGGTATATGTTATCCCTCTTTTGGAATGGTAATAAGAGAGATTGAAGCTCGAAGATCTACTATTTTATCGGATATTGTAGAGGTTTTTATGACTTTTGGTATAGGTATTGTGTTTCTCCTTAGTGTTTAGTTTTTCAAGTACAATTTGTTAGATTATCTTTATTTACAATTTCATTGGAGTTTTGACTCTTATTCCTTTATTGTGTCATGCAATCACCTTCTCAAAACAATGTTCGAATTTATAAATTCTGTACAAAAATTTAAAAAAATAAAATTTAGTTATCACAAAATCGCGCAACGCGCGAGTATCATCTAGTATTTTTAATAAATAATAAAAAGTTGTGGTCAATAAATAATAATTAATAAAAACTTGTTCAGCAATTCACGTGTGTGTATATATATATATCATGGGTTTAAACTTTATTAATATGATTTTCCATATTAAAAAGTATTTTCATTTTTTATAGTTTTTAGATACTCACGCATGTTAGATTGATTATAAATAAAAAATAATAATTCTTTTATGTAAGAAAAAAATAAAAAAAATTCAAAATAGTCAAATATTAATTATTATAATACTGCAAAATTTATTAACGTAGAAAAATATTAAAAATTTACGCCTCTCTAATGATGAAGACTTTTTGATGTCTGATTGTGTGGTATGAGATCAAGAAGCTTAGACTTCCTAATCTATCCTTGGCCTGGATATTTCGATCATAAAAAGGTATCTAAAGTCATACTCTTGTAGGGTAAAATAAAAAATATATTTGGTATGTTATTAGGTTTTTATTCAATTTACTTTCAAAATAAAAAATTAAACTTCAATTTTTTACCTTTATAATATTGTTATCCGATATTATCTTGTATTTTAAGCTATCTTTGTGACTCAAGCGACCCTTCGACTCAAATTATTCTTATAACTCAAACGACTTTTATGACTCAAACAACCTTTGTGACTCAAGTGATTTTTACGACTAAAGCTACCCTTGCGACCCAATGAGTCTATTGAGTCGAAGAAGGTCATGTGTCTCAAGCAACTCTTGTGACTCAAGCGACCCTTACGAATCAAGCGACCCTTGCGACCCAATGAGTCTCTTGAGCGAAGAGGATCATAAGTCTCAAGCGACCCGTGTGATTTAAGCGACCCTAGCTACTCAAGCAATCCTTGTAATTCAAGTAACCCTTCTGGCTCAAACGACCCTTCCAATCCAAGTGACCCTTGTGACTCAAGCGACTCTTACGACCCAGGCGACCCTTGCGACCCAATGAGTGTCTTGAGTCGCAGAGGGTCATGAGGCTTAAACAACCCTTGCGACTCAAGCGACCTTTGCGACTGAAGCGATCTTTGGGATCCAATGAGTCTCTTAAGTGGAACAGGCTCATGAGTCTCAAGCGACTCACTAAGACCTCATGACCCTTTTTCGACTCAAGCGACTCACTAAGACTCAAGACCCTTTTCGACTCATGCGACTCATTGAGACTCACACCTATTTAAGATCAACAAACAATTTTCAATAACCTAATCCCTAATGTATTTCAACTACAACGTAAAACCCTAGAAATCGATCCACTCACAGACGCTAGTGAAGATTGACTCATGCACTCGACTTCGAAATCGTCTCTCGATCCTTTCTCTCAACTTCGAAATCGCCTCTCGCTCCTTGCTCTTAATTTTGAAATCACCTCTCTCTCCTTCCTCTTAATTTTGAAATCACCTCTCGCTCCTACTTTCAATTTTTAAATAGGTTTCCTTTCAAAAGAAAATATCAAACCGTGTGTTTTAACATTCAAAAAATAAGAGCACATTTATCTTTTATCCAGTTTTTTCTTTTTAATTCTTAGATTTGTGAGGGTATACGTGAAGTAAGGAAGCTCTAAGAGGGCATCTTTAATATTTTGCTCTCTTTGCATGGATAAATAACTAGAATATTTTTATTAATTACTTTGTTGAATGTATTTTCTAGATTCTTTTGTGTTTTTTTCCCTTTTTAAATCTAATTGGTACGATTAGGAAATTACTGATCATGAAGCTTCAAAATTTAGGTTGACTTATAAAAAATAAAATAAAAAGTTATAAACAATATAATAAAAAGCTAAAAATAGTATATTTTATAACATATATTGTAAATTTTAATAATGCTCAACTCATAAAATAAATCTTATAAAATTTTAATATTTATAATAAAAATTAATTATAATAAAATTTAATCAAAATCAAGTATCAAATATTGAAATTTTTCAAATTTAATTTTAGTCATTATAATTGTTATAATATATAAGTTTAAAAAATGTTTAAATAATATTAATTATTTAAATTTATGTAAAGTTTTTTTGTTATCATATATGTTATCGTATATAACATGAGAATACGAATCAGGTGTCAAGATATTTTTATTTTGAGGACGAAAATTTCATTTCTCAAAGTATTTGTCTCTTTCTTAATTATTTTCGCCTCCATTTTCTTTCTTTTTTAATTTATTTTTATTTGTAATTTTCATTTTTATGCAAACTATTTAAAAGCAAAATTAATATAAAATAGAGAAAAACGTTTAAGTGGAAAAACTAATATATATATAAGGAATAAAAAAATTTACCATGTAAATTGATTAAAATAAATTAATTCATTGTACATGTTATTGTAAATAACATCATAGATATATGTATGATAATATAAGATTAAAAATGTTTTTGAAAAAAAAAATTTATAATTACTTTTTAATATAATTAAGAGATTTATGAATCAAATATGAAAACATTAGTGAAAAATTAGTGTTTATCCATTTGTACCGATAAATTTTGAAAACAAAGGTAGGATTACGAAATTACTAATTATAAAGCTGCAAAAATTAGGTTGAATTATTTAAAAAAAATAAAATAAGAAGTTAAATTATAAAACATATAATAAAAAGGTAAAAATAGTATGTTGTTATAACATATACTGTAAAAATTTTATTATGCGAAACTCATAAAATAAATCTGACAAAATAATAATATTGATATAAATTTTAGTTATATTAAAAGTTAATCAAAACAACTTTTCATTAACAGAAATTTTTCAAAATATAATTTTAGTCATTATAATTGTTATAATATATAAGTTTAAAATATGAGCAAATAATATTGATTATTTAAATTTATGTAAAGTTTTTTGTTATCATTATGTTATCATATATAACATGTGAATACAAATTAGGTGCCAAGAAATTTTGTTTTAAAGACAAAAATTTCATTTCTCTAAGTCTCTATCTCTTCCTTAATTAGTTTCTCCCCTTTTTTCTT
Organism: Gynandropsis gynandra; assembly: GCA_036759665.1. Taxonomy (NCBI): domain Eukaryota; kingdom Viridiplantae; phylum Streptophyta; class Magnoliopsida; order Brassicales; family Cleomaceae; genus Gynandropsis; species Gynandropsis gynandra. Next base: position 22,654,055 of record CM071864.1, on the reverse strand, counting down.
TCCTTTTTTTATTTTATTTTTATTTGTAATTTTATTTTTGAAGCAAATTATTAAAAACAAATGAATATAAAATAGGGAAAAAGTGGAAAAAATTAATATATATATATATATATAGAATAAAAAATAAAAAATATTATCATTTAACTTGATTAAAATACCATAACTCATTCTAAATATTATCGTAAATGACATCATATATATATATGTATGATCATATCATATTAAAAAACTTTTATTGAAAAAACATTCATAATTACTTTTTAATATAATTAAGAAGTTATATGAATAAAATATAGAAACATTATGTAAAATTAACGTTTATCCCTTTGTACCGATAAATTTTGAAAACAGCTGTACCGATATCTTGAAAAACAATAAATAACTAACAATAATAATAAATTCTGTTTTGAGTTGTTATTTTATTTAATAATCACATATATAACAATATATATATATATTTCTTGTTTTTTTAAATGTCTTCCTTATTATTATTTTTTTGTTTTGTAATAGTTTCTTTTCTGTCTATAAATGTATAATTTTTTATTTGACATCTTTGTTTTATAATTTGTTGTAGTATTTTAATTTTTTTAAAATGATAACTAATATTTAGATCTATAGACTATAAATACTATTTATACCATGAAATCAGATTTTTTCTACGTTTCTTTGTTATTTTAAAGTGTTCTTTGTACATTTTCTATATATTTATTGTTTTCAAATTATTTACCTTCATGTCATTGAATTTCAAAATTAGGTATATGTCGACATTTAGGAACCATATATGATAATCATATTTCCACTACCATTTGTTTCATTTTTAAATAAATTTTATGTTTGAATATTATTCTTATTGGACAAAATAATGTGATTCTTAAAATTATAACGTACATCTTTAAATAAATTCTAGTTTTACCAATTTATTTAGTTATAAAAGAGACAAAAAGAAGAAGAAGAGGATATTTTAGTGGAAAAGGTTTCACAAATCTTAGTATGTCTTTATATGTGTTAAAATTCTAAAACAACAATTGTGTAGAAACAATATAAGATTTTTATTCCCTTATGATGTGAAAAATTCCACAATTATATGAAATATAAAGAATAAGTTGTTCTTTTACTTTTATATGAATGAGAAGTAATGTTACAAATGTTCTGACCCATGATAAGATTTTATAATTTAAAAAATAGATTTTCTTTCTCCATACAAAGCACAAGTATAGAGTGCAGAGCCACTATAAATTAGTAAGACCCTGCATGTCACTACAAATCTTTAAAACTCAAAAATCAATACACAAAATGTGATCGATTAAGCAAACATAGCATGCTAGAATAAACATTACTATGGGAAAAAATCAAAGGGTGGTATGTATTGTTTTGATGGTCACATTTGTGATAGTCTTATTAATGTCCCAAAGTGTGTTAGCAACAAGACAATACAATGAGAAAGATGTTTTGGCGAAATCTCCGATTAGTTCGAACCGTTTGCTACAAAATCCGGTCAAATGTGTGCTCGCTCTCAAGAATATTCCAGGATGTGAAAAAGCTATCATTCATTTAAACTAAAAGAAATGACAAAAGATTGTTGCAAAGTCGGCAAATTTTTTGCCAAGCTTCTTATTCGGGGTGTTTGTTTGATTTTGTAATATTAATTTTTTTACTCTAACTTTTCTATGATACTAAATATAATATTATAAGTCATTAACATTTTCTTATGTGTCTTTTGTTTCTTTTACTTATTTCAAATATGAAAAATACTAAATTAGATAAAAAAATGCGAGTTCACTTGAGTGCTAAATTCAGGACACGACGTTATAGTTCCCTATACCATTTGTTATTTTTTATTTTCAATTCAAATTTTATTAAGAGTCTTGATTTTTGTTGTAGAAACAATACTGTTTGTACCAATTACAATTCCCCGCTATTATTATATACTAGATGATACCCGCGCATTGCGCGGTTTTCATAATTACATTGTATGTTTCTTTAACGTTATACATAATTAATTAATTCAATTGTTATGTTTGATATATGTATCGATCAATGCAAACACACGAATTCTAATTTTCAATGTAGAAGTTTAAACAATAGATTTATAAGATATAATGCAAATTAACAACGACATTTGTTCATAATATAAGTGAAATTTTCAAACATAATATGTTGGAGGTAGTGATTTGTTGGAGATTATGATTGCATGATTTGGACTGGATTTTCGAAACGAAAAAACGACGAATGATGTAATTTTTTGTTCGAATACTTGAACAATATCGAGTACCCAAAAATTGGATACCCACATTAGATAAATTTGACTTGACATACTAAAATCTTGAAACTCATGAGTACGGATACCCTAAAAATTCCAAATATCCAACTCGTGTTCCACCCTATTGAAATATTGAATGGATAAAAAGTCATTATTGCAAAATTTTTTAAAAAACAAATTTGAGGCAAACTGAGCTTGCTGCCAAGTGCATAGGCGAGTGGTGGAGGGGCAACGTTCCCAATATGTCGGAGCTTGTGCTGAATATTCCCTAATAATTGATAGCTGTCTCGGAAACCCTACGTTTTTATTTTAACACCAAGCCATCAAACATCAATATTGATCAACAAAATTGTTCATATGCATCACTTTATGATACAAATATGCTACCAAACAAATCAAAAGTACTTGTAATCACCATTGGTTGTTCATCTGAATCTATAAATATACAAAACTTATGATAATTGATTTTAAAATCATCAAATATTATCATAATATCTTAAAATGTTTAAAAATTTATTTTTTTTTCAAAATAAAGATTCATCTATTAATAATTTATTGGTAATTTTGATACGATGTTTTTGTAGTGCAGAATGGTTTATATGAATCTTAGGATTCCCTAAGAGCATGTCACACATATTATAATCAACGTCTTAATTTGTTTATATATGATCTTTATTTATTTTAAATAAAAAACTTAAAATTTTTTAAGAAGAATTAACATTTTTAAAAAAACGAAAAAAATTAAGGTTACACGGAAACAAAATGGAATATAGATTAGATGGATCATCATTGTAATATTTCACATATATCCTTATCTATTTTAAATAAAAATATTAAATTTTAACAAAAGAAAAATAAATCTATCAGCAGAAAATAAACAATGCATATCAAATATTTTTAATAAATAATAAAACAGTGTCCTTAATAAATAATTACTAATAAAAACTTTCTCAGCAAATCACGTGTATATATATATATATCATGGGTTTAAACTCTATTAATATGATATTATTAAAAATTAATTTCATTTTTTATCATTTTTAGATATTCACACATAATAGATTGATTAAAAATAAAAAATAATAATTCATTTATGTAAGAAAAAATTTTAAAAAAGTAATTTAAAATAGTCAAATATTAATTATTATAATCAGCATTGTAATGTTTCACATATATAAGGACGTATTTCAAATAAAAAAGAGTAAATTTTAAAAACTTTTTAATCAATTCACGGGTTTATATATCATGGGTTTAAACTCTATAATATGATATTTTAATGTTAAAAAGTATTTTCATTTTTTATAGTTTTTAGATATTCACACATATTAGATTGATTAAAAATAAAAAATAATAATTCTTTTATATAAGAAAAAAAATAAAAGTAATTTAAAATAGTCAAATATTGATTATTATAATACTGCAAATGTACGCATCTTTAATGATGACTACTTTTTTGATTTACGCGTATTAAAATATTAAAAATTTACGCATCTTTAATGATGACTACTTTTTTGATGTCTGATTTTAATATATATAAAGAATAAAAAAATAAAAAATACTACCATTTAAATTGATTAAAATACAATAATTCATTGTACATATTATTGTAAATGACATCATAGATATATGTATGATCATATAAGATTAAAAATCTTTTTTGAAAAAAAACATTGATAATTACCTTTTAATATAATTAAGAAATTTTATGAATAAAATATGAAAACATTAGTTTAAAATTAGTGTTTATCCATTTACACCGATAAATTTTGAAACAAGTGTATCGATATTCTAAAAAACAATAAAAAAAACTAAAAATAATAATATATTCTATTTTGAGTTGTTGTTTTATTTAATAATTACATCTATAACAATATATATATATATATATATATATTTCTTGTTTATTTTTTTTAAATGTCTTCCTTATTATTATTTGTTTTGTTTTGTATTAGTTTCTTTTCTATCTATAAATGTATAATTTTTTATTTTTTTTTATAATTTGTTGTAGTATTTTAAATTTTTTAAAATGATAACTAATATTCAGATCTATAGACTATAAATACTATTTATATCATGAAATCAGATTTTTTTCGACGTTTCTTTTTTATTTTAAAGTGTTCTTTGTACATTTTGTATATATTTATTGTTTTCAAATTATTTATCTTCATGTCATTGATTTTCAAAATTGGGTACATGTCAACATTTAGGAACCATATATGATAATCATATTTCCACTACCATTTGTTTCATTTTTAAATAAATTTTATGTTTGAATATTATTCTTATTGGACAAAATAATGTGATTCTTAAAATTACAACGTGCCTCTTTTAATAAATTCTAGTTTTACCAATTTATTTAGTTATAAAAAGAGACAAAAAGAAGAAGAAGAGGATACTTTAGTGGAAAAGGTTTCACAAATCTTAGTATGTCTTTATATGTGTTAAAATTCTAAAACAACAATTGTGTGGAAAAAATATAAGATTTTTATTCCCTTATATGAAAAAGTATTCCACAATTATATGAAATATAAAGAATAAGTTGTTCTTTTACTTTTATATGAATGAGAAGTAATGTTCAAAATGTTTTGACCCATGATAAGATTTTATATTTTAAAAAATAGATTTTCTTTCTCCATACAGAGCACAAGTATAGAGTGTAGAGAAACTATAAATTAGTATGACCATGCATGTCACTATAAATCTTTAAAACTCAAAAATCAATACACAAAGTGTGATCGATTAAAAGCAAACATAGCATCCTATAATAAACATGACTATGGGGCTACATCAAAGGGTAGTAACAAGAGAATGACCACGTATTGTTATGATGGTCAATACATGTATTGTTATGATGGTCAAAAGGTATATAATACATCAAACTATAAATTAGTATGACCATGTATTGTTATGATGGCCACGTTTGTGATAGTGTTATTAATGTCCCAAAGTGTGTTAGCAACAAGGGAATACAATGAGAAAGATGTTTCGACGAAATCTCCGGTTACTGCAGATAATTGCTTAGGCATATTACTCTCTGGAAATTTTTTTGCCAATCTTCTTATTTGGAGTGTTTGTTTAATTTTGTAATATTAAAATTTTTTACACTAATTTTTCTCTTATAATAATTATAATATTATGAATCATAACATTGTTTTATGTCATCTTTTATATATTTCGAATATGAAAACACTAAATGTGATCCAGAAACACGACTTCATTTGGGTGCTAAATTCACGAGACACTGTTATAGTTCCCTATACCATTTGTTATTTTACATTTTCGATTAAACTTTATTGAAATCTTTATTTTTGTTGTAGAAACAATACCACTTTGTACCAATTCCAATTTAGCTATTATTATATATTTCAATTTTTATCATATTTTAAAATTTTTAAAATGAGAAGAAAGTTAGAAATTTTACTATAAGAAATAACTTATCAACATACATGAATTAGTCTATATGAAAAAGTTAAAAAATTATTTGTGGTCAATTTACTTTCAACTTTAATGTTCGACTTCTTTATATTTTAATTAAATGTTTTCTTTTATTTGAGATTGATTTTGTTCATTTATATAGCACATAAATTATTCATAAAAGTTTAAAATAGATTCATATTTATTATAGTAAAAATAGTTGTTTGGAAAAAAATGATTTTCAGAATTTTGTTGAATTTATAGACTAATTCTTCTTTTTATTTATGGATTTTCCTAAAGTTTTAATTACATGCACGCTAGAATATCAACCACAAATACTAGTTATATATTTGATCAAGAAAGGTTTTAAAAGGTTATAAGAAAAAAAATAAATTTTTAAAAAATTATTTATCTAATAATTTTTATTATTTATGTTAATTTTCTCATTTGATAGAGAACTTTGGTAAATAAGGTAGAACAACTATAAATTAGCATGTGACCATGTATATTCAACGATTCTAGAAAACTCAAAACGCAATACACCACTTTGAAATATTAGAAGTAAAATGTGTTTCTAAAAAAACAAAATTATGGAGCAAAGCCAAAATCAAATGATGAATAGGGTTTTGATGGTCACATTTGTTGCAGTCATACTAGTGTTTTAAAGTGTGTTAGCAACTAGAAAAAACACCAAGCAAGTTACTTTGATGCACAATATTTGGTTGATCTGAAGAAAATTTGGAGATGTGAGAAAGCTCTCACGAAGTTTAAATTCCCAATGGTGACGAATTGCAAACTTGCCCTATATCTTGTTGATGATTGTTTAAACATATTACTCCTCGAAAAATTTGTAATCAAATTCATTTATTGGTTATGTGTAAACTTAAGTAGAATACACAGTATCACCAATATTCTATTGTGATATTTCATACAACAATCAAGATAATACAATTCAATCAATCCAAATTAATAATTTGTTTTAATATATATATTATACAAGTTAATAATATATATTGGTTCGACAATCTAAATTCCACTTACACAATTAGATGAGAAATATTATTTTTCTAAACACGTGAAGGTGAGACCATAATCGATAGATAAACGATTAAGTATTCCATTTTTTATTTCTAAATTTTATTTATGTCCATCAAGAAAATTCATTATATTAACCAATGTCATTAAAATGAAAGAACAATAAACAACTCAAGAAAATAACAAATTCAGTCTTGAGTTGTTATTTTATTTAATAATTAACGATCTACAGTAATATATATACATATATTATTTTTATTCTTAAAAACATGTGTTCCTTATTATTATATTTTGATTAATTTTGATTATTTATTTTCTTTAAATATCTATAAACATAAGAGTTTTTTATTTTTCATATTTGTTTTATAGTTTGTCATAATATTTTAAGTTTTAGAAAATAGTAATTAATATTTATATACACACGATGAACAGTAATTACATCCTAAATCTAAAAATTTGTTACATTCCTTTGGGAATTTTAAAGTGTTCTTCGTAAGGAACCATATATGACAATTAGATGTGAGATAAATATTCGAAATATACGTATTCGAATTGAAAATTAAAATATTTGAAGGAACATATAAATACAAATATAAAAAATTGATATTGGACAAATGCATATACAAATACTAATAGTAGACCCAATTATCTACAAATATTTGAATCCGTAAGTACTAAATAGATAATTTATTTAATATATAGTTAAATACATAAAAAATAATTTATGGATCAATTGATTTTAACATTCAATATAAAATATATAAACAAAGATGTACTATATTTATAATTGGAGGACTAAAATATAAACAAGTAACTTTTAACCTTAATATTTTTCTCCTTGTCGTGAAACTATCGTTTCTCTGCCCAACCACCCTTCTACATCTTCTAGCGATATTTCAAACACCCTAAACACCATTTTCTACAATCGTGGCACGCCCTCCATCGTATACCATCCATCGTCAGAATCGTCTGCTTCAAGTATTTTTTGTCGTCGCACCCAAAACGTTGTTAATCTTCCTTCTGTTCCTTTGATCTCTCGTACGAGTGCCATAATCCTCTAATTAAAGTGAGTTTCTCGCTCCTCATGAAGAAATCCAGACTCGACGAATGCGCTATCGCTCCGTCCCAAATATTCGGACAGGTGAATCTAGATGCGACTTTTCTAAATTCAAATCGACTTACCATAAAATTAATTAAATAACTAAAAATTATAAAATATAATTAAAGACCGTCCAACAATAGTTTTTGGTAGATTGTGGCGTCGACATCCAACTCGTGTATGGGTCGAAATAGTTCTTCCTAATGCAATGGGTGATGCTAGACCAATTTGAATCATCAATTCAACACCTACAGAAAAATTTTAATTTCATAGATATATATATATATATATATATATATAAACATATAATATAAAATAAGATTATAAATACGAATAAAAACCAATTCGTATTACTTAAAAATATATTAGTCTACCATCTAAAGTGGAAGTGGATGTTGGAGGTACGCACAGTGCAACACAGATTGTCCTCGATATTGGAAATGGTTGGGATGTAGAAACTATCATCCGCGATAGCCTGACTGTGCTGAGAAAAAAGACATCGTCGGTTTTGGTTTTGATGATGTCGGCACAAGAGGTGGAAGCGATAGGATCGATGGTGAGCCACGTGACTATAAGCCAACCATCGATGTCCCTAGAGTCCCTTTGAGAGAGTGGATGTCTGGGAAAAAAGATTCTGTAACTAAAGAAGTTACGCAAGAATTCTTACATGGATTGAAGTTGTTCATGGGTTTTGCATCGTTACAACCTTTGTGTCAAGAACACGGGACAATTTTATATCCCTACAGAAGATGCAAAACATGAAGTATCGAAGTCAAGAAATTGTTTGCAAACAGCTTTACAAGGTAGGTTTCGTAGAAAATTAGGAAAGTTTGTTATTTCAAACCGAAAATTGTGGCGTTAGAGATAGTGAGAAAGAAACACAAGAAATGGAAATAAATGAAGAAGTTCTTTATGAAACTTCGACGATTAATCCATATGTGGAAATGGTGTCAGATGCTTTCCTAGTGTTTTGAGGAACCACATGAAGAGATTCCGAACCATGAGGCATGCCGATTTTCAACCTATTGCATTCGACAAAACAACCTCTATATGAAGGTTGACGTGAAGGTCAGTCTCGTTTATCTTTGTCATCAAGATTGATGGGTATATAAACAGACTACAATATGGTTGAATATTGCATGGATTCCTTTTGCAAAACCATGCGTGAATATTTATCCGAAAATAATCAAATTCCTGAGACATATTATGAAACGAAGAATGTTATAAAATATTTGGGAATGCCATATGAAACATTGTAGAAACAATTGCATGTTTTTTTGGGAAAAAGATAAAGACCTGTTAGAATGTAAATTTTGCGGTGCAAGTAGATTTCGTCCAAAAAAATATCTTCGCGAAAAATATGTACCCTACAAAAGGATAATCTATATGCCTATAGCAAATCAGTTAAGAAGGTTATATTAATAAAAAAATCGTTGTGACAATGCGATGACATGTAAAACACTCGATGGGTGAAAGGATAATGCAACATCCATTGGATAGTAACGCTTGGAAATATTTCCATGAAATATTTCCTGAATACACGTGTGAAATGAAAAATGTTTATCTTTATCTGTGCGCCGATGGTTTAGTCCATAACGACAATCTGCAGGTCAAATTCTCTGTGGTCGGTGATTTTATCTCTGTATAATTTGCCTCCCGATATGTGCCTAAAAAGAGAAGTAATGCTTCTGACGTTGCTTATTCCAGGACCAGAACATCTGAAGAAAAGTTTCGATGTCTTTTTTGCAGCCTTTAATTATACAATTGAGAGATTTGTCGAACAATGGAATTCTTACTTATGACGTAAGTACAAAGCAAAAGTTAACATTGAAAGCGATCTTTTTACTGACAATTAGCTGACTTCCCTATATATTAAATGTTATATGGATGGAGCACGCACGAGAGATTGACATGTCCATATTGTATGAACGATGCAGATTCATTTCAACTAGTAAATGGAAAGAACCCATGTTGGTTTGATTGTCATATAAGATTTCTTCTCGCTGGACATACATCCAGAATATATAAAATTTTTTTGGAAAGAACGTAGTAAAAAAAGACAATGTGCATGCAAGCATAAACGCAAATCCTTTATCATCTATTAAACACTATGGGAGATTTATAAGAATTGGTAGAATACGGTGGTGATCCTAGACACCGAAAACCACAAGGCCAAGGTGAATGACATAACTGGTATAAATGAAGTATTTATTTTTTAACAAACTACCGTATTGGAAATAATTGATATTGCACTATAATTTGGATGTTACACATATTGAAAAAAATTGATAACATCATCAACACTGTTTTGGATGTGATGTGAAAAACGAAGGATAACGTACAATCAAAAAAATATTTGAAGACTTTTTGTCAAAGACCTGTATTAGACTTAAGAGATGGAAGGTCACCTACCCAAATATTCAGGTTATTTGGCCCTGCGAAAACAACATTATTGATGTGGTTAAAAGAAGACGTTAAATTTACAGATGGATATGCATCGAACACTGCCTGGTGTGTGGATATTGTGGGATCGAGGCTGATCAGTTGAAAATTCACAATTCTCACATTTTCATGCAACGACTCATTCCAATCGCATTTGCAGAGCTATTACCACGAAATGTTCACGTTGTGCAATACAGAATTAGCATATTTTTCAAAGATATATGTGTAATCAATTTTAAAAAGGATGACTTGGAGTTATTGAAAAAATGTCTCAGAAGTATTATGCTCTTTGGAATAGGTTTTTTCGCCTTTCTTCTTCGATGTGATGGACATTTACCAATATATTTTTACAGACAAAGCAAAACTCGGAGGCCCAGTTCAATTTAGATGATGTATCCTATCGAAGGGTATTTCTTTCATGTAAAAAAGGAAAAAAAACAAAGTAGTGATTGAAGAATCTATTGCTAAACAATACTTGTTGGAAGAAATCATATATTTCAACACATTTTATTCGATCACATATTCCGACAAAACAGAGAAGATCAAAAAATGATCACACAAACTATCGATTTCAATATAACGCCAAATAAGTATAATCACGTCCACACACATATATATATACACATATAATATTCTACACTAAAAAACATCATATCAAAATTACCAATAAATTATTAATGTATGAATAGTTATTTTGAAAAAAGATTATATTTCAGACTCTTAGCATGGATAAATAAATAGACTATTTTTATTAATTTCTTTGTTGACTGTATTTCATAGATTTTTTTCGTGTTTTTCCATTTTTTAATCTAATTGGTATGATTAGGAAAGTACTGAATATAAAGCTTCAAAATTGAGGTTGAATTATTAAAATAAAATAAAATAAAAAATTTAAAATATAAAAATACAATAAAAAGCATGAAATAGTATGTTGTTATAACATATGTTGTAAATTTTTATAATGCTCAACTCATGAAATAAATATGATAAATTAAAACTTCTCAAATTTAATTTTAGTCCTTGTAATTGATATAATATTTAAGTTTAAAATGTGATCAAATAATATTAATTATTTAAATTTTATGTAAAGTTTTTTGTTATGATTATGTTATCATATATAACATGTGAATACAAATTAAGTGCCAAGAAATTTTATTTTAAAGACAAAAATTTCATTTCCCTAAATCTCTGTCTCATTCTTTAAATACAATAACTCATTCTACATATTATTGTAAATGATAACTAATATTTAGACTACATATCATAAATACTATTTATATCATGAAATTATATTTTTTCTATGTTTCTTTTTTATTTTAAAGTGTTCTTTGTATATTTTATATATTTTCATTGTTTTCAAATTATTTACCTTCATGTCATTGATTTTTAAAATTAGGAATATGTCGACATTTAGACACCATATATAGTAATCATATTTCCACTACCATTTGTTTTCATTTTCAAATAAATTTTATGTTTGAATATTATTCTTATGGACAAAATAATGTCATTTTCAAAATTCCAATATACCTCTTTCAATAAATTCTAGTTTTAACACTTTATTTAGTTATAAAAAAGACAAAAGAAGAAGAAGATATTTTAGTGAAAATGGTTTCACAAATATTAATGTCTTTATATGTGTTCAAAATTCTAAAACAAGAGTTGTGTGAAAATATATAGGATTTTTTATCCCTTATGTGAAAAGGTATTCCACAATTATATGAAATATAAAGAATAAGTTGTTTTTTACTTCTTTATAAATTTATTTATTTTTATTTATGCTTTATTTGTTTATGTAAAATTATATAAAAAACTGTGGATCTTTCAATTCGAGTTTGTCTTTTTTGTCTTCATTTTAGAAGTTTTACATTTGTATAATATTTTTTTAAAATAATATATGAGTTATAAAAATTTATAAATTAAATTTAAATGAAAAGTAATGTTCAAAATGTTTTGATCCATTGATAACACTGAAAGTGTATCATTATTAGGATAGGTTTTTACATCATTTTCGCATGATTCTTACATCGTCTACGTACTTATCCGATTCTATTTTGAGCTTCACACACCCGTTTTATTGGTTTTCAGGTTTCTAGGCGACAAGGCCTAAATGAGATCAAAATGAAGGATTCCTGTCAAAAGCCACAAGATCTGAAGGAAAATCTACTCAGAGCCGAGACCGAGCTCCAGAACCCAAAAGGACACCCGAGCAACGAGCGAAAAAGAGAGATTTCAAGGATACAAGGGTGCCCGACCGGGCACTATTCTCCACCCGCTCAGGTAAAGTCTACGGGGTTTGTCCATGCAAGAATACACGACCGGGCACATGAACAAGGAGATCGGGTGATCACTACCCGATCGGGCGTGTTCTGACTACCCGCTCGGGCATTCAGCCATCCATTCTGCCCCGTAAGTTTACGCGACTCGGGCCCCTCAACCACACGATCGGGT
>CM071864.1:22598532-22628813 GCA_036759665.1 Gynandropsis gynandra | reverse complement strand
TTCATCATATCTAGTTCATCTTTACCCTCGTTCCGTTGTCTCCATTAGGATAGATTTAGGACCATTAGAACCATATCCCCTCCTATCACCTTCCTTCCTAGTTTAGTTTTGTTCTTAGTTTAGTTGTATTAGTCCCTGAGATCGACCCTGGCACTACAAGATCCGTATACTTGCGGTGAAGTGGACTAGGTTAATTTATAACTCGCGTTTCCACACGTCACCCATGATAAGATTTTATACTTTTAAAATAGATTTTCTTTCTTCATTAAGACCACAAGTATAGAGTGTAGGGCAACTATAAATTAGTATGGCCATGAATGTCATTACAAATCTTTAAAACTCAAAAATCAATACACAAAGTGTGATCGATTAAAAGCAAACATAGCTTCCTAGAAAAACATTACTATGGGCAAAATCAAAGGGTGATCTGTATTGTTATGATGACCATATTTGTGATAGTTTTATTAATGTCCCAAATCTGTTAGCAACAAGAGAATAAAATAGAAAGATGTTTCGACGAAATCTCCGTTTAGTTCGAACCGTTTGCAAATCCAGTCAAATGTGTGCTTGCTCTCAAGAAAATTCCAGGATGTGAAAACACTATCATTCATTTTAAACTAAAAAGAAATGACTAAAGAGTGTTGTAAAGTCATTTCGGTTATGCAAATGATTGCTTAGGCATATTACTCCCTAGCAAATTTTTTGCCAAGTTTCTTATTCGGAGTGTTTGTTTAATTTTGTACAATTGAAATTTTTTACTCTAGTTTTTCTATGATAATAATTATTATATTATGAAGCAATGACATTTTTTATGTGTCTGTTGTTTCTTTTATTTATTTCAAATATGAAAACACTAAATAAGATCAAAAACGCGACTTCACTCGGGTGCTAATTTCACGAGACGTTATAGTTCCTTATACCATTTGTTATTTTTTTATTTTCAATTAAAATTTTATTAAGAGTCTTGATTTTTATTGTAGAAACAATACCGTTTTGTACCAATTCCAATTCAGCTCTTATTGTATACTAGATGATACTCGCACATCGCGCGATTTTGTTATAATTATATTATATGTTTCTTAAACATTATACATAATTCATTAATTCAATTGTTATGATATTTGATATATGTATTGGTCAATACAAACACACTAATTCTAATTTTTACTGTATAAGTTTAAACAATATATTAATAAGATGTAATGTAAACTAACAATGACATCTATTAATAATATCATTGAAATTGTAAGACGTAATCTGTTGGAGATAGTGATTGTATAATTTGGACTGTAGTTTTTTTATTTTTTTCTTATACGTATCTGAATAATTTTTTAGGACTACATTCAACTTATAACATGATTTAAAATTAATTATTGAGGTATGGACATAATTTGAGAATCTTTAAAACTAACTTATGTTTGAATTTCTTGATGGTCTTTATATTTTATTAGTATAGATATTTGTGAAGCATGATGGTCAAAGTGTTAACAAACATGATTGATCCATTTACAAAAGATAATTATGCAACGATATGAAACAAAAAACATATATTAATTAATATAAGTATTAATTTTTTAATAACGTTGTTCAAAATCTAGATGATACCCGCGTGTTGCGCTGTTTTATGATAATTAAAATGTGTTTTCTTAATTTTGTTTGTCCTCCTTGTTTAGCTTTCCATTGCAAAAAAAAAAACAATAGAACAAATCAGATTCTAGGTCTTTGAAAACTTTTAGGTTTTCAGATTGGTGTATATAATTATTTTATAAGTAGAAATTTAAAATGCAAAGATAAAAAGCGAATATATCTTTACTTTAATACTGTTATAATGTGTTTATATCTTGTGTGAAATATGTTGTAACCTATATTTATATTTAATGCAATGTATTGGTTGTCTTAGTTAAATATTAATATTTTAAATATTTATTTTATTTTTATTATTGATATGATTTTATATCCATATACTTATTAATATAAATATAATACGATTTTATTCAAGTTTTTTACTATTGTTTATTGTAACGAATAAATTACCTCAAACGAAGACCTTGCAACTTTATTATTTTTAATATTTTCATTTTTTTCAAATATTATATAATTTTGTAATATTTTTAGAAATTTTAATTTGATTAATTTAGAAAAAAATTATAATTTATGTTTCGAAAATTTGTAAAAAATTTGTTTCATAATTACAATAATAAAAAAAGTAACAGTAACAATTAAATATATGGCTACTTTCTAATTTATTACTATTAAGATTATATCTAAATTAGATTTAAAAAGAGATTTTTCTCTTTCTTGGTGATGCGGTTTCACCATAGGAGAGAAAAAAAACTTCCTTATTATATATATGATTTTATAAATTATAAATAAACTCTAATCATATTATGAATATTAGTTTTGAGTGTTTATTTGATTTTGATTTTTGATATGGCTCTATATTTACATACATATTGATATAAATAAAAACGATTTTATTCAAGTTTTGTTTTTATCTTTTATTATAAAGAAGAAATTAACTCAAACGTAGACCTTACAACTTAATTATTTTTAATACTAGATGATATCCGTGCGTTGCGCGGTTTTGTGATAATCAAATTGTATTTTTTTAATTGTTGTACATAATTTATTAATTAAAACATTGTCATGGTATTGATATATGTATCGGACAATACAAGCACATAAATTCTAATTTTCAATATAAGAGTTTAAACAATATATTGATAAATGTAATGTAAACTAACATTGTGATGTATTCATAATATCTTATAAAAGTAATATGTCGGAGGAAATGATTGTATGATTTGAACATGAGTTTTATCATATTATTCTTTTTCTTATCTTTACCTGCATTTTATATTTAGGAATAAACTGAATTTATAACATGGTTAAAAAACAATTAGTAAAGTATAAACATAGTTTGGGAATCTTTAAAATTTATTTATGTTTGAATTTCTTGATTTTATTTAGATTTTGATTGATGTAGATGTTTGTGGAACAGGACGGACGAAGCGTTAACAAAAAATATCGTTGATCATCATGGGACTTACGCAATGACATGAACCAAAAATATTAATTAATATAACTGTTAATTTGTATTTTTTATTACCGTTGATCATCATGGGAATAATGCATGTTAGGATCATGACTATTTTCTTCATAATCCAATTAATTTTTTTGAAAAAAAAATCCATAGAAAGTCTATCCCATATCGATATTGTTAAAGACATTTTTTTTAATTTGAAGTGATTCAAGCAATGTGAGCAAATTATTTCGGAAGAAATAACATAATTGGTTAATGGAGCAACACTAGTAAATATTTATTTGTGTAATATCTATCAAATTTCTATCTTTTGATTAGAGGCAGGTAGCAGCAAATTCGATCCTTGCATAACAATTAGAATTCTACCAATATCTACAACTAAAAAAAAATTAATTATATAAGCTTAGTAGCAAAAAAAAAAAATATTATTGATTCATAGAAAAATTACTTACCCGATAAAAGTCCTTTGGAGTCAACGAATCCAACCAATGCTCGATATGAAGGCGTCCTAAATTTGTATTTGGGAATCGTATGAATATTATTAGTACCTCCATAATGTTTTAGGAGTAAATTTAATGTAAAACATGATTAAAAACATTTATTGAGATATAGACATAATTTGAGAATTTGTGAAATTTGCTTGTTAGAATTTTTTTTGTCTTTTGCTTTTGATTGATCTAGATGTTTGTGAAGCAGGATGGTTGAAGTGTTAAAAATGTGATTGATACATTTACAAAGGATAATTACGCAATGACATGAGCAAAAAAATATTAATTAATGTGATTTTTTGTTTATTTTAATACCGTTGACGATCATGGGAATAAAGTCTCTTACGATCATAAGTGTTTTTGATAATCATTCGAGTAATGTTTGAACAAAAATACATAGCAAGTTCATCCCATATTGATGGTGTTACGACATATTTTAAGTATTTTAAATGGTTCAAGCGAGGTGGGCAAATTATTGCGGAAGAATAACATTATAGTTTAATGGAGGAAAAATATTAAATTCTTACTTAGTTAATAACAATTGATTTTTATTTCCTTGTATTTGAGGTAGGTATTAGAAAATTAATCATTTTAATTTTCTTTTACGTTATAAAGATTTTAAGTAATACAAGAAGTGCCATGATATTTCATAGATACATCTGATAATACAACTACCTGATTGATTCAAAATATATTTATCTTAGAAAATAGATTTTTTAGATATTAGAAATATTAAAAATGTAAAATAGAAATGAGTTCAACAAAGAGTAAACTAATGTCACCACTAAAGAAGGAACATGAAAAGATGTTGTTGCTACTATAATTGTTGCAATGTTATGATGATTTTTGTTAACAATAAAATATTACTCTCTCCATGTTCTCCTTCAATGTCGGTAAATGTCTCACTTCGCCTTGACTCCCCGGAGACTACTTTCGCGCTTTGCTTTCTATTTGCTTGTATTCCTTGTAAATGGTTTATAATATGGAAATATCCGTTAAATCCCCTAACACATAATCAAATGAATTGCAAAAGAAGATAAGATTGTCATTATTAATTACTAAATAACAACGGTGGAAGGATATTACTAAAAACCATCATAAAAATATAAGTCACACATATATAATACAAAACCAGCATTATGCCAACAAATATATCATTGATGGTAAAATACAACATTTCCAAGTTGTGATAGAAAATCATAGTCAAAGAACTAAAAAAATAACAATGTGCATTATCTACTTTAAAGCATTATATACATGCTTCCTAACTTCTTGATTGGCTTTACTATGAATCTGTGTAGATGTGTGTGGAGTAGGACAGACGAAGAGTTTACAAAACTGATTGATATATTTAGGAAGAATTAGTACGAACAACATTGAAAAAAATATATAAAATAATACATATTATCTATTCTTTTTAATACGGTTGATCATAATAAGAATAATGGTTGTTACGATCATGATTGTTTCTTTGACGATCATTTGAGCAACAATTGAACGAAAATGCATAACAAAGTCATCTAACATGATTATTTTTACGAAATATTTTCTGTATCTTTTACAAATGTTGTACATAATTTAATAATTTAAATAATATTGTCATAACATTTGATATATGTATTGGCCAATACAAATGCACGAATTCAAATTTTCAATGTAAAAAGTTTAAGAACATATTTATAAGATGTAATAAAAACTAACACTGCGATTTATTTATAATAGCTTTTAAGTTATAAAACATTTGGACATTATTTTCGCGTGATTTTTCTGTATCCATGATTATAAAACATTTATTAAAAACAATATTGTTGTCGTCTTTTGCCTCTCCCGCGTAACAATTCACGCACAATGCATTTAGCTTGTCCTTCCTTCAAATCGAAAACCTAGCAAAAAAAACCATGAGGGAAGTTTGAATGATTGGCTAACGAAATACGGTAAGACATCGAAGCTTGCAAGGTTTACATTAATTGGCAGGATTGCATTCCTTGTTCGATAAATGACAGTAATCATCAAACATAAGGTCCAAAGAACTTGATTATTTATAGCAACATCTAGAATATAAAAGCTTCTACAGTAATGTTCAACCGTAGAGGTGACGTAGACACAACCATACCTTTTTAGAAGTTGAACACAATTCCAAAAACTGCAGCACATTTCCAACATCTTGGGGAGGTACATCAATGCCAGAGATAGTAATTGAGCTGATGCCTTCAGGCTGTAGAGCCTTAAACTGAAATTACTCATTCTTTTGCTCAATGTCACAGTTCTTTGGTTTGTTAGTATATTCAGCAACCTCTGCATCATCATCTTCTCCTATTAATTTCTTTTTAACAACACAGAAAAATCCATGATTTAAAACATAAGCATTAGATTTCCCACCGTTATCAGTTCTTCAGATACTTCCTCAGAAACATCCATCACGGGAACATACTCAGATATGTCAGCAGAAATCTTAATTTTTAGGACTACTCTCCTCAAAAACTTTTTGAACACCATTGCCGTTATTAAACTCCTTAAGGCCTTCACGGTTATTTTTTTTGCAGTAACATACTGCTCTTCATTCTAGGATTAATTTTTTTTTCCAGTAACATAGTGCTCTTCATGGGAATTTTCTTTTCCAGGATTCTTAGGCGAAACAGCAAAAGTTTGTTACAACAAGAAAAAAATGCATGGAAATGGCAACAATCCGGTTAAGAATGAGTTTGCGACGATCATAACTGACTTTTAGAAAAGCACCTACCGGCTTGGCATGCCTCGTATATTGGAAATTCTCATGACCCTTGACTTGCTTTCCAGTAGGTTGATGCCCTCTCTTCTTCTTGTGAAAAAAAATAAATAATAATTACCAATAGCCTTCCAACCTAACATATACTAAGCTCAACTAAAAATTAGATAGATTAGTATCAGATGCAAAGACTGCAATTGCAAATGCCTCTGCATTTTGGGCACGTCCACTTAGCCAATTCAGTCACCTCTTCGGCTTTGTCGCCAAAGGAAGCAAATTTATTTAGAGCTTTGCTAGCATTGCAACGAATAATTATTAGTAAAACTTACCAATCATGCAAACAAACGCATTTTCCAAAAGGGGTAAAAAATTACTCTGATCCTTTGAAAAACTAAACATCATGAATTACTGCTTTAAAATACAAAAATACACGTGCATCCAAAACAATTTTCGCCATATTGTAGGGCATTAGATTACGCATGTATTTGTATTCCATAGATATGTTAAATGATTCAAAGATATGTACAATCGGCATATTTCAGAAAATGTTCACTCCATCTAAATTAGCACCCATGAATTACAAAACATAATGAAAGCATGTGAAAGAATTTAGGAATATAAGGTACAAATTCATACCAGTAACTTGCACAATCAAGACCCAAGTTTTTTATGTCAATAAGAAATGAATGAAGCCATAATCTAGAGCTGGAAAAACCTATCCACTTTCACAAGTGGGCTTTCCTACCAAACCTAGGACATAAAATAATTTGCAGCGTAAATACTCAAATTCAATCAAGAAGTAAGAGTTTAGAAGAGTAAACTCGTCTTCAAGTAGCACTGAATCTAGCTCACAGATGGGAAGTCATCATCGAGCAGTTTAGATGACAACAGAAGCCCATGTTCCATATAAAAGAACTCGCAATAAAATACTCACATTAAATCGAGCATTAATGAAGTGTAGAAAAGGAAACTCACCTTGAAGTAGCACTCAAAGCTATCTCACAAATGGAAAGCCATCATCGAGTAGTTTAAATCCAAACATCAAGGATTTAAATACATTGGATAAATCAGTAACTGCAGCAAGCATGACATACAAACAGAAGGTAATTAGTTGATTAAGAAAGTTTAACCTGATCAGATGATTGAGCAACTGAAGCCTTTTTGAATCCCAAGATTAACTTCCCTTCTAGATCTAATCGACTAAATGTGACTGGAAACATAAGGGTTTCATTTAGATATACTTCAATATAGGTATAATTTATAATCAAAAAGTAAAATATGCTATAAAAAGGATATCAACTAAGATGTATCAGAAGGTTTGGATGAAAGTGAAATGACAATCTATTTGGGGAGTACAAATGCAACATATCCGAACATAGACACGATTAACTCTTGTAACAATTCCATACTTGTATCACCAGCCTGCAATTGCATGTTCCGAACGCATGCAGTTACTCCTAGAACGTTTCTACTATTGTTGTTAGGCCACAAGCGGATTTGGAAAATCCACGATTTACTAGTGGAGTCTTGTACTTTGAAAAGACAAAGCTTCACGCTGAGAAATTTGTGGCAGATACGCCTATTCAGTAACATATAAAATATCAATATCTATTATATTAACATAGGGTAGCTGTAAACACGTAATAAGACTACTCTCTTCATCATATTGGAGCCTGCAGTATACAATAGAAGCATCAAATGTGAGAGAAAGATAATTGGCGAAAGCTCCGAGTCAAATGATCCAAAGGAGATCGGCAACCCTAGATCTATATTCATCGGCCCTCTCTTCCTGAGGCTTCAACCTCTCCTGGTTTACGATGAACTCCTCCTCCATCACCGATAAAGTTGTAAGCGCAAACCTAGATTGGATCGTCTCTCCCCGAGGATGCATAATCAATTCGCTGATACATCTCCATAGATATGCCACAAAACCGAGACTGAGGATCAACACTGCAACATTCGCAGATATTTTTCAACACCAATTTAAAATTCATTTTCAATTTCAATTCTATCAGAGAATTTATTCTAATTGTTAAACCTGTGTATAGGGAAAAAATCCGCAAACCCCGCAAATCCCTCTCTGAAATTTAGGGAGTCATCAAAGCCCAAACAACAAACCATATAAAGCAAAATAATTGAAGAAAGATATTAGATACCGATTATTCATTGTTAATCCTGTGTATAGCGCAAAGAAATCTGCAAATCCATCTCTGAAATGAATTGCAATGCCGCAAATTGCTCCCTGAAATCCTGCAAATCCTCCCTGAAATGATTGGATTCATCAATCAAACATCAAGGATTTAAATACATTGGACAAATCAGTTAGTGCGGCAAGCATGACATAAAAAATAAGATATTTAGTTAATTAAAGAAGTTTAACCATTTGAGCAACTGAACCCTTTCTGAATGCTCATGATTAACTTCCCTTCTGGATCTAATTGACCAAAAGTGATAGGAAACATGAGGTTTCATTTAGATATAGCTTAAGTATAGGTATAATTTATAATAAGAAAGTGAAATATGCTAGAAAAAGGATATCAATCGAGATGTACCAGAAGGTTCGGATGAAAGTGAAATGACAATCTATTTGGGAGTACAAATGTAACAAATCCGAACATATACACGATTAACTGTTGTAACAATTACATCCTTGTATCACCAGCTGGGAATAATTAATAGATTAAATGAATTCTCAATTATGAAGATACCAACATTTACTCTAAGCCATCAACGAAGAACTGGGCATTGATGTATATAGATGCCCATATTTACTTTTCTCTGTTTCGTTCTTGCTCACATACGCATTAACCCTGACAATCACGGAAGAATTTCTCACCTTTACCTTGGGTTAATTCAATAAATATCAAATACATTACCGCCGCCTTTGGGTTTTCTCTAACATCAATAGCTCGCCCGTGCTCTATATCGCTCGATAACCCGCCATGCCATCGTGACTGAGCTTAAGCTCAAAAATCTGTCACAATAAAGACTGAAGATGGATGTTTTGGTTGTTTGTTTGGATATTGAAAAAATGATGGCGCAAAAGTACAATAGCTCGAGTGATTCACCTTTCCATGAGAGGGACGATCGGTTTTCTTGTACATCCCTCTGTCGTTCTGCATGCCGGGTTTCCATCATCGGCGCAAGAAACCTTTGGCCGTCGATGTGGTCGCCAGCGACTCCACTCAACGGATCGGTGTGTTGCTCCACTTTGTGTTTCAAACCTAATCTGCAATACGTTAGAATCCAGACCTTTATTGTCTTATGTTAGAATCCAGACCTAGGTAACCCTTTTCCACATATCATTTTTGAGTGTAAAATGGAACTTGCGTCAGCGTTTTTCAGCCAATTATCTAGGAATATGAAACAGATTAAATGAATTCTCAATTACGAATAGACCAACATGTACTATAAGCCATCAACAAAGTACTGGGCATTGTTGTGGATGGATGCTCATATCCTCTTTTCTCCGTTGCGTTCTTGCTCACGTAGGATTTAACCTTGACAATCACCGAAGAATTTCTCAGCTTTACCTTGGGTTTATTCAATAAATATCAAATACATTACTATCGCCTTTGGATTTTCTCTGCCATCCGTAGAATTGAATTTACCTTGGGTTAATTCAATTAAATAGAGAGGAGATAATATAAAACTAAATCAAAGCACAGAAAACAACTGGATATAAAAAAATAACTTAACATAGACATGCCAGCAGACTTCTGATCAATGACACAAAAAAAATCACGATAGAAAAACATAATAGACCTTTACAGATTGTAATCTCACCGCTGATATCTTATTGGTGTTTGGGTAAATCAGATTGCCCTTAATTTTCCTTCAAGTAGAGACCTTTCATGTAGTGCAGCAACAACTTCTGCAACACGGGAGACATATATCACCTGGTCATTGGCTAAACTTTCATCCTTCACCCTTGAAGTGTTCTCAAATGGCTCGTAAGACTTAACGTCCTTGCTTTTGCATCATCTGAAACTCCATAAACTCCACAAGATTCAGGTTTAGGATTCACCATTATAGTTCCTTCAAACTAAAACATCCAATATTGCGGAAGTTGATACTATGATGCTCTGCTTAAACATGGCTAAAGCAAAAAACTTGACATTTCCTTCCTCATACAAGACTGACAGTTGAGAAGCTAACCATGCCAATCTATGCAGTCATCTATAACTACATCGGTAAAGAGAGATGAGACACATTTCAAACAATCTATGCAGTTATCACCTTCTTAACAACATATTTTCTTTTATCCTAGAAACACAAAGGAAAAGGGTAAAGAAAAGGTTCATAAAACAACGCAAGGAAAGGAAAAAAGCATTACACAGACTCGAGTTAGCAACACAAGCATTTGTTTGATCATTAGTCTTTAGTTTTCTCATATACTTAAACATGGGATCTACATGGAAGGCTTGCCTGTTACATATTTAAGCCTGACACTTCTATAAGTTTCTAAGTGAGTGCAACTTTACTTGAAGGTTCCGTCCTAAATCTTCGTATACTTGAAGGTTCTGTCCCAAATTAGTAGATGGTAGTGATCTATTGGTATCCAAATACCAGTTATAAGGATAAAAAAGCAATTTTTCTCAATAAACCCCCAATCCTCGAACATTTTGCCTTCTTCTAAGTCTATATAGATTAACCAATTACTTCTCACCCAGTTCCTAATAAACTGCACACATCACCGTTAGAATGTTTTGTAAAAACCTACAAACTTATGTTTCATTTCAAGCTATTTTCCAATAAAGCACCCAGTTCCGAGGAGACTGCACACATACCTCTTTCTTGAGCCTGGTTCCTTTGACCTATCCAAATCATCGAGAAAACCATCAAACTTATGTTGGAAAGTTTTGCAAGCAGAAGGGTTCCGGTTGAGCTGTCATCGCTTAAGGAATCTTTGATGACTTGATTAAAGACCTAGTACACGGTTTCAGTAGAATCATAACTTTCAGCTTCATCACTTAAGCATCACCTATCGAAAGACTGTCTACACTTACCTACTTGACAAATTAGGGATAAAAAAATCTACAAGTATGATTAACACAGAAAAGAAATAAAAATCAGTCCATGCTGTTATACATGATGAGGATACTCCAAAGGTGTCTTTGTCCTACTCAACAAAACCTTTCTCTCACCGCATAACCTGTCATCATTAACGAAAAAGCATGTCAACAAATTCACAGGGGCATGGAACAACATAGTCCTCACTAAAACACATACTCTAGCTAGCTTAAGCTGACCAAATTAGCCATAGAAATGATAAATTTCAACGAAAATCGTTTGCAAAGAGATTCCTGAAGTTTTGCAGCTTAAGAAATTTTCATTATTGAGGGTAATCTCAAAAGAATACTAAACGCACATCCAAAGTTAGCCATTCAAATCAACACACTAACTACTCGATCAAATTGAAACAGAATAATTCCATATGAAATATGAGTGACAAGATCATAAGATCATAATGGATAATAAAACCACGATAAATCCTTAAAACTCTTATTCTACAACAGTGACACACACCTTTCTTTTCACTATATACATGCGCATAAGGAAACACAAACACCGTTACACGCTAAAATGAGATGAAAGGAACATCTAAAGCCCTTTCCAATCAATGAACACACTGGGTTTACCTTCAACTCCTTGATTTTTTTCCTAAAGGCTTGAATTCAAGTCTTTCAACTTCTATGCTTGAATTCAAGTCCTTCAGCCTATCCGCATTCAGCTGCCTCTATCCCAATTTATCACAGAGATATCAAATCTACAAACATCTTGCTGGAGCAAAGTATTACGCAAAAGTGTGGATTTTGGAATTTCGAAATATGTTCCCATAGATCACACTCACTTGCCTACAATAGTTCAAGGAACAATTGGATATGTAGAGCCACAGTACCTTCAGTCAAGCCACTTCACAGAGAAGGGTGACGTCTACAGTTTAGGGGTCGTGCTCATTGAGCTCTTAACCAGAGAAAAGACCATGTGATTGCAAAGACCACAAGAAGGAAGGCTGTTAGCTACATATTTCCTTAAATCCATCCAACACGGAAGACCTGTTGAGATTCTGGATGTTCGAGTCAACGAAGAACGTAATCAACATGAGATCTTCGTGTTAGCCAATCTCGCAAGAAGGTGCTTGAGCTTGAATTCTAAAAGCCGCCCAACTATGAGAAATGATTTTAATGAATTAGACAGCATACGATCTAAACATAATTGCAATGGAGTTTGGTCTCATAACGATGAAGAAATCGAGCACATCAGAATCGATATACCTGAGTACAAAATACCGGTGAGCCCTACAATGCTGGAACAGTATCCTCGGTCTCGATCTTTTATCCCTATTCCGAAAAATTCACATACAAGCATGAAAACGGAAACAAACCAAATAAAAGTCCGATTCTATTTCAGATGCTAACCTACCACAACAGCATCATTGTTGCATCGTTCTCCATACCACTATGCGCTTGTATTATATCCTATCAAACCCAAGGTAAATTCAGTTTTATATTATATCCTATAAAATACAATAGCTCGAGCGATTCACCTTTCCATGAGAGGGATGATCAATTTTCTTTTACATCCCTATGTCCTTGTGCAGGCTGGGTTTCCATCATCAATGGAAGAAACTTTGTGCATCGATGTGGTCGCCTGCGCCTCCACTTAGAAACCACTCGGTTTGTTGCTCCACCATGCATTTTGGACCTAATCTGCAATACCTTAGAATCCAGACCTTTATTGTCATATGTTCAAATCCAGACCTAGGTAACCCTTTTCTAGAGATCGGTTTTTGAGTGTTAAAATGGTACTTACATGATTGAGAGTTTTTTCTTCCTTGAAGATGTCCTCGAGGACGGCAGACTGATCTGTCGACAGACGGAGTTTCTTCTTTGAAGATGTCCCTGCTTGCGGAAAAGAAAGCTATGGCCGTGCGTGCGCTGCTGGAGGGGAAACCGACGCGACAATGGAATTAGGTCGATTCGACTATTAATCCAACAACTGCTTGCTTTCACACCGGTGATCGATTTTGCGATGCATATGCTTCGTATTCCTGCAACTACATGTTCAAGCCTCCAAAGAATCCGAGTGCCATGTACCTTGATGTAGGTAAGCTATGCATCGCCATCTTGACATCTGACACGATTTTTCGCCGTATTCAATTTTGCCTCTTCGCCTTCTTCGATTCTCAGTAACCTATTCCTACGCCTCCGCCTGATTTTTCCGCAGGTTCACCCTCTCTACGTGACTCTTCGCCTTCTTTGTTCTGGCTTCTTCTTTGAAGTCTCGTCGCAGTCTTCTTCATCGGTGGATACAGGGTGGTAGTTTCCTTCTCTCTCGAGCCTCTTTCTACTAATGATGCTAGAGATGGTGCTATTAGGCGAAGACACGGCCACTTCCTCCTCATTATCCCCTTTCGATGGCACCCTGTTCACGCCGATTCCTCCCACGAACAGTGGGTTCTCATGGTCTGCAAGAAATTTCTCGAGGCCAATCGGTGGTTCGGGCTGGAGGTAAAAAGCCAGAAGAGGCGTTTAGCTCGGTTCCCGCGGCTCGTCAGATCCTCGACGCCAATCGATGGTTCAGTCTGCAGGTTGAGAGGTCCGAAGAGGCGTCTTGCTCGGCTCCCTTGTCTCGTGAGATCCTCGATGCCAATGGATGGTTTGATCCGGAGGTGAGAGGTACGGAGAGGCCTTTAGCTCGGTTCCCTCGTCGTGTGAGATGATCGGATTCGAATCTGCATCGGAGAGTTTCAATGAATATGAAGAGAAGAGATTCTTTAATTCCATTAAGCAGTAACAGGAAGAGGGGAAGAGGAAGAGGGAAAGAGAGATACGATGAACATGGGTTTTTAGTATTTTAGGTGTTAAA
Organism: Gynandropsis gynandra; assembly: GCA_036759665.1. NCBI lineage: Eukaryota > Viridiplantae > Streptophyta > Magnoliopsida > Brassicales > Cleomaceae > Gynandropsis > Gynandropsis gynandra. Next base: position 22,614,685 of record CM071864.1, on the reverse strand, counting down.
ATGAAGGGCATTTTGAGTTTTTTCCTCCTTTCGCCGACGGGTCAACATGAGAAGGATGAAAAAACCCATTTTCTATATATATGATTTCCAATTGTTTTCAAGTTTTATTAAATTTTTTTATATTTTTTAAAATTTGATTTGATTAATTCACAAATAATTTGTAAACAAATTTTTATATTGAAATAATAACAATAATAATAAATTATATTACCACCTTCTATTTTAATAATATTAAGATTATATTTAAATTAAATATAGACAGAGGTTTTTCTCTCTCTTGGTGATGTGGTTCCATGAGAGAAAAGAAAAAAACATTCATATTATATATATGATTTTTTCAAAATTTATTTAATTTTGTATTATTTTAAGAAATTCTAATTTCATTAATTCATAAAGAAATTATAATGTACGTTTCAAAAATTTGTAAAAAAATTTTATAATTACAATAATAAAAATAATAACAATAACAATAAAGTATATAGTTACTTTCTATTTTATTACTATTAAGATTATATCTAAATTAGATTTTTAAATAGAGATTTTTTTCTCTCTTGGTGATATGGTTTCACCATAGGAGAGAAAAATCTCCTTATTATATATATGATTTCAATTTTTCCATGTTACATAATTTTAAAAATGAGAAGAAAATTATTTTAGTGGAGGATATTTTAGAAATTTTACTATAAGAAATAACTTATCAACATACATGAATTAGTTCATAAGAAAAACTTAAAAAATATTTGTGGTCAATTTACTTTCAATTTTAATTTTAGACTTCTTTTTTAGTTTTAGTTAAATGTCTTTTAATTTAAGATTGATTTCGTTCATTTATATACCACATAAAACTAAAAGAGATTTATATTTATTATAGTAAAAATACTTGTTTGGAAAAAATGATTATGAGAATTTTGTTGAATTTATAGACTAATTTTTTTATTTATAGATTTTTCCTAAAGTTTTTAGTTACATTCACGCTAAAATATCATCCATAAATACTAGTTATATATTTGATCAAGATAGGTTTTAAAAGATTATACGGAAAAAGTAAAATGTAAAAAGAATTGTTATCTAATATTATATAATATTTATGTTAATTTTCTCATTCAATAGAGAACTTTAGTAAATAAGGTACAACAACTATAAACTAGCAAGTGACCAAGCATATTCAACAATTCTATAAAACTCAAAACGCAATACACAAGTTTGAAATATTAGAAGTAAAATGTGTTTAAAAAACAAAATTATGGAGCAAAGCCAAAAAATGATGAACAGGGTTTTGATGGTCACATTTGTTGCTAGAAAAAACACGAAGAAAGTTACTTCGATGCACAATGTTTGGTCGATCTGAAGAAAATTTCGAAATGAGAAACTCTCACAAAATTTAAATTAAAAAAAAGGTGACGAATTTATATTGCAAACTTGCCCTATGTCTTGTTGATGATTGTTTAAACATATTACTCCTCTAAAAATTTGTAACCAAATTCATCAATCCATCCAAATCAATAATTTGGTTTAATGTGTGTTTTACCTTTTTATTTATCTATATATATATATATATATCTATATATACAAGTTAATAATATATATTGGTTTGACGATCTAAATTCCTTTAACGCAATTAAATGATAAATATCATTTTTCTTCTATACACGTTAAGGTGAGACCATAATCGATAGATAAACGATTAAGTATTCGATTTTTTATTTTTAAATTTTATCTATGTCCATCAAAAAAATTAATTTTATTAACCAATTTCATTAAAATCAAAAAACATAACAAATTCAGTCTTGTGTTGTTATTTTATTTAATAATTAAAATCTACAATAATATATATTACTTTTTTTTCTAAAAAACATTAGTTCCATTTTGTTATATTTTTATTAATTTTTTATTATTTATTTTCTTTTAATACCTGTAAACGTAAGAGTTTTTTTTTTATTTTACATCTTTGTGTTATAGTTTGTTATAATATTTGAAGTTTTAAACTATAGTAATTAATATTTATATACACACGATGAATAGTAATTACATCCTTAATCTAAAAATTTGATACATTCCTTCATATGCAGATTCAAGACTATAGTAATTAATATTCATAAGTTTTACTATTTTCAAATTTTGACATTAGAGGTGAGACAAATATTCAAAATATTCGTATTTGAATTGAAAATTCCAATATTTCGAGTAAGAGGAGTTTTTCCCTCTCCTCTAGTGCTGCGACGTGAGCAGAGGAGGAAGAAACCCAAAAAAAGCCCTTCATGTCACCCAAAAATACAAAAAAACCAATGTAACTCCAGTTCATCTTATATCTCTTCCCATCTTCCTCTTGTTTAATGGCAATTAAAGAAGATACTCTTCGATGACCTTATTTTCTATTGCTTCACGGTCGAATCCGAGGTTACTCATATGAGATTGGTATCTCTGCTCATGGAGAAGAGGAAGGCATAGGCATGGATTTTGGTATTTTTCAGAACAGGGAGCAGCGATTGAATCCATCTTTACGATTCCAACATGATCGGTGACAGCTAGAGCGGCGCGAGGATGATCTATCGGCACGGGGATGATGTATCTGCATGGATTTGCATCTTTTTCATAACGAGGAGCAACGATCGTATTTTTCTCAGAATAGTTCGTAGGAAATGGGTAAGCAAAACCAGCAGGTCATTTCTCGATTCTTTTCTCCTAAATCCAAATCGTTGCCCTCACCACGATCGCCGACGCCAGGGTTAGTAGTGGAAGGGGATACGGAACCAAAACCTTTGATGTCGTCGTCTAAGATCACCGCCATTGTACTGCTAAATGCAAGCTTCTTTAGGACCACTTGGTCGCTTCATCACCAAAGAAACCGAAACTGTCTCTTCATACTAAAAGCCACATACCTGACACGAATTAACACCAGATATTCCATCAAAAGTTTCTTGAACCTTTTATCGTTGAGTTTGTTCCCGAATCGGGAAAGGAAGCATTGAATCCGAGGAAGTGCATGCCATTAGAGAAGCATGTAGTGGAGCTTAAGAGGAAATATACGGATGCACGTTTGATGGTGGAGGTGGGTTGCAGGTATAGGTTCTTTGGACAAGATGCAGAGATTGCGGCTCGTGTGTTGGGTATCTACGCTCACATGGATCCCAGTTTCATGACGGTGAGCATACTGACTTTTCGATTAATTGTTCATGTGAGAAGATTGGTGAATGCAGGGTACAAGGTGGGTGTGGTGAAACAAACCGAAACAAGGACGATCAAAGCTCCTGCCTTATACACCAAAGCCACGCTTGAGGCGGCCGTCGATATGAGTGCTAGTGTTGGTGTTGGAGAGGAGAGTTTTGGTGGGCCAAGAAATTACTTGTTTGTGTTGTTGACGAGAGTATTAAAGGGGAGACCATTGCTTCTGGTGTCAAGGGGGGGTTTTGACGTTAGAACATGCATTGTTGGCGCTGAAATTTCAACCGGTGATGTTGTTCACGGGGACTTCTATGACAATTTAATGAGAAGTGGATTGGAGGCTGTATTTCGGAGCTTGTCACTGGCTGAGTTGTTGCTTGGCCAACCTCTTTCAAAGCAAACCGAGAAGGTAAATTGTGGGTCAATGAGAAGTGAAACGTTCCAAATTAGCCAAGCACTAAAATTCAAATGATAATTAGAGTTCAAGAACTTTGTGTTTCTACTTGTTTTACAGGACACTATATGTGGATGTGTAATTAGTGATTTGATGGATCTTCATTTGGGATCGCTAATTGTCCGTTCTTAGTGGCGTATGCCGGATCAGCCTCAAACGTTCAATGGAATATACCTCAGTGGATAGATTTAGCAATGGTGGTACTCTAGCCTAGGTTATTTCATATATGAAAATCTTAGTGCAAGGAATTTGGCTGATGATCAAGAAAACAAAATTGTTGTGGCGGAAGGAGGAATGTCTTGCTTAGCTATCCAGATAGGGTTGATTACTGGAAACCTTTGACTTTATCTTTATTGATGATTCCATGCCAATGCAACATTGTTGATGTATATATTTACGTCTCTCTCTATATAAATATCCATGATAGAAACTTATAAGCTGATAGTTTGAAATCTAAACGCAAGGCTTGAACATAATGCGATATGACATTTTCCGTTTCTGATGCAGATGTTTTCCATGCTCGATGATCTAATCATATATGTCGACATTGTTGTAAAAAGCTCGGTTAGTATTTCTTTTGACATTAGATTCATCAAATATTTTTGAAAGAGTTAATTCATGGTTTTTTAGGTTTAGAATTGTTCCAGAAATCTAATAATTATGATGTACTTTTATTGGTTTGGATTTTAAAATTGGAACATAAATTCTTTTATTATTAATTCATTGGTACTCTTTCAAATACTTTCAGGACATCAATTATGAATTTGAGTCATCTTCTATCCCTAACAATAGGGATTCATTTATCTCTTTCTCTTGCTCTCTAACTTGCTATTGTGATTTGTGGTGTATGCAGTGGTATGAGGCATTGATTTTGTAATGTGAAAGAGTTGTAATCGTCCTACGTTCTAAAAATTGCTTTCGGATACATCATTTGTTTGCAATATCTTATTTCATTGGTTGATGAACATTGATTTATGTTCGACTATATGTTTATTGATCATGAATGGAAACGATTTTTGTCTTTGTAAACGACAGAAATAAATATTCTTCAAGCTATTACACTATTGGTTATGGAATTTGTTTATTTAAGAACATATTGCAGAATGATTTGATGGCGAATGGTGTCTAGAGAGGTGATTAAGGTAGTCTTTCAACATAGGAGGTAACTATGATGAGCCGATTGTGAGCTAAGATGAGGAAATGCGATTCAATGGTGGTTGCTTGATAACAACGATGCATTTGGGCTAGGAGATTAGAACGACCAGCCAACTGTGATGAACCATTTTCGAATTTGAATTCCTACTTATGATGATACCTATGTCCGGACTTTACAGATGTTGTTCACCAAGTATGACCTTTTAGTTGTGTTCTTGAGGTTTTGAATTTGGGACAGCTGAATTGAACAATCCTCATCTTAATTTTTCAATTTTAAGCTATAGTTAAAATTGGCAACCAACTGAAATATTTGTCTGCGACTTGAAGATATCAACTTTTGCCTATAAGGTTCATGAGATTCGAAATTCTGGGTAATAGATAGTGTGAAGAATATCTTATTGAAATGGGTTCTCTTGAATGACCTCATTCCCACCCACCAGCCTCGCATCAACAGCCATATGGAACATATCATATAAATGATAGAAAAAGGTATGTTAGCTTGATTAGCTTCCTTGATATTTTCGTTGGTTTTTTTTTTGCCATTTGAATTTTGTTTAGAGTTGTGATTTCCCATTATTAGAGTAGTATATAAGGTTAAAAAGATAGAGAAAGAATTTTATCTGTGTGCTTATTTGTTTCAGATCATTGAGAAAGAGTCTGGTAATGTTGTGGATGGTGATGTGTTCTTCTCTGTTAATAAATCACCAAATTATGATCAATTATCTGGTAAAAAGCTGGAGCATACAAGATCTAGTGAACGTGTTGTTGTTGACTCGAGGAAGTGCAACCCTGCTAACTTTACCCCGTGGAAGGTTTAAAAATCATACACACACACACACACACACATATATATATATATATATATATATATTACCTTTCCTCCGAATTGCTTACTTATATTTGAGGCAAATTCTTATATCGATTAACTGATGTAGGCTGAAAAACCTGGTCAGCCACATTGGGAGATCCATAGGGTCTGGGGAGACCAGGGTGGCACATAGAATGCAATGCAATGAGTTCCCATTATTTGTCTCCAAGAATTGATATTCACAATGGGTGACATAGATCTTATCTTTCCCCATCATGAGAATGAGGTTGCACATTAATTATTAATTATGGTGTTTGTTTATTTAAGAACACATTGTAAAATGATTTGATGGCGAATGATTTCCCAAGAGCCTTCAATCTCGGGAATTGGAGCCACCACCTTCGGCCTCACTTGGGCATTACATGCTACAGCGGCCTACTCCAGCGATTCGAGCAGGCCACTGCAGCTCTCGCCCAAGGTAGAGCAACCAAAGACTATTTCAAAGACGAAAAGAATCAGGGACGAATGGAATCCAAACACCCTTTGCACCTTAAGACTGTCGTAAGGGCTGAATTAACCCATGTTCTTAGTTCTCAAATAATAGATTACAAGTCTATTTTATTGAGTTAACTTTCATGATTACTAATGATGTTAATGGTGAATTCATGGAACTTAATCAGTGTAAGAGTGAAGCGTTCATCAACTATGGCTTCCGTGTAGGTGTTTGGGATCATGTGGACATGACGCCATCTGTGCATGATTATGTAAGGTTCTTGTGATGTGGTGTTGTTATAGTAGTTCCGTTATGTTTCTTCAAATCTTATAATATTGGTGAAATTGGTGAAAATGTTATTAGATACCAACTAGAGTATCTTAATTGAAGACCCATTAAAACTTTTATATGCTTCCATGGAGTAGTTGGGTATAACTCCTAGGTTTAGCAAGTTACTGTAATTATTATGTCAAACTCTTTGTTTTAGGTTGATTCTGACTGAATGATTTCGCCGAACATGTGTTTCTGTTTCAAAGAACTAAATGTCTATGTGTTTTTAATTGTAATGTGTTTTGATCACTTTTGCTTGATAATGGTTATCTTATGTCATAATTTTTTGAAAATTGATTAGAAGAAGAACATATAAAAAGTTCATGGCTGGATTATCAGCACTTTATCTGTACATGCTTCGATATGTATGATTGGAGCAAAAGTGTAATGCTCTGGGTTATCTCTTAGAATCGTGGTAGGCATTATTTAGCTTGGTTGCTGCAGACGTAGAGGTGTAACAGAACTAGACCTGATATCTCTTATTGTCTTAACCGAAGAGTAATAGGTTTGCCCAACACATAATGGATACGAAGGAATAATTTCATTGACCATCTTTGAGTATGTCTTTAGTAGTAACTCTCTCTCGACTATGGTTTACGTGAGCATTACCTTGCCATCATCGAAATACTTTCTACTAACTCAACAAAATAAATAAACATAGGAGACAATACCTCGAATGGCAGCAAAAAGATGCGGAAAGCGAGGGCAAGGATAACAAAGAGATGCGACAAGCGAGGTGAGGAAAATGCAAGTATGGAATTTCCGCTGATATTGCAAGTTTGCCACGTTCTTTCTTTTTTTCCATGCTCTTCTCCATTTTTAGGTTCGACTTCCTCCAATTTAGTTCGTTTCATAAGGAGGATCAATGGTGCAGAATGGTGAGCATTCGTAGAACATGCAAAAGGATATATAGATGATTGTCCTGCAATGACTTCAAAGATTCGCTTCTAGGTAATTCTGAATTGGGGTCATCTTCTATCCCAAAAAATAGGGATTCATTTATCTCTTCCTCTTGCTCTCTAACCTGATATTGTGGTTTGTGGTGTATACAGTGGTATTAGCCATTGATTTTGTAATGGGAAAAGAGTTGTAATCGTCCAACATTCTGGCAATTGCTTTCGGATACATCATGTGTTTGCAATATCTTATTTAATTGGTTCATGACCATTGATTTATGTTCGAACTATAGGTTTAATTGATCATGAATGGAAACGATCTTGATTACAGTATACAACAGAAAAAAATATTGTTCAAGCTATTACAGTATTGGTTATGGTGTTTGTTTATTTAAGAACATATTACAGAACAATTTTATGGTGAATGGTGTCCGGAGAGCCTTCGATCTTAGGGATTGGAGCCACCACCTTCGGCCTCACTCAGGCATTCTCTTCTATAATTGCATACTTCAGCGATTCGAGCAGGTCACCGCAGATCTCACTTAAGGCAAAGCAATGAAGACTACTTCGAAGACAAAGAACGAATGGAATCCAAACAGCCTTTGCTCTCGGGGATTGTCGTTAGAGCTAAATGAACCCAAGTTCTTAGTTTTCAAATAATAGATTTCAAGTCTATTTTATTGAGTTGACTTTGGTGATTACTAATGATGGTAATGGTGAATTAATGGAACTTAATTAGTGTGAGAGTGAAGCTTTCATCAACTACGGCTTCCCTATAGGCATTTGGGATCATGTGGACATGAAGTCCTTTGTGCATGATTATGTAAGGTTTCTGAGATGTGGTGTGGTTATAGTAGCTCCGTTATGTTTTTTCAAATCTTATAATATTGGAGAAATTAATGAAAGTGCTCTTAGATACCAACTATTGTAGCTTAATTGAAGACCCATTAAAACTTTTCTATGGTTCCATGGAGTACTTGGGTATAACCCCTGGGTTTAGCAAGTTAATGTAATTATTATGTCAAACTCTTTGTTTTCGGTTGTTTCTTATCGAATGATTTCGCCGAACATGTCTTCTTGTTTTAAAGTACTAAATGTCTATGTGTTTTTAATTGCAATGTGTTTTGATCATTTTTTTTTTCTTGATAATGGTTATCTTATGTCATATCTTTTTTACAAATTGATTAAAAGAAAAACATATAAGAAGTTCATGGTTGGATGGTAAGCACCTCATTTTATGTTAAATTAACAGATTTGATTACTTTGTGATTACATGCTTGGATATGTATGATTGGAGCAAATGTGTAATGCTCTAGGCTATCTCATAGAATAGTGGTAGCCATTATTTAGTTTGGTTGCCATAGACGTAGAGGTGTAACAGACTAGAAATGATATCTCTTTTGTCTTAACCGAGAAGTACTAGGTTTTCCCTAAACATAATGGATACGTAGGAATAATTTTCACGACCATCTTTGAGTGTGTCTTTGGTAGTAACTCTCTCTCGACTATGGTTTGCCTCGGCATTACCCTGCCATCATCGAAAGATTTTCTACTGACTCAACAAAAGAAATAAACTTAGGAGACAATACCACGAATGGTAGTGAGAAGATGTGGCAAGCGAGGGCGAGGACAACGAGGAGATGCGACAAGCAAGGCGAGGCAAATGAAAGGATGGAATTTCCACCGATATTGCTGGTTAGCCACATTTTTTTCTCTTTTTCCATGATCTTCTCGATTTGTAGGTTTGGCTTCCTCCACTTTAGTTCGTTTCGTAGGGAGGATCAATGGTGAAGAATAGTGAGCATTCGTAGAACATGCAAAAGGATAGATGGATGATTGTCATGCATAGGCTTCAAAGATTCGCTTCTAGGTAATTCTGAATTTGAGTCATCTTCTATCCTCAAAAAAATAGGGATTCATTTATCTCTTCTTATTGCTCCCTAACCTACTATTGTGATTTGTGGTGTATGAAGTGGTATGAACCATTGATTTTGTAATGAAAAGAGTTTTAATCGTCCTACGTTCTGGCAATTGCTTTCGGATACATCATGTGTTTGCAATATCTTCTTTCATTGGTTCATGCCCATTGATTTATGTTCGAACTATAAGTTTCCATTAATCATGAATGGAAACGATCTTGATTACAGTATACGACAGAAATAAATATTCTTCAAGCTGCTACAGTATTGGTTATGGTGTTTGTTTATTTAAGAACACATTGCTGATAATTTGTAGAATGATTAATCTGGAAAAGTACATCTCAATCACACGAAAGTAGACTTGATAATCCATGATTAGCAAATAGTGGATAGGGAAGTTCCTTCTAGAATCATGGCCATTATTTTGTGTTGTTAATAAATGTCTATGGATAGACATTCTTATATTAATCATGTTGTGAATTTTTTTTGTGTGAAACTCAATGGATTTCTACATGAAAGTTAATTCATGCTCTTAACAAAAATGAGCATGCTTTAGACATGGATGCTCACTTCACAATCAACTAGGTGATATCAAAGAAGCATATGAAGACACTATAACAAATATTTTGTTTTTGGTTTTCAATCATAGAGATTGATATGAAGTTATGCTATATATCTATTATGTTGTAGGCAAGACGAAACCAAACGTTGAAGAGAGTGTCGATTTTTTTTACAAAAATAACCAACAACAAATTAATTTGTATTCGGGTTTAATAAAATGATTTCGATTTGATTAAAAGAAAATAATTAAATCGATATTTTCAAAGTTTTCAAATAGTTGTACTCAATGAGGTTTGGTCCGTCAAATTATGTTTCGAAAATCTTACCAAACACATCCGGCAGTTACCCCTTTAATTTTTTTATACAATCCTCCATCTTCCATGAATTTCGAGTAGATAGCAAGATATTATGGGATCATAATCAATAAACGAGTTACCCATCTGTGCCAAGAAGTTGATTGACAACAAGTTCAATTTCGAAATAGTTTAATTTTGTATTTAAATATATATACAAAAATAATGAATTTATAACATATACTATAGAAGAATAATTATGGAATTTTTTTTAGAAAAATTGTAATTTTTTTAAACCATATAATAATCGAACAAAAAAAATGAAAATGAAGCACGTGAAGAGCTCAAACAAGCCCATTAACCTCCTCCCCCGAAAAAAAAGGTTAAGGATGGGATGCGAAGGAAACCACCACCAAGTCACCATTGAAGATCGCGGAGAGCTCAAGCAAGCTCAAAAACCTCTCTCGGTTTCCATAGAAGCTTCCTCCTCCTCACTCCTTCACCGTATTAAAGGGGATTCTCATGACGAGATTATGTTATAGCCCAAAGCCGGCTAGAGTTAAGGCTCACAGAAAACCTTCAGCCATGGGTTTAGCCAGTGTCCTTTCAAAAATTTTAATTAAAAACTCTACTACCGGACTTGTAACTATCATCACATATTTTGGCCCATATGCATATAAAATCTAATGACAAATGTTCAAATTAATGAATTGTATACAGAATGTAAGATAAATATATTTTATTAAAATCTGTGCGTAGCGCAGGTATCATCTAGTATAAATAAAAAAAATTGATATTGGACAAATGCATATATAAATACAAATAGTAGAGTCAATTATCCAAAATTATTTGTATTCGTAAGTAATAAATAAATAATTTATTTAATATATAGATAAATATATAAAAAATAATTCTTGGGTCAAATTATAAATAAAAGACATTAATAATTTATTTTAACATTCCATATAAAATATATAAACAAAGATGTACCATATTTATAATTGGAGGACTAACATATAAATGAGTAACTTTTAATCTTAATATTTTTCTCCTTATCGTGAAACAATCGTTTCTCTACCCAGCCACCATTCTACCATCTTCTAGTGATATTTCAAACATCCCAAACACCATTTCTACATTCGTGGCACACCCTCCATCATATGCCATCCATCGTCATAATCGTTTGGTACAAGTATTTTTCATTGTCGTACCCCAAACGTTGTTTGTCGTCCTTCTGTTCTTTTGATCTCTCGTACGAGTGCCATAATCCTATAATTAAAGTGAGTTTCTCGCTCCTCTTGAATAAATGAAGACTCGACGAATTTTTTATCGCGATGTCCCAACTATCACTACAAAAAAACATTGAGTTTCCAACGGATGGGGCAACGGATCCATCCGTTGGAAACAAATCGCAACGGATTTTAACGGAGCCAAGAATATTTCTAACGGAACATTTCCGTTGCCATCCGTTACAATTTACGACGGATTTGCAACGGAAACTGCCCGTTGCCCTGTCCGTTGCAATCCGTCGCAATTTGTAACGGGTTTCTAACGGTAAGTTTCCGTTGGCAATCTCCGTTAATCTCCGTTAGAATCCGACGCAATAGATGTCAACGGACGTCCGTTGCAATTTGTAACGGACATCCGTTAGAAATGTTAAGGGAATACCGTTGCAATTGTGAATATCGAGGTTCACCGGTCGAAATAATTTCACGTGAACGTCCAACGGGCATCCGTTATACTTTCCAACGGGCATCCGTTGGAAAGAATAGTATTTAGATCTAAACCGAGGTTTGTAGCAAACCATATACAACAAACATATTTTCAACACAATGTCGTCTTCTGCGAATCGAAATATATATAGATCGAGAGAGTGGATGTATAGAAGAAAGGATCCTATAACCGAAGAGTTTACGCAAGAATTCTTACACGGATTAGAGCAATTCATGAGTTTTGCGTCGATGCAGCCTTTGTGTCAAGAACGCGGAACAATGTTATGTCCGTGCAAAAGATGCAAAAATATGAAGTATCGAAGTCAAGAAATTGTTTGCAAACATCTTTATAAGGTGGGTTTCGTTGAAAATTACGAAATTTGGTTTTTTCATGGCGAAGATTGCGGTGTAAGAGATAGCGTGCAAGATGTACAAGTAGAACGAAATGAAGATGTTATTTATGAAGCATCAACGACAAATCCATATGCGGAAATGGTGTCAGAATCTTTTCCTGGAGTCGTTAATGAACAAACACATGAAGAAATGCCGAACATCGATGCACGTCGATTCTTCAACCTATTGGATTCGGCGAAACAACCTATATATGAAGGTTGTCGTGAAGGTCAGTCTCGGTTATCTTTATCTTCAAGATTGATGGGTATTAAAACAGACTACAATGTTGCTGAAAATTGAATGGATTTTTTTTGCAAAACAATGCGTGAGTATTTACCGGAACATAATCAAGCTCCTGAGACATACTACGAAACAAAGAATGTGTTGAAAGATTTGGGAATGCCACATCAGAAAATTGATGTTTGTAGAAACAGTTGCATGTTGTTTTGGGGAAATGATAAAGACTTGTTGGAATGCAAGTTTTGCGGTGCAAGCAGATTTCGGCCTAAAAAACCATCTTCACGTAAATATGTACCATACAAGAAAATGTTCTATATGCCTGTAGCAAACAGGTTGAGAAGGTTATATGAATCGAGAAAAACCGCTGCGGCTATGAGATGGCATGCAGAACACTCGGCGGTCGAAGGTATAATGCAACATCCATCGGATGGTAAGGCTTGGAAAGATTTCAATGAAATATTTCCCGAGTTTGCGTATGAAACGAGAAACGTCTATCTTTGCTTATGCACGGATGGTTTTAGTCCCTATGGACAATCTGGAAGCCAATATTCTCTGTGGCCGGTGATTTTGTCCCCGTATAATTTGCCTCCCGAGATGTGTTTGAAAAGAGAGGTAATGTTTCTGACGTTGTTGATTCCAGGACCAGAACATCCGAAGAAAAGTTTCGATGTCTTTTTGCAGCCATTAATTCATGAATTACGACAGTTGTGGAACGACGGTATCCTTGCTTATGACGTCAGTACTAAACAGAATTTCACATTGAAAGCGGTCTTGTTGTGGACAATTAGCGATTTTCCTGCCTATGGAATGTTATCTGGATGGAGCACGCACGGAAGAATGGCATGTCCATATTGTATGGAGGATACAGATTCATTTCGACTAGTCCATGGTAAGAAACCATGTTGGTTTGATTGTCATAGAAGATTTCTTCCTCGTGGCCATGCTTTCCGGAAAGATAAAAAACATTTTCGGAAGAATGTGGTTCAAAAAAAAGAGGCACCGTGCATGCAAACCGGAACACAAATCCTTTACGAAAGATTGAACACAATGGAGGATTTACAAGAATCAGTAGAATGCGGTGGAGATCGTGGGCATCGTAAACCAAAAGGTCAAGGTGAATGGCATAACTGGTATAAACGTAGTATCTTTTGGGAACTACCATACTGGAAATCATTGATATTACGTCATAATTTAGATGTTATGCATATCGAGAAGAACTTTTTCGATAACATCATAAATACTGTTTTGAATGTGGCGGGGAAAACCAAGGACAACATACAATCTAGAAAAGATTTGAAGTCAATATGCCGACGACCTGAGTTGGAATTAAGAGATGGCAGGTCACTAATCCCGGTATTCAGATTGTCTGGTCCGGCGAAAACGACATTATTAAAATGGTTAAAAGAGGGCGCTAAATTTCCCGGTGGATATGCATCGAACATTGCTCGGTGTGTGGATATTGTTGGGTCAAGACTGATTGGATTGAAAAGTCACGATTGTCACGTTTTCATGCAGCGGCTCATTCCAATTGCTTTTGGTGAGCTGTTACCACGTAATGTGCACGATGTGTTATGCGGAATCAGCATATTTTTCAGAGATATATGTTCAAGGAATTTAAAAGGTGCTGACTTGGAAGAAATGAAAAACAATATCTCTGAAGTATTATGTGCATTGGAAAAAGTTTTTCCGCCTTCATTCTTCGATGTCATGGAGCATTTGCCGATACATTTACCAGATGAGGCAATACTCGGTGGTCCAGTTCAATTAAGATGGATGTATCCTTTCGAAAGGTTTTTCTTTCATTTAAAGAAAAAAGCAAAAAATAAAGCAGCGGTCGAAGGATCTATTGTCAAACAATACTTGCTGGAAGAAATAACATATTTCAGCTCATTTTATTTCGAGTCGCATATTCAAACAAAAGAACGTCGTGCAGCGGATGATCACACAAACTATATGTATCAATATAATCCGCAGTTTGGCACAATTCCTGAAATGTTTACACCGATTGGACGTACAGGAGGTAAATCCGATGAATATTGGTTAACACCAGAGGAATATAATCACGTCCACACATATATACTACTAAATTGTCAAGAGTTATTACCATTCGAAAGGTACATATTAATTTCAATCTTTTATATATATATAGTTAAATGTAACGAATCGTATAATTCAGGATATTTGACGACGAAGTGCTTGGTACATATCCTCATCTAAATGCAAATGAACTCACTGACATGAAAGTTCAACATTATGGCTCATGGTTTCGAGATTACGTAAGTACTCATATATATATATATAAATTAATTGCATATAAAAATATTAATTTATTTTGTGCCATACGTATACAGGTGAAAAATTCTGATGAAAGACTTCCTACGTGGTTAAAAGATTTGGCTAATGGTCCCGCACGAAATGTCATGTGTTGGCCAATCTTGTTTACTCGCGGCTACACATTCCACACGTATGAACACGAAAAACATAGAAGCACATACAACTATGGTGTTTGCGTTAATAGTGATATAGAGGGTGATAACTTCTACGGCATTTTGCACCAAATCATACAACTGGAATATCCCGGTCGCGTTTGGTTGAAGGTGACATGAAAGTTCAACATTATGGTTCATGGTTTCGAGATTACGTAAGTACTCATATATATATATATATATATATAAATTAATTGCATATAAAAATATTAATTTATTTTGTGCCATACGTATACAGGTGAAAAATTTTGATGAAATAATTCCTACGTGGTTAAAAGATTTGGCTAATGGTCCCGCACGAAATGTCATGTGTTGGCCAATCTTGTTTACTCGCGGCTACACATTCCACACGTATGAATACGGAAAACATAGAAGCACATACAACTATGGTGTTTGCGTTAATAGTGATATAGAGGGTGATAACTTCTACGACATTTTGCACCAAATCATACAACTGGAATATCCCGGTCTCGTTGGGTTGAAGGTGATGCTTTTTAAATGTCAATGGTTTGACCCAACCGTAGGACGTGGAATACGAAAAAATCGTTGGGGAGGAATTGACGTCAATCCGGCACGACAATATGGTAAGTATGATCCATTCATCACAATAGATCAAGCAGATCAAGTTTGTTATGTGCAATATCCAACAACATTGAAACGTCGAAGAGAGGAGTGGTGGGCCGTAGTGAAGATCAAGCCTCGAGGGATCATAAGCTCTGATGATAAAGAAGATGCGTTGCAACCCGATTATCCCATGCTTTTCCCGCCGTCTATACCTTTTATTGCTTTGCTCCTGCGACCGGCGCCCGCGCTAATGGTGATCCCCAGGCCCCAAAATCCTGAGGTATGTTCCCGGTCTATATGCAACTGGAGAATCGATGCCCGTTAAAATAGGCAATGATGCCTACTCTAGTCTGCAGATATTTCCAACGGGCTTCCGTTAGAATTTCTAACGGAAGCCCGTTGCGAAGGGAGACGAGCCGTCATTTAGCCGTTCGTTGCCTCGGGAACAGAAATTTCCAACGGACGTCCGTTAGAAATTCTAACGGATGCCCGTTAGAAATTTCTAACGTCGTCACAATTTACAAAACGTCGTGTCAATTTATTGCATCCGTTGCGTGGACGTGATTTCCAACGGGCGTCCGTTAGAATTTCTAACGGACGTCCGTTGGAAATGTATATATAAAGAAGTTTGAACAGTTCTTATTTCAACACAACTTCAAAAACAAACTTCTCTCTAAACTTCCGTTG
>CM071864.1:22565106-22590706 GCA_036759665.1 Gynandropsis gynandra | reverse complement strand
TATGTATATATATTAGTTGCGTCCACCATGAAATTTAACGATATTAACAAAAATTTGTATACATTTTTACAGAATTATTTCAATATTGATACTCGTTAAATGAAAATTGCATTCAACCACATTTAATTTGAACTAAAATAAATGACATATTTATTTCAGTTTACTAAAAATAATTTAAATAGATATAATATAAATATTATCAAATAATATTAACTTAAAAAATTTATATAGTATTTTTATTTATTATATCATGATAATATTTAAAATTTTAATAAAAATATGTATAAAACTATATTTTAAAAAAGATATAAGAAAATTTATGTCTCATACTCTTTTCATTGAGAAAACGTCTAGGGATGCAATGTGGAATTTATGTCTCATACTCTTTTCATTGAGAAAATTGTATATATTTCTAAGTCTTGCAAGACGGGTTTTGTAGTGGTTTCTTCTGTGAATAGCTTATGAGATATTCTCTACAAAACAATCTTGGTTCTGTAGATAATTTGTGTGATTGGATATTGTTCAGATGCAATGTGGAATTTATGTCTCATACTCTTTTCATTGAGAAAATTGTATATATTTCTAAGTCTTGCAAGACGGGTTTTGTAGTGGTTTCTTCTGTGAATAGCTTATGAGATATTCTCTACAAAACAATCTTGGTTCTGTAGATAATTTGTGTGATTGGATATTGTTCAAATCCAATTTAAATTGTGTTTGGAAATTGGTTTGTTGTAAAATGCTTTATATGTATCAGTGTTGCTTTGTCTCTATAGGTTAATTAGCTATGGGTTCTGCTGCACATCAAGCTTTCCCTTCGTTCATTGATCCAAACTTGGTAAGAATCGTGAAGTTTTTTCCGTGACAAGCATTCAAAATATCTTGGTACTTTTGCTTTGTCGATTTGCATGGTTAGAAGTGTCATATGTTGGTGAAAACAGGTCGGTAATGTGTTTGTGATCCAGTACTATCACATATATGTATCATTTCTCTGCACGTCTAGGGATGGAATGTGGAATTTATGTCTCCTATTGTTTTCATTGAGAAAATAGTATATATTTATAAGTCGCAAGACGGGTTTTGTAGTGGTTTCTTCTGTGAATAGCTTATGAGATATTCTCTACAAAACAATCTGGGTTCTGTAGATAATTTTTGTGATTGGATATTGTTCAAATCCAATTTAAATTACGTTTGGAAATTGATCTGTGGTAAAATGCTTTAGTTGTATCAGTGTTGCTTTGTCTCTTTAGGTTGGTGAGCTATGACTTCTACTGCACATCCAGCGTTCCCTGCGGTCATTGATCCAAACATGGTACAAATCGTGAAGTTTTTTTTCCCTTACACGCATTCAAAATATCTTGGTACTTTCGCTTTGTCAATTTGCAAGGTTAGAAGTGTCATATGTTGGTGAAAACAGGTCGGTAATGTGTTTGTGATCCAATACTATCACATTTATGTCTCATTTCTCTGCACGTCTAGGGATGGAATGTGGAATTTATACCTCCTATTGTTTTCATTGAGAAAATAGTATATATGTCTAAGTCTTGCAAGACGGGTTTTGTAGTTGTTTCTTCTGTGAATAGCTTATGCGATATTCTCTACAAAACAATCTGGGTTCTGTAGATAATTTTTGTGATTGGATATTGTTCAAATCCAATTTAAATTACGTTTGGAAATTGATCTGTGGTAAAATGCTTTAGTTGTATCAGTGTTGCTTTGTCTCTTTAGGTTGGTGAGCCATGACTTCTACTGCACATCCAGCGTTCCCTGCAGTCATTGATCCAAACATGGTACAAATCGTGAAGTTTTTT
Organism: Gynandropsis gynandra; assembly: GCA_036759665.1. NCBI lineage: Eukaryota > Viridiplantae > Streptophyta > Magnoliopsida > Brassicales > Cleomaceae > Gynandropsis > Gynandropsis gynandra. Next base: position 22,588,898 of record CM071864.1, on the reverse strand, counting down.
TCCCTTACACGCATTCAAAATATCTTGGTATTTTCGCTTTGTCAATTTGCATGATTAGAAGTGTCATTTGTTGGTGAAAAGAAGTCGGTAATGTGTTTGTGATCCAGTTCTATAACATTTTATATAACAAGTCGGAGTTTCTCCATCACTTTTATAAAAGTTTCAGTAGGATTGGGCGTCCTGTGCTAGATGAGAATATGCTAGGTTGTTTTTCCTAATGGTTCTTATTCACAATCATGTGTGTGCAATCAATGGGTTGTATTGTTCATTTGCAAGTTGAACGAAGTTGTTGCACAGATTGAAAAGTACTCTAAATACATTTGTTTCCTTCTCAAATGTTAGGTATGGTGAGAAAGCTGAAGAGGTGACTAAATTGGCTGAGTGTACGTGTCCAAAATGCAGAGGAACATGCAATTGCAGTCTTTGCATGTAATACTGAACTATATAACTTTTACTTGAGCTTAATATATGTTTGGGTGGAATGTTGTTGGTAATTATTATATTTTTTTCACAAGAAGAAGAGAGGTCATCAGCCTATTCAATTTATAAGAGTGCCCTTTTTCCCTACCTGTCTGACTCGCCTACGGTATGTTCAGATAACAACCCCTTATTGCTTTTGCTTTGGATTAACCATTTTCATTTCAGTTCTTTGAATAAACGATACACCCAGATCATCTCTTACACGACCAGTTTAAAACCTACAAAACTCTAGAGCCATACAAATAGAGCAGCGGTCGACTTTGCTTATTTCCAGTGGGTTCGGCATCGTCTAGGGAGAGTGCACAGGGAAAGCAGGTTAGGGCGCCATCCAATGAGAAAATTCTTTTTCCCATTATCAGTCTGAAAAGTGTACTACTTGCTGATTGAACTTGTGCCATTGTCATGTGTGAATAGAGTCCAAGATAGTTTTTTAATAGTTAAGCTATCGGTGTTGTTCTCTTGGGTTTGTTTGAAGCACGAAAGGGAAAACGCAAGGTTTGTATTGATTTTTTTACGCCACATACTGCGAATTTGTTGTTTGCAGGTTTCTTCTGATTGAGTTCTGCATTTAATCTTTATGGATGTGTTGGTGACTGCCACTACTCGCCACAATAAGCCAAACGTAAGTTTTGTTTATTCATCACAACAACCCTCTCAGCAACATACTTACAAAGATATTATCTTTTTGTCCTATGTCATTTAAAGTTCGATTCTGCGTTATTGATTTTCACGTATCAAAATATTCATTGCGAGCTTTGGTACAAAGGTGGAAGGTGACAATGCGAAAGTTGATGATGCCAACATGTTAGGAAAAAAGATGAGTATTGGTGTGAGACAAACTCAATAAATGACGTTTGTCTGATTTCATACTGCCTTTATTTTCACTTATATCCTCAAATTCTTATTTTACTTGCATTGTTATTACATACCTATATTCTAGGACTCTCATTTTATTTGATGAGTAATTGTTTTTCTGATTGAAGAGTGTTATGACTGTGTAGCATTGATTGTTTTGCTCCTATACAGATGAACAAAGCTTACTCCTCTTTTATGCCTTTAAGTTAGCTCTTTTGCTGGAATAGTTACCATGTCTCCAACTTATATATGGACATGGTGCGGGGGAGGGTTACTGTCCACGTAAATTTCAACATCCTATTCTTTCGTTCAGAGAACTTAGCTGCTAGGTTCATGGTAATTTCTAAGCTTGAGTTCATTTACACCATTATTGTTATATAAAGCCCACCATTTTACGATATTGTTTTCCACAATAAACTTTTTCATGCAATTGTTATGGCCTCTAATGTTGCACAAATTACACCTTGGAATGGTTGTCACGTTTATATGACTACTTGGTAGAATGGTTTGGTAGAATGGAAAGTATACGTGGTTCGCCTTCGCATTTTTCTTATTTTTTATTTTTTTAGGCTTTCATACAAATAAAATTTGTAAAATTTGTAAAATTTGTAAGGCTTTCATACAATCCATTAGCATAGTTGACCTGCAGGAGAGTCAAACTCAAGCTTCTATTCTTACAGTTCCATGTTGGATGTTGTCTATAGTTTTGGAGATTTCAAGACAATCGCCATGAGTGTTTTCTGTGTTTTGGAGGAGGAAAAGTTTTTTCCCTCATATGGTACGTCTTTTTTTAAATTTCTAGGTATGTTTTCATTAATTGGCCAATGAATACATGTATGTTTCACCTGCTAACTAACATAATAGTATGCCAACAAGTAGAATTTCATGTTTGTGTGGTACTCATGGTATTTAATTTATTATAAAGATGTTACAGAACCCATGATGCATTATTTATCCTTCATATTAGATACCATGAGTATTGGAGGGGAAAAAGCTTCTTCCCTCATATGATTTACCTTTGATCATCCAAAAGCTTTGTGATATGGAGATCCTATTTTACAAAGGAAGATGATTCGTTGTAGGACCATGACGATGTCTTGATTGATGTTATAACGCATGTAGATTGGAGCAAGTAGATGAATTTGTTGCTATGATATTTGACAATGGGAGTTAAGCCTGACTGTTTCTACTCATTTGTTGATGGATTGTCACTCTGTTTCAGTGGAGAACTCGATGATGGGAATGAACAAAGCTCGGTCGTCAACGCTTATAATGCTATTCTTGAGTTATGAAACTATGTACCTATGATACTTTTTCCATTTCCATGTTAACATCATTTAACCTTTGTATTGATGGAGGTAATCGAAACGAAGTTAGAGATGTCGATCCTGGGTGCAGTGACTTTATATTATGCACTCCATATTCAACTTTATGGATTTGATTATGCGAACCAACTGCTGGTACATCTATTTTTGAATTGCTAGGAATGTTTTCAGCAAACCAGCGAGTAGAATTTCATGTTTCTGTTGTACTCATGGTATTTTATTTATAATAAATATGTTATACAACCCATGATGCATTTTTTTTACTTCAAAATAGGTGACCATTCACCACAAAAAAAAGAATAGTGGCGGCCATAGGAAGCTACCACTTCTCCATTCTTTTGAATAAGCAATTCTTCTTTCACTTCTCCATTGTTCACTAGAAGATCGCAAGCAAACTAAGTTAACGAAATGCTCAACCACCAAAGGCATCATCATTTGGATGCCACTGTTCTTTCTGGAAGGCGACCTAACCTGTATTTCATGTGCAGACTTAGCGTTGAAATACATAAAGGGAATAACTCGTGTATAGAATATTCGAAGTTTTCAGATGGGTAACCACAGTTGGTCATATATATATATATATATAATTCGTTATTTGATGTTAATATGTAATCACAATATGTCTGTATGTTGTTCACAATACTTATAATAGTCACGCAACAAAGCAAACTATAAATAGATCAAACTAAAATGGTGTGTGTAGAATTGAAATAAAGCATGATGGAAGACTATTCAAAACATAATAATACCTCCATCAAAGAACATAGCAAAAGAACAAGAAAAGTGGGTGGGTCCATCAATTTAAATTCCAAAGTGTTCATGGTCTGTGACCATTGAGAGATCCTCAGCTTAACGGTAATGGTCAAGAAAAAAGGTTTCGTTTTGCACATTTGGTAGTGTAAACCGTGGTTCTCTCATCTCTCATTGCTACAATCTCTCATTTCTTAGCTTTTAAGGTCTCGTGCTTTTAACGGTTTTTGTGATAAAATCCAAAAATTGTGAAGTTCTTATGTTGTCATCAATTGAGATTTTTTTCAACCATGCTGATCATTTCAACCATGGGTCAAGGACCGTCGAGCGATCCCTCACCTATAAACCACTCTCTTGAATGGTTCCTAAGGTATTACAAAGTTATTATTTGAATGGTTATGTTTCTTACTATATATGCTTGGTTGTGCAGGAAACTATTTATCATTTACTCTGGGTATGGAAAGAGGATAATGTCTCTTTTTTTTTTCCGGTTCTGAACATTCAAAATTCAATTGTTCCAATCGTTGCGTGATTACAATGAATTTATAAGACATCAAATGGTTAGTTTTGATTATTTACATGTTCCAAAAGCACCATTGGATTTCATTCAAGACTGCCAGTAATTCTACAGAGGAAACAATGGTTCATCCTCTCCCAAATTTATTCCGGTTGCTTAGATTGAAGCCTTTCAAGAAGGTGGTGATTGATCCATTTCAATAATACCGGACGATGCGAAGCCAATCAGGAAATTGATTACGGTTACAGGTAAAGGGGGCAAAGAGGAGTCATTTTGCTCAGTTCGAGTACGATGGGAACAAGTACGAACTGGTGAGTCGTGGTTTTATCTGGAATCGATGCATTCTGTTGGGTAACTAGGGTTTTCTTTTACCTTTTCTGGAGTCTCGAACTCTTTTCTCTATGTCTTTACCTTTGAGTTTGGTGCTTATGATGGATCTTATGATACGGTGTTGAAATCTGTGTTATGGGTGTTGTTTCTATGATTCACATAACACTCTTACTGGATGTTCTGATTTAGAATGGGTATGGATTTCCATGAATTCAAGGCTGTGATTGTTCCTTTTTGTTTTCATTCGACATGTCTTCGGCTGTGTTGGTCTGATCGTTCTTCGCTTCAATGATCACAAGGGTATTTGGAAGAAAATGGTCTATGTTTCTCAAGTTTCATTTCTTCATGGCTCTTCCTTCAATAGCTTTGCGAAGAATGTTGCAATGCTTCTCAATGGTCGTATTCTTCTAGGTTTTGGTGTTGGATTCGCCAATCGGTAATTAAAAGATCGAAAACTTTTGAGTATTTAATGCAAATAAATACTACAAAAAATATGTTATTTCTAAACCATGATCACACTAAGGACTGTTGTGGTACGAAATCAGCATGTTTTTTGCATATATTGTAAGTATTTAAATACCACATGGATTTGATGCAGATTGGGAATATGATGCAACATTTGAACAAATATGGTAGAATCAATAATTCTATGGTAATCATAATTGAAAGCATCGTCCACTTTTTGTGCATTTTTAGAATATTAGCAATTTTTATAATTATTTGATTGTGGTAGAGGGGAAGCAACCTGAAATAAGTTTCAAATTCTACGTACAACATTTTGTTCGTAAACTGGGAGCGAAGCATACATTGGGCTGCGTGCAATATTCACAGTTTCTGAGAGGATACGCGTCTTGGCGTAGAGTTTGCTCTTCATGGATCCATTTGATGAATGTTTCCCTAAAAAATTGTGAAGTTTTTTTAATGTTGCCACGTCAGTGAAATAGTAAATTCCAAAACAATTTTATTGATTAAATTTAATCCTATATATTTATGTAGGTATGAATAAGAAGAATAATCATGCAATCGTTTTTCTGTCATTTTATAGTCAACAGTTGTAAATACATTATAAACAAAATGCATTATTAGTTTTCATTACAACTTATAAATCTATTGATCAAATTCATACATTGAAACTTTTATTTTGTATATTCATATTAGCCCATATGTATATCAAATCTAATGCATATGTTTACCTTAATAAATTTTATATAAAGCGTAAGATAATCATATTTAATGATCACAAATCAACGCGTAACGCGAGTATAACCTAGTTTTAATAAATAATAAACAAGTGTCCTTAATAAATAATAATTAATAAAAACTTTTTCAGCCATTCAAATATATATATATATATATATCATGGGTTTATACTCTATTAATATGATATTTTGATATTAAAAAGTACATTCATTTTTTGTAGTTTTTAGATATTCACACATGTTACATTGATTAAAATAAAAAATAATAATTCTTCTATATAAGAAAAAAAAGTAATTTAAAATAATCAAATATTAATTATTACAATCAGCATTGTAATATTTCACATATATCCTTATGTATTTCAAATAAAAATATTAAATTTTAAAAAGAAAAAAGTAAATCTATGAGCACAAAATAAACAATGAATAAACCCTCTCTTTTTCAAATGAAAAATTATTAATTTAAATTAATTTTCTATCATGCATTTGTAAAAAAATATATAAAAGAGTTGTTTTTTCCTCTCCTCTTATGCTGCCATGTCAGCATAGATAGAAAAAACCATTTCTTTTTAAATTAAAAATTATTAATTTAAATTAATTTTCTATCATGCATTTGTAAAAAAATTCAAATGGTCACTTATAAAATTCATTACATGTATCCAAATCCAAATAAAATTCATTAGATGTATCCAAGTCAAGTTTTGAATTCAAATTCCTAGAAAACCTAAAAAACACCCATCGATCGACAAGGAAGCTGATTCATATAAAAAAGAAAAAAATTCCATTTTAGAGTCGTAGATTTATATATATATATATATATATATATCTATAAAAGAGATGTTTTTTCTCTCCTTTGGTGTTGCCACGTCAGCAGAGAGAAAAAACCTTTTGCAAAATGAAAAAAACTTTTAACATAAATTTATTTTCTATGCATTTGTAAAAAATTCAAAGGGTCACTTATTAAATTCATTAGATGTATCCAAATCCACGTGAAATTCATTAGATGTATCCAAGTCCAGTTTTGAATTCAAATGCCTAGAAAATCTAAAAATATGTCGATTGACAAGAAAGCTGATCCATATAAAAAAGAAAAACATTTCAGTTTAGGGATGTAGAAACCCAAGGGATGAGATAAAAAATCAAGGAATTGAAAAAGACCATGATTAAATTGAATGCAAGGATATTGTGTGAAGAATGAATGAAGAAGAGATACTAGAGAAGTCAATGTCTCCTTTTTGCCTTATTCGTTTGAGCTCTCTCACCCACCACATCAGACCATAGATATTTACAAATGAGTGGCGATGAAGATTTGAGTGTGAGATAAGGTGAAGAACCAGCAAGGGCATGCGACATCCAAGCCTTCACATCCCTGCGAGACAGAGCTTCCGCCGTCATCGTTTAAGTATATTCCCGTAAATTCATCTCTTTTAGACTTTTGTTTGATCCTTACCCGTCGATGCAAAATCTATTGTTCCTACGTCAGCTTCTACAACATAAAGAGATGAGGAGATAGCTAGAGGAGATAAGAAGCGACGGAGACTCGACGAGTAAAAAGCAACAAAGAACTATAAAGTAAGGAACTATGGCGTTGGTGAAAGTAGAAGCGATGACCTTGATTACTTGATAGCAATGAAGAGAAAACGACGTCAGTGAGGGGACTCGAGCTCTATCGGACCTCATATCACCTACTTGGATTTTCCAATTGCCATCGATATGCCTCGACCCCTGCATCGAGTTCGGGAAGTTTCATACCACAAATTGCAGGGACAGGCAGTGCCTACAGTGTTATGGTACATGGGATGCAAAACCTAATGTTCATGCATCAGCTTCTACAGTAGAAAGAGATGAGGAGAGAGGTACAAGACTCACTAAGTAAGAAGGGACAGAGACCTTTTGAATTTGGTTCCTAAGGTTTTGCTTTCTTTCACTTTTGATTGTGGTTTTGATTCATGAGCTCTCTTATATATAATCAATTTTTATTGTGGTTCTATGGGGGAATGCATACCATTTGATTTCGTGTTGGAGCTACCTTTCGCTTTGATAGCTCTGATATTATCGCCCATCTGTTTGGACTGCCAAATCCTTATGTGGTGAGCTGAAGAGCTTGTGGAGCCAAAAAGATGATGGAACCTAATTTTGATTGGATCACTTTAATTACTAAACTCAATTTATTTCTTATTCTATTGTCGTCAGGTGGATCATCCTCAGAGGAGATATAACATAATTTTGAGAACCACGACGGGGAAAATATGCGTCAATTTAGTGAGGCACCATAGCCATAAAATTTGCACTTACATTTAACCTACATCTACATCTACATGTTTGCTTATACCGTGCCATTCAAGGATTAATGGTGAAGTCCAATCTTACATGTTTTGAGAGCAATGGTAAGTGGAAAAAAGATGGAGCTGGTCAAAATAGAGCTTGTATTCACCATGTGCAGATTCTCCATAAACCAATAAGTATCGTTATGCATACCATTTCATGGAATATTCCTCTTCTCATGGTAGCATGGAAATTAGGGCCAACATTGTCATGTGAAAACACTATTGTACTGAAAACAACCAAAAATACTCCTCTATATGGCCTCTACGACGCAAAAATTCTTCAAGAGGTTAGATATGATATATGATGTTGTCCTCAGCTTTAAATCTTCTTGCTTTGCTTTACAAATTTTAAAGTTATCTGATTTTATGTTCATTGGATATGGCTTAGAACTCTAGATGACAGTCTTTTTTGTATTTAATAATTCCATCATGTATGCGTGCAAGAGCATCTAAAGGTATTTGATAAATGTTATTAGGTTGATTATTTATATTTTTTCTCATTTTAAATCATTTTCTTATTCTCATTGTTGACAATTCCTATTTTTGTGACAAGTTGGACTTTCGACGGGTGTTGTAAACATAATTTATGGATTTGATTGGACTTACCGTGTGGCCATTGCCAGCCACATAGATATCGATAAGGTGATGAATAAAATCTTAGACACTCTTCTTATTATTTGAATTTCATTTTCTTCTGTAGGAGTGTGTTGTATATAAATCAACCATTACTACCTAATCACTCACCAAAAAAGGTCATGCAAAAGCAATCAGAACAAGCTTAGACATAGCTAGGACAATCAATATATACTAAATGATTTTGGGGTTTTGGTAAAGCGCTTCTATCATAGAAAAACTAACAACATTGCCAGACCATATTGACTCAAAATGATAACAATTCTCTACAGATAGCTTTGACATGTTTTATTGCAACTGGACAGTTGATTCTTGAGTTGGCTGCCAAAAGCAATCTTAAGTCGGTGACTTTGGAGCTTGGGGGAAATCTCAATTTATTTTATGCGAAGATGTTGTTGTAGATAAGGTCGTTGAGGTTGCTCACTTAGCTTTGTTCTTTAATTAGGTCACATCAATGTACCCTAAAATCGAGTTTATAGGGAGAATATATCCATTGTGTTTCACGTGATCAATCAATGCCATACTTAGTGAACGTGAGTTACTTTGGTAAACTTGAAGGGTCAATACTGTTATGCTGGCTCACACACATACGTACATGAATGTGTGTATGATGAATTTGTAGAGAAAGCAAAAGCCCGAGCGATCAAACATGTTGTGAGTGGACAAAAAATGTAAACTAGTTTGATCCGTAGAACTATTATCAAACTACATTATTTTGATGACATAACATTTTCAGAAGATATGAACATCGATTTTGTGGTTGAAAAAACTGGTAGACTCAGCTTAAGGTTTTTCTTTTCTTGTAATGGTATTGAATCATTGTCAAAATTGGTGTATGGACAGAGCAATATAGAAGGCTTGTGACAATGCTCTCAATGTATATTGCATTGTCTTGAGCTTTATGGCAAAAATGGAAAATTTTAATGCAGGATAAACAAACAGTCAAAAGAAAGAGAGTCAAGGTAAGAACTTTTGTACATTAAAAAGAAGAAGAAAGAAAAAAGTAGTGTTTCCAGAATCCATTTCATGAATATCTGTTGATATTATTTAATATTTGATATTTTTATTAATATATTAGTCATAAGAGCTCTTATTTGATATTTTGTATTATTATATTGTTCCTTTTATACATATATTTTTATTTTGTTTACAAAATAATACTTAGGCAAATAAACTGTGATCTAGAAATCTTCTCTAATATTGTACATGACATACTACGTAAATGTATATTTGGAGTTTGCATGACAAACTATTTAAATAATAATTAAATAGATAATATTTTATGAAATTAATAAAAATCTATTCATATATTTTATTTAATTTATAATACTTTTTAATATTAATAAAAATATCAACAAATTAATTCATTCACCCATATCACAAAACACAAATTCGAAGTCCAAAAAAGAATGACATATTTAGGAGAAAATTTAATATAATTTGTGTGTATATTTATATTTATATTAATTTAAAAAACGCCTAGTCACCGACTAATTCGACTAATCGTTAGACGCCGACAGACCGTCCGACTAACGTCTAGCGACTTCTACAACGTTGACTGCAACTTAAAACCCTAGAAATTGATCCACTCATAGATGCTACTGAAGATTTCAACTTCGAAATCACCCCCCGCGCCTTACTCTCACCTTTGAAACAAATTTCATTTTGAAAAATCTCGAATTGTGTGTGCGTTCACTTGCAAAAATAAAGGCACATTTGTCTTTTATGTATTTTTTTTAATCGTTAATTTTATGAGGGTATACGTGAAGTAAGGAAGCCCTAAGATGGCATCCTTAATATTTCGCCGTCTTAGCTTGGATAAATAAATATAATATTTTTATAAATTTCTTTGTTGTGTGTATTTTTTAGATGTTTTTGTATTTTTCCCCTTTTTAAAGCTAATTGGTAGGATTACGAAATTACTAATTATAAAGCTGCAAAAATTAAGTCGAATTATTAAAAAAATAAAATAAGAAGTTAAATTATAAAAAATATAATAAAAAGCTAAAAATAGTATGTTGTTATAACATATATTGTAAATTTTTATTATGCGTAACTCATAAAATAAATCTGACAAAATAATAATATTGATATAAATTTTAGTTATAATAAAAAGTTAATCAAAACAAATTTTAATTATTAAAAAATTTTCAAATATAATTTTAGTCATTATAATTGTTATAATATATAAGTTTAAAATATAATCAAATAATATTAATTAAATAAATTTATGTAAAGTTTTTTGTTATCATTAGGTTATCATATATAACATGTGAATACAAATTAGATGCCAAGAAATTTTGTTTCAAAGACAAAAATTTCATTTCTTTAAGTCTCTGTCTCTTCCTTAATTAGTTTCTCCCCCATTTTCTTTCTTTTTTTAATTTATTTTTATTTGTAATTTTCTTTTTGATGCAAATTATTTAAAATAAAAATGAATATAACATAGGGAAAAAGTGGAAAAAATTAATATATATATAGAATAAAAAATAAAAGATATTACCATTTGGGGTGATTAAAACACTTTTTCTGAAAAAAAAATTCATAATTACTTTTAATATAATTAGGAAATTTTATGAATAAAATATGGAAACGTTAGTGTAAAATTAGTGTTTATCCCTTTGTACCAATAAATTTTGAAAACATTTGTATCGATATTTTGAAAAACAATAAATAACTAAAAATAATAATAAATTCTGTTTTGAGTTGTTATTTTATTTAATAATCAAATATATAACAATATATATATATATATATGTCTTCCTCTATTATTTTGTTTATTTTGTATTAGTTTCTTTTCTATCTATAAATGTATAATTTTTTATTTTACATTTTTGTTTTATAATTTGTTGTAGTATTTTATTTTTTATAAAATGATAACAAATATTTAGATCTATAGATTATAAATACTATATATATCATGACATCAGATTTTTTTCTACGTTTCTTTATTATTTTAAAGTGTTCTGTGTACATTTTGTACATATTTATTGTTTTCAAATTATTTACTTTCATGTAATTAATTTTCAAAATTAGGTATATGTCGACATCTAGGAACCATATATGATAATCATATTTCCACTACCATTTGTTTCATTTTTAAACAAAATTATATGTTAGAATATTATTCTTATTGGACAAAATAATGTGATTCTTAAAATTACAACGTACCTCTTTTAATAAATGCTAGTTTTACCACTTTATTTAGTTATAAAAGAGACAAAAAGAAGAAGAGGATATCTTAGTGGAAAAGGTTTCACAAATCTTAGTATGTCTTTATATGTGTTAAAATTCTAAAACAACAATTGTGTGAAAAAATATAAGATTTTTATTCCCTTATGTGAAAAAGTATTCCACAATTATATGAAATATAAAGAATAAGTTGTTCTATTACTTTTATAAGAATGAGAAGTAATGTTCAAAATGTTTTGACCCATGATAAGATTTTATACTTAAAAAAATAGATTTTCTTTCTCCATACAGAGCACAAGTATAGACTGTAGAGCAACTATAAATTAGTATGACCATCCATGTCACTACAAATCTTTAAAACTCAAAAATCAATACACAAAGTGTGACCGATTAAGCAAACATAGCTTGCTAGAACAAACGTTACTATGGGGAAAAATCAAAGGGTGGTCTGTATTGTTATGATGGTGGCATTTGTGATAGTCTTACTAATGGCCCAAAGTGTGTTAGCAACAAGAGAATACAATGAGAAAGATGTTTTGGCGAAATCTCCGGTTAGTTCGAACCGTTTGCTACCAAATCCGGTCAAATGTGTGCTTGCTCTCAAGAACATTCCAGGATGTGAAAAAGCTATCATTCATTTTAAACTAAAAGAAATGACAAAAGAGTGTTGCAAAGTCGTTTTGGGTATTGCAGATGATTGCTTAGGCATATTACTCCCAGGCAAATTTTTTGCCAAGCTTCTTATTCGGGGTGTTTGTTTGATTTTGTAATATTAATTTTTTTACTCTAACTTTTCTATGATAATAATTATAACATTATAAATCAGTAACATTTTCTTATGTGTCTGTTGTTTCTTTTACTTATTTCAAATATTAAAAATACTAAATTAGATAAAAAAATGCGAGTTCACTTGGGTGCTAAATTCTGAACACGACGTTATAGTTCCCTATACCATTTGTTATATTTCATTTTCAATTAAAATTTTATTAAGAGTCTTGATTTTTGTTGTAGAAACAATACCGTTTGTACCAATTACAATTCTACGCTATTATTATATAGTAGATGATATCCGCGCATTGTGCAGTTTTCATAATTACATTGTATGTTTCTTTAACGTTGTACATAATTAATTAATTCAATTGTTATGTTTGATATATGTATCGATCAATGAAAATGCACAAATTGTAATTTTCAATATAGAAGTTTAAACAATAGATTTATAGATATAATACAAACTAACAATGACATTTCTTCATAATATAATTGAAATTTTAAAAGGTAATCTATTGGAGGTAGTTATTTGTTGGAGATGATGATTGCATGATTTGGACTGAATTTTCGAAACAAAAAAACGACGGATGATGTAATTCGGGTTCGAATACTCGGTTCTTGTGCTGAATATTCCCTAGTAATTGATAGCTATCTCGGAAACCCTGCGTTTTTATTTTAACACCAAGCCATCAAACATCAATATTCATCAACAAAATTGTTCATACGCATCACTTTGTGATACAAACATGCTACCAAACGAATCCAAAGTACTTAATTATTTATGAATTAATAAACCTATATCTAATAACTAAATGCCTCTTTTACATTGTCAGAGTGTTTATCTATCTACGTAAGATCATGTTGATGGGATCATGGTTCCTAAGAAAATATCCTGAATTTTACAACTTCAAGAGTTTGTGTGCATAAGACATGAAAGTTCACCATGGTATCAAATCTACCAGCTGTACGGTTGATAATTTGACAAAGAAAGAAATTATTTTAAAGAGCACTATATTTGAGAACTATTTTATGATTTTTTTTATCATTGTCACGAGATTTTTAGTTGCTTTGTATAGATCACCGGTTTACTAAAGCATAATGAAATTGGATGTAAAGCAAAAAATATAAGAGAAACTTTTCCAGCTGGAAGATCATGCCAATCAGCACCTGACCTCTTTGGGATACTCTAAATTTGGAAAAAAATGATTACAAGAAAAAACCTAAAATATGGATTGAACATGTAATAACCATTATTTGTGCTTCTGAATCTATAAACATAAAAAACTTAATATAATTGATTTTAAAATTATCAAATATTATCATAATATCTTAAAATGTTTAAAAATATATATTTTTTTCAAAATAAAGATTCGTCCATTAATCATTTACTGGTAATTTTGATACGATGTTTTTTAGTGTATAATGATTTATATGAATCTTTGGATTCAGTAAGAGGATGTCAGACATATTATAATCAACGTCTTAATTTGTTTACATATGATCTTTATTTATTTTAAATAAAAAACGAAATTTAAAAAAAATAAAATTAACATCTTAAAAAAACGAAAAAATAATTCAGATTACACGGAAACAGAAAAGGATCTAGATTATATGGATCATGAGCGTTATATCACACATATTATAATAAGCATTGTAATATTTCACATATATCCTTATGTATTTTAAATAAAAAATATTAAATTTTAAAAAGAGAAAAATACATCTATGAGCACAAAATAAACAATGCGTATAAAATATTTTTAATAAATAATAAAAAAGTGTCGTTAATAAATAATAACTAATAAAAACTTTTTCGGCAATTCATGTATATATATATATATCATGGGTTTAAACTCTATTAATATGATATTATTAAAAAGTATTTTCATTTTTTATAATATTTAGATATTCACACATAATAGATTGATTAAAAATAAAATAATAAGTCTTTTATATAAGGAAAAAATAAAAAAGTAATTTAAAATAGACTAATATTAATTATTATAATCAGCATTATAATATTTCACATATATCCTTATGCATTTCAAATAAACAATATAAACTTTTAAAAAGAGAAAATTAAATCTATCAGCACAAAAGAAACAATGCATATCAAATATTTTTAATAAATAATAAAAAAGTGTCCTTAATAAATAATAACTAATAATTTTTTTAATCAATTAACGTTTATATATATATACCATGGGTTTAAACTCTATTAATATGATATTTTAATATTAAAAAGTATTTTCATTTTTGTAGTTTTTAGATATTCACACATGTTAGATTGATTAAAATTTAAAAATAATAATTCTTTTATATAAGAAAAAATAAAAAAAGTCATCTAAAATAGTCAAATATTAATTATTATAATACTGCAAAATTTAATTAACTTAGAAAAATATTAAAAATTTACGCATCTTTAATGATGAATACTTTTTTGATGTCTGATTGTGTGGTATGAGATCAAGGAGCTCAGACTTCCTAATCTATCCTTAGCCTGGATATTTCGATCATAAGAAGGTATCTAAAGTCATTTCTTAACAGGTGTAAATTAAAAAATTTATTTTGGAATGTTATGAGGTTTTTAATCTTAAACTTACCTTAAAAAAAATAACTTCAATTTTTTACCTTTATAATATTGATATCCGATATTACCTTGTATTTCGGCCCTATTCTTGTGACTCAACCGACTTTTCCTATTCAAATTATCCTTATAACTCAAACGACCCTTGTGACTCAAACAACCCTTGTGACTGAAACAACCCTTACGACTAAAGTGACCCTTGCGATCCAAAGAGTCTATTGAGTCGAAGAGGGTCATGCGTCTCAAGAGACGCTTGTGACTCAAGCGGCCCTTACGACTCAAGGGACCCTTGCGACCCAATGAGTCTCTTGAGTCGAAGAGGATCATGAGTCTCAAGCGACCCGTGTGACTTAAACGACCCCAGCGACTCAAACAATCCTTGTAATTCAAGTGACCCGTTAGGCTCAAACGAACCTTCCAATCCAAGTGACCCTTGTGACTCAAGCAACCCTTACGACTCAGGCGAACCTTGCGACCCAATGAGTGTCTTGAGTCGAAGAAGGTCATGAGTCTTAAACGACCCTTGCAACTCAAGCGACCTTTGCGACTAAAGAGATCCTTGGAATCCAATGAGTCTCTTAAGTCGAAAAGGCTCATGAGTCTCAAGCGACTCACTAAGACTCATGACCGTTTTCGACTTAAACGACTCACTGAGACTCAAGACCCTTTTACGACTCAAACGACTCATTGAGACTCACACCCATTTGAAATCAACAAACAATTTTCAATAACCTAATCCCTTATGTATTTCAAGTGTAACATAAAACCCTAGAAATCGATCCACTCACAGACGCTAGTGAAGATTGACTCGTGCGCTCAACTTCGAAATCTTCTCTCGATCCTTGATCTCAACTTCGAAATCGTCTCTCGCTCCTTGCTCTTAATTTCAAAATCACTTGTCGCTCCTTGCTTTCAATTTTGAAATAGGTTTTGTTTCGAAAAAATGTCAACAAACATCTTATTCGAAAAAGCGACAAGGAACTGTCCCTTTCTCCTCTATAACCGTGAAAGATGAGGATAAATTCATTAATTATGTTGTACTTGTAGTTTAAATTCAGCTCATGGTCTCTATATATAGAACCACTTATGTAATGCTTAAACTCATGGAATGAATTCAAGTTTATTCCTAATTCTTCTTTCTATTCTCTTAGTTCTACAAACATCTTATTCTCTTCTTAAACACTCAAATTATAACATGGTATCAGAGCGGTTTTAATTTATTCTCTCATCATTCTCTTGTGTTTCTAAGCTCAAACTCTCGATCTCTCTTCTTCTTCATATCACTAAAATCTCTTTACAAGCAAAATGGATATGAAAGGCACAAAAATGGCTGTTCCCATAATCCTCAAAGGTCCAAACTACCTATTATGGTCAAGATTAATCAAATCAGCCCTAGGAGGCAAAGGACTTTGGAAGCATATTGAAGAAAATGAAGCTCCAAAGGTAACATCTCACGGTGAAGATGGAAAAGAAATTATCACCATGGACTTGAAAAAGTGGACACAAGAAGATCAAGCCGTCCTATCTTTCCTTCAAAATTCCCTTGAGCCATCAATCCTTGAAGCCTATTCCTATTGTGAAAGTGCAAAGGAATTATGGGACATCCTCAAGAAGGTTTTCGGCAACATCTCCAATATAAGCCGGATTTATGAAGTGAAAAGAGAAATCAACAATCTCACACAAGAAGGGATGACCTTCAACAAACATTTTGGGAGGTTTAGGTTCTTATGGGCGGAGCTAGACATCTTAAGGCCGAGCTCCATTGATCCAAAAGTTCTCAATGAGAGGAAAGAACAAGATAAAGTCTTTAGTCTCCTCTTCACCCTAAGTCCCGCCTATAATTATGTTATCAAGCACATCCTTAGGTCCGACACTCTACCAAGCCTAGAGGATGTGTGTGCTCAAATTCAAAAAGAAGAAGGGTCACCTGGCTTATTTGGAGGCAAAGGCGAGATGATTCAACTAGCAAACAAGGGACATTTTCAACAAGGAGGCGTTGGAGGCTTTGGCGGCAAACAAGGATTCAAAAAATGCGTGTATTCCAAAAAGGAAGGACATACTAAAGAGGAATGTTGGATCCTTCATCCCCACCTCAAGCCACCAAAGAACAATAATTTCAAGAACCAAAGAGCTCACTTTTCCAACAAAACACAAGGAGAGCCGACCGGTGCATCTTCTTCTCAAAATCATGGGGACGAATTCAAGACTATGGCCGCCTACATGATGAATGCTCAAGCTGAGATGGTCAAGAAGTCCGACATTGAAGCACTCATCAAAGCCTTGAAGGAGAATTCCGGTAATAAAGAGGGTAAAGGTTTTCTTGCATCTAAAAATACTAAACCGCTATTAATTGATTCCGGAGCTTCTCATCATATGATTAGTGATGCTAATCTCTTAAGAAATATTAAACCGGCCTTAGGTAGTGTCATAGTAGCAAATGGTTACAAGGTTCCAATAGAAGGTGAAGGAATTCTTAATTTATTTGAAAAAGATACAAAAGCATTATACTTGCCTAAGTTTACATCAAATTTGTTATCGGTTAAAAGAACCACAAATGATTTAAATTGTAATGTGATTTTTAGTCCTAATGAGGTTTCTTTTCAGGATATTAAGACAAGGAAAATATTTGGCAAAGGAGTCACCAAGGATGATTTATACATGCTTGAAGACACCAAGTCTTTTTCGGATGTATTTAAAATTTCGGATGTTTCTAATGCTTCTAATATTTTCAAAACTTTTTCAGTCTCTTATGATGATGTTATTTGGCATGCTAGATTAGGACATCCACATGTTCGTGCCTTAAGCTTAATGTTGCCTAATGTTTCTTTTAAATCGGATGAATGTGAGGCTTGTATTCTAGGAAAACATTGTCGAACTGTTTTTTCTAAATCTCTCACAAACTATGAAAATTGTTTTGATCTTGTGCATTCGGATGTGTGGACAGCCCCATGCCTATCTAGAGAAAACCATAAATATTTTGTCACTTTTATAGATGAAAAATCAAAGTATACATGGATTACTTTGTTACAATCTAAGGATAGGGTGCT
Source organism: Gynandropsis gynandra (assembly GCA_036759665.1). Lineage (NCBI taxonomy): Eukaryota > Viridiplantae > Streptophyta > Magnoliopsida > Brassicales > Cleomaceae > Gynandropsis > Gynandropsis gynandra. The sequence continues at coordinate 22,570,885 of CM071864.1, read as the reverse complement.
AGAAGCATTTATAAATTTTCAAAACTATGTTACTAACCATTTTAATGCCAAGATTAAAATTTTTAGATCGGATAATGGTGGAGAATATATGAGCACAACCTTCAAATTACATATATCTAAGCATGGCATAATCCACCAAACAAGCTGTCCATATACTCCCCAACAAAATGGTGTAGCCGAGAGGAAAAATAGACATCTAATGGAGGTGGCAAGGTCTATGATGTTCCATACAAGTGTACCAAAAAGGTTTTGGGGAGATGCGGTTTTAACCGCATGCTATCTTATAAACCGAACCCCTACAAAAGTCCTACAAGATCTCTCCCCATTTGAGGTATTAAACAAAACTAAACCTCTTATTAACCACTTACGAGTTTTTGGTTGTGTATGTTTTGTATTAGTACCCGGGGAACAAAGAAACAAACTAGAGGCGAGAAGCACAAAGGCTATGTTCATTGGATATTCTACTACCCAAAAGGGGTATAAGTGTTATGATCCCTCTACACGGCGAGTTCTAGTATCCAAAGATGTCAAGTTCATGGAAGACAAAGGGTTCTATGATGAGAAAAATTGGGAAAGTATAAAGGACTTGGCTAGTTCACCTTCGGACCAAGCTAACAACCTCAAGAAAATTTTGGAGACACTTGGGTTAGGAACCGTTGAACTACCAAGAAGGAACGCAACCATCCATCTAACACCAAGAAGCGCCGGACTTGAGGAAGAAAGAGCCGGACTTGAGGAAGAAAGATCACAAGAAGGCAATACCGTTGATCATGAAGGGGGAAATGAAAATGGACCGTCCGAGGCTGATATAGATGCCATGGATGAGATGAACTTTCAAGAGGAAGAACATCAAGCTCATGATCAAGGAATTGCCGAGGTACAAGAAGTACAAGATGTAAATGAGGCCGAGGTACAAGAGGAGCCGAGGGTTGAAACACAAGAAGTGGTACAAGGATTGAGAAGAAGCGCAAGGCTAAGGAAGGTAAAAAGAGTGTATTACAATTGTGAAGCGGTAGCTCATCCAATTCAAGCAACATGCTCTCTAGCCGTGTACCCTCATGAACATCAAGTCTTCATGGCCAACTTGGATGAGGAGTACATTCCGAAGACATATGAAGAAGCCAAAGAGCATAAAGTGTGGAGAGATGCCGTGGGGAATGAGCACAAAGCAATGGAGATAAATGGCACTTGGTTTGAGTCGGAATTACCTAAGGGAAAGAAAGCCGTCTCAAGCAAATGGGTGTTCACGATCAAATACAATAGTGATGGGTCCATAGAAAGGCACAAAGCAAGACTCGTGGCAAGAGGATTCACACAAGTGTATGGAGAAGACTATGTAGATACATTTGCTCCCGTTGCAAAGCTCCATACTATTCGGATCATACTCTCCCTTGCCGTGAACCTTGAGTGGAATCTTTGGCAAATGGATGTCAAAAATGCATTTCTACAAGGGGAATTAGAAGATGAGGTCTACATGTATCCACCTCCGGGGCTAGAACACATAGTGAAATCGGGAAATGTTTTAAGACTTAGAAAGGCGATCTATGGTCTTAAACAATCCCTAAGGGCGTGGTACCACAAGCTTAGCACAACACTAAATGGACGTGGCTTTAGAAGATCCGAGGCCGATCATACTCTATTCACATTGCCAAGCTCAAAGGGAATCGTGGTGGTGCTTGTCTATGTTGATGATATAATCATCACGGGAAGTGACATAGAAGGTGTGGAAGCCACTAAGGTATATCTTAAAACTATGTTTGATATTAAGGATTTAGGAGAACTAAAGTACTTTCTAGGAATAGAAATATTTCGTTCTAAGGAAGGACTATTTCTATCCCAAAGAAAGTACACCCTTGATTTGTTGAATGAGCTAGGTACAATGGAAGGAAGAATAGCAAGAACTCCACTAGAAGATGGATACAAAGTGATGCGTAAGTGGGAGATAGATGATAAGCCGTTTGAAGACCCTATACTCTATAGGAGAATGGTTGGGAAATTGATCTATCTCACCATAACAAGGCCGGACATTTGTTTTGCGGTGAACCAAGTGAGCCAATATATGCAAGATCCAACAACTTATCATTGGATGATGGTTGAACGGATCCTAAGCTATTTAAGTGGAACAAAGGATCAAGGAGTATGGATGGGATGCAACAAAAACATGGAGATTGTAGGATATTGTGATGCGGATTGGGCCGGAGACCGAGTGGATAGGAAGTCGACCACGGGCTATTGCACATTTATAGGAGGCAATCTAGTTACTTGGAAGAGCAAGAAGCAAAAGGTGGTTTCATGTTCAAGTGCGGAAGCCGAGTACCGAGCAATGAGTAAGTTAACCAATGAGTTATTATGGATTAGAAATGTTCTCACGGACTTGGGCATTGAGACATCATCTCCCATTACAATGCATTGTGATAACCAAGCCGCCATCCACATTGCGTCCAATTCGGTGTTTCATGAGAGGACAAAGCACATTGAGGTGGATTTTCACAAGGTTAGACAAATGATTGAACAAAGAGTAATTCTACCGTGCTATACGAGAAGTGAAGATCAATTGGCCGACATTTTCACCAAGGCTACAAGCAAGAAAATTTGTGAGTCCATATTCCCTCGGCTTGGACTCACAAACATTCAGACATGATATGTCTAACATGGCAATGAATTGTACTCTTTTTCCTAAGTGTGGTTTTGTCCCATTGGGTTTTCCCACTTAGGTTTTAATGAGGCAAGGAGCCATGGGTCAAGCTTACCAATAGTAGTACACTATAGTTAAGCTTGAGGGGGAGTTGTTAAGAATTAATTCTACATATATGAGATTAATCATATATGGATAGATTAGTTCTTAATAATCTCCTAAGGATTAAATAAAACACACACAACTATATTTGGTAGTCAAAGGTGACCGTTGGAAGGAAGGAAAGGGATGTTGCCATTTTTGAGTAATTAGAATCACATGTGCAACTCAAGAAACCAAGCAACAAGGAGCTGTCCCTTTCTCCTCTATAACCGTGAAAGATGAGGATAAATTCATTAATTATGTTGTACTTGTAGTTTAAATTCAGCTCATGGTCTCTATATATAGAACCACTTATGTAATGCTTAAATTCATGGAATGAATTCAAGTTTATTCCTAATTCTTCTTTCTATTCTCTTAGTTCTACAAACATCTTATTCTCTTATTAAACACTCAAATTCTAACAGTAAGGAAGCTCTAGGAGGGCATCCTTAATATTTTGCTCTCTTAGCATGGATAAATAAATAAATATAATATTTTTATTAATTACTTTGTTGACTGTATTTTCTAGATTTTTTTTTGTATTTTTTCCCTTTTTAAATCTAATTGGTACGATTCGTAATTACTAATTATAAAGCTTCAAAATTTAGGTCGAATTATAAAAAAATAAAATAAAAAGTTATAAAAAATATAATAAAAAGCTAAAAATAGCATATTTTATAACATATAAAATTATAATAATTATAATAAAAATTAGTTATAATAACAATTTAATCCAAATCAAGTATCAAGTATTCAAATTTTTCAAATTTAATTTTAGTCATTATAATTGTTTCAAATTATATTAATTATTTAAATTTTTGTAAAGTTTTTTGTTATCATTATGTTATCATATATAACATGTGAATACGAATTCGGTGTCAAGAAATTTTTATTTTAAAGACGAAATTTTCATTTATCCAAGTCTTTGTCTCTTTCTTAATTATTTTTTCCTCCATTTTCTTTCTTTTTTTAATTTATTTTTATTTGTAATTTTATTTTTTATGCAAATTATTTAAAAGCAAAATGAATATAAAATACGGAAAAACGTTTAAGTGGAAAAGTTAATATATATAAAGAATAAAAAATAAAAAATATTACCATTTAAATTGATTAAAATACAATAATTCATTGTACATATTATTGTAAATGACATCATAGATATATGTATGATCATATAAGATTAAAAAACATTTTTGGAAAAAAAACATTCATAATTACTTTTTAATATAATTAAGAAGTTTTATGAATAAAATATGAAAACATTAGTGTAAAATTAGTGTTTATCCATTTGTATAAATTTTGAAAACAAGTGTATCGATATTTTGAAAAACAATAAATAACTAAAAATAATAATATATTCTGTTTTGAGTTTTTATTTTATTTAGTAATTACATATATAACAATATATATATATATATATATTGTTCATTTTTTTAATGTATTCCTTATTATTATTGTTTTATTTTGTATTAGTTTCTTTTCTATCTATAAATGTATAATTTTTTATTTTACATCTTTGTTTTATAATTTGTTGTAATATTTTAACTTTTATAAATTGATAACTAATATTTAGATCTATATACTATAACTACTATTTATACCATGAAATCAAATTTTTTCTACGTTTCTTTGTTATTTAAAACTGTTCTTTGTACATTTTGTATATGATTATTGTTTTCAAATTATTTACCTTCATGTCATTGATTTTCAAAATTAGGTATATGTCGACATTTAGGAACCATATATGATAATCATATTTCCACTACCATTTGTTACATTTTTAAATAAATTTAATGTTTGAATATTATTCTTATTGGACAAAATAATGATTCTTAAAAATACAATATACCTCTATTAATAAATTCTAGTTTTACCAATTTATTTAGTTATAAAAGAGACAAAAAGAAGAAGAAGAAGATGATATTTTAGTGGAAAAGGTTTCACAAATATGTGTTAAAATTCTAAAACAACAATTGTGTGAAAAAAATATAAGATTTTTTATTCCCTTATGTGAAAAAGTATTCCACAATTATATAAAATATAAAGAATAAGTTGTTCTTTTACTTTTATATGAATGAGAAGTAATATTCAAAATGTTTTGACCCATGATATGATTTTATATTTTAAAAAATAGATTTCTTTCTCCATACAGTGCACAAGTATAGAGTGTAGAGCAACTATAAATTAGTATAACCATGCATGTCACTACAATTCTTTAAAACTCAAAAATCAATACACAAAGTGTGATCGATTAAGTAAACATAGCTTGCTAGAACAAACATTACAATGGGAAAAAATCAAAGGGTGGTCTGTATTGTTATGATGCTCACAAATGTGATAGTCTTACTAATGGTCCAAAGTGTGCTAGCAACAAGAGAATACAATGAGAAAGATGTTTTGGCGAAATCTCCAGTTAGTTCGAACCGTTTGCTACCAAATCCGGTCAAATGCGTGCTCGCTCTCAAGAACATTCCAGGATGTGAAAAAGCTATCATTCATTTTAAACTAAAAGAAATGACAAAAGAGTGTTGCAAAGTCGTTTTGGGTATTGCAGATGATTGCTTAGGCATATTACTCCCTGGAATTTTTTTTGCCAAGCTTGTTATTCGAGGTGTTTGTTTGATTTTGTAATATTAAATTTTTTTACTCTAACTTTTCTATTATAATAATTATATATTATAAATCATTAACAATGTCTAATGTGTCTATTGTTTCTTTTACTTATTTCATATATGAAAATACTAAATTATATCAAAAAATGCAAGTTCACTAGGGTGCTAAATTCAGGACACTACGTTATAGTTCCCTATACCATTTGTTATTTTTCATTTTCAATTAAAATTTATTAAGAGCATTGATTTTTTGTTGTAGAAACAATACTGTTTGTACCATTGCGCGATTTTCATAATTACATTGTATGTTTCTTTAACGTTATACATAATTAATTAATTTAATTGTTATGCTTGATATTTGTATCGATCAATACCAACGCACTGTAAGAAT
>CM071864.1:22524363-22541357 GCA_036759665.1 Gynandropsis gynandra | reverse complement strand
CGACCCTTAGACTCCCTGCGACGCTCAAGCGACCATTGCGACCCAAATCGACTCACTCAGACTGAACAGACTCACTGACACTCACACCCATTTCAAATCAATAAACCATTCAGGGACTCGACAGCCTGCAAATCCTAGAAATCGACGCTCAACCGACCATCGCGACCCAAACCGACTCACTGAGACAACCGACACTTGGGACTCAACCGACTCACTAAGACTCAACCGACTCATTGACACTCCCACCCATTTCAAATCAATAAACCATTTTGGGACTCGACATCCTCCAAAACCCTAGAAATCGATCTACTTATTCTTATTGAAGATTGACTCGTGCTCTCTTCTCCACCGCTGCTGATTCTAGCCATTTCCTTCTTGCCAACTTCAAATCGATCCCTCTCAAGTTCGAAATCACTTGTTATTTCTTGGCTTTTACTCTCCCAGAATGCGTGTTTGGCTTTTACTCTCCCAGAATGCGGATTTTTTCACGTTGGAAAATTAAGGGTAAATTTGTCTTTTCTCCAATTTTTTTTCTGATTAAATAATTATTTTAGGGAAGGGTATTTTTGAAGCGTTTTAGCACTACGAGGGCATATTTGATATTCCGCCGATGATAAATACTATTTATATAATGAAATCATATTTTTTCTACGTTTCTTTGTTATTGCAATGTGTTCTTTGTATATTTTGTATTTTTTTATTGTTTTCAAATTATTTACCTTCATGTCATTGATTTTCAAAATTAGGTATATGTCAACATTTAGGAACCATATATGATAATCATATATTCCACTACCATTTGGTTTCATTTTTAAATAAATTTTTTGTTTGAATATTATTCTTATTGGACAAAATAATGTTATTTTTAAAATTCCAGTGTACCTCTTTTGATAAATTCTAGTTTTACCACTTTATTTAGTTATAAAAAAGACAAAAAGAAGAATAAGAGGATTTTTAGTGAAAAGGGTTTCACAAATCTTAATATGTCTTTGCATGTGTTAAAATTCTAAAACAACAATTGTGTGAAAAAAATATAAGATTTTTATTCCCTTATGTGAAAAGGTATTCCACAATTAAATGAAATATAAAGAATAAGTTTTTTTTACTTTTATATAAATTTATATTTTTTATGTTTCCTTTATTTAGATGTGTAAAAATATATAAAAATCTGTGGATCTTTCCATTTGAGTTTGTCTTTATTTTATATTCATTTTAGAAGTTTCTCATTTATATGATATTTTTTTAAAATAAATATCAGTTATAAAGAATTACATATTAATTTTAAATGAAAAGTAATGTTCAAAATGTTTTGACCCATGATAAGATTTTATACTTTAATAATAGATTTTCTTTCTCCGTAAAGAGCACAAGTATAGAGTGTAGAGCAACTATAATTTAGTATGACCATGCATATCACTACAAATCTTTAAAACTCAAAAATCAATACAAAAATTGTGATTGATTAAAAGCATACATAGCTTCCTAGAACAAACATTACTATGGCGCAAAATCAAAGGATGGTATGTATTGTTATGATGGTAACATTTGTGATAGTTTTACTAATGTCCCAAAGTGTGTTAGCAACAATAGAATACAATGAAAAATATGTTTTGACGAAATCTCCGGTTAGTTCGAATCGTTTACTACCAAATTCGATAAAATTTGTGCTCGCTCTTAAGAAAATTCCAGGATGTGAAAAATTTGTCATTCATTTTAAACTGAAAGAAATGACAAAAGAGTGTTGCAAAGTCGTTTGGGTATTGCAGATGATTGCTTAGGCATATTACTCCCTGGTCAATTTTTTGCCAAACTTTGTATTCGGGGCATTTGTTTAATTTTGTAATATTAAAATTTATTATTCTAGTTTTTCTATGATAATAATTATAATATTATGAATCATTAACATTTTTTTATGTATCTGTTGTTTCTTTTACTTATTTCAAATATGAAAACACTAGATTAGATAAAAAAACGCGACTTCACGTGGATGCTAAATTCATGACATGATGTTATAGTTCCCTATACGATTTGTTATTTTTCATTTTCAATTAAAATTTTATCAAGAGTCTTGATTTTTATTGTAGAAACAAAACCATTTTGCACCAATTCCAATTCAGCTCTTATTGTATATTATAATTTTTCCATGTTATTTAATTTTAAAAATAATAAGAAAATTATTTTAGTGGAGGATATTTTAGAAATTTTACTATAAGAAATAACTTATCAACATACATGAATTATTCTATAAGAAAAACTTAAAAAATAATTTGTAGTCTACAAGGCCCCCGCACGAGGTTGCTTGCCTCGGACTCACCTTCAGCACACACACAGATCAAGACCTGGTGAGGAGCCCGCATGGGGTGATGGTCCAGCAAATTTTGCCCGACTCGTGCTCATCCTTAGCACGCACGGGTCATGGAGGAGTTGGGGAGTTCGCGTGGATTGGCTACTGAGCCCGCGAGGGGCATATCTACAACAACCTGCCTTGAAGTTCTCCAACGGAGAACAAGCTTAAAAAGGGACCCCGAATTTAATTAGAGCGGAAGAAAACACAGTGCGGATCCCTAGAAGGGCATATAGGAGACGGAAGATCTAATTGGGACGACACCTTGTTTGATTTCTCTGCTCCTTAAATATTCTATTTCGTTTATTTTGTTTGATTCTGAACTCATGACCGAGTAGTTGTCTTGTTCTAGAAGAAGGGATTAGCTCATGGCTATCCCAGAACCTCTTTTATTTATTTATTAATTCATTTCCCGTTTGGCTAATATATTCTTTGTCTGAGCGTTGAATGTCTTGTATTTACGAAGGCCATATAGATGCATGTATTAGGGATTAGGAGAAAGACCGGAAAGAGAATTCTAGTCCTAGAAGATGAGCCTTATAACAACCGAAACTAGGTCACGAAAGTAGGATAGTAACGGTTGAGGGTTAATCGGATGAATCATAGATCGTATGGAGTTTAGTTGGGGTGTCAGCCACGAACGTAGGAGATAACTCAATTGAATCACCTTCCTATGCCTTGAGAGAGGGTAGGAATTACATTAGGATCTTCCGCCTAAGATATCTTGATAGGCAATGTATGATTATATATATCGATAGTCAGTTTCGGAAGCTACGAGGTGAAACCGTATCCTAGACCGTTTGTCTCATTTTTTAAGAACTCCTAGGTTTACTGCATTATCATATTCATCTTACAATCATCATTTCATTGTAGGAAGTTTGATCCTAGTTTGATCTTAGTTCGTGTTGCATAGTCCCTGTGGGATCGACGCCTAGAATATTAAAACTTGTGGTGCATTACCGGAATAGGTTTAGGTTTTATTTATCTTGAATGTGCATCAGTTAACAAATCTTTGTATGTCTTTATACGTGTTAAAATTCTAAAACAACAATTGTATGAAAAATATATAAGATTTTTATTCCCTTACGTGAAAAGGTATTCCACAATCATATATATATAAAAGGAGTTTTTTACTTCCTTCTCCTTCCGCCACGGTAGGAAGATAATTATTTTTTACCTCCTTCTCCTTCTTGTCTGTTCATCTTCACCTTCTTTATTATCCTTATTTCCGTTCATCATCACAGAATTGATTAATCTACGGCGAGCCAAGCGTAAAACATATGGTGATGGCCTTGTCCTCCGCCACCTACTACAAGCCCATCCTCCTCCCCTCCTCTACTATATCCCCACCATGTATCCCACCGCGGATGATTTCACAACTAAAGAAGGAATTGAATCCTAGGGAAGGTGTAAAACCAAGGCTGAAGGCCTTCTCCTCCACCTTTTATCGTAAGCCCATCCTCTTCCCTCCTCTGTTGTTATCCTGCGATCTTTATTATGCTTATTTCTATTCATTTTTGTGGAATTGACGAATCGAGGGTGAGACAAATGTAAAGTCGATTTCGAAGGCATTCTCCTCCGCCTCCCACCGCAATCCCATCCTCCTCCCATCCTTTGTTGTGACCTCGCCTTGTATCCCACCGAAGATCTCGAGCGAGGCCAACAATTGAAGATGATTTCGCAAACGAATATTGAATTGAAGGCGAGAGAAGGTGTAAACCCAAAGCCGAAGCCCGTCTCCTCCACCTCCTACCACAAGCCTATCCTCCTCCTCTGCTATCACCGACCATCTTCCTTGGTTAATACACTGGGTAAGTGTTCATATCTTCTTTATGTATCTACTGCACCGACATCGGGTATGATAGAGCTTTAGGTTTTCTCTATCGTTTCTTCACCTCATTTGTTTTTCATCGATTTTCTCACACTATACAATGATTGGGCCTGCTTTATTCTCCTGAGGAGGCCATTATAGCAGAGGTGGTGTGGAAGAATATCTGAGATAAGCTGAAAATGGTGTCTCTAGTCCTTGGGATCGATGGCTCTCTAGACAGGGTTGTTTTTCAAATTAATAGAGAAGCGTAAGAACCATGAGGTTCCATAGGTTTCTCCAACAGTCTTGGAGAGATGTGGCAAACTAGGATTCATAGGACTGTGGATCGATTTCACAGTCAAGAGGGGTATTCACCAGAAAATGTAGAAACTTAAGATCAATGTAAGCATTGACTGCATACAGAGCCACAACGAAAATACGACGAAGATTTCCTATGTAATCAATATATATTTAGGAATATGCATAGAATCACAAGTTTTACGACAAAAACCCACTTGTCAATAGAGTGGGAATTAAGGTTTTATTGAGTTTTGATGGAGAATGCAGGAAGAATGTCGTGTAACTAGAGAAGTGAATGACCGAGAAAACTACAGGAAGAACAAGGGCAAGAGAGCATATCGGAAAGACATAGAGAAGTCAAAGACAACTACATTTCATCATTCATGATATGTGATAACGGTAAAACATGAAAATCTTTGTTTAAACCCATCCCTTGGTCACCCTTTTAATAACTCTATAGGAAAGGAACATAAAATTACATGGTCGAGAAGGTAAGCTATACAATTTTTATTTCTGTGGTTTTTATGGTGTTTAGTAATACTCTGACAACTAGTTTCGATACTCTTTGTGAGCCGAAGGTAGTAGTCTTTGTGTTTAATACTACTTTGCCAAGGTTTCAGATGGTTCATAGACTTTGATACTTTATAGAGAATTTTTATATCAGATTACCTATTTTTAATGAACTTAAATTGGTATTCATGTAATGGACTACATGATCATTGATTAAGCATTGTGATAGAAAGACATCAATCTTATGTACATTATGTTCAGAGATAAATGAACAAGCAACAGTGGCTCAGACTAGATCTCCTAAAGGGCTTGACAATGTTGAGATGTATCCCCTTCGAATGGTTTCATTCACACCTCTATTCTTTCGTTTGCTGCTTGGTTCAAGACTGCCTACTTCGTTTCTAAAGTATTTTCTAATGGTTTCAACTTCAAAATTAGTCAAATGCCTTGGATTATAGAAGAAGTTTTTTTTAGCATTTACTTTCAAGTGTAGAGACTACATTGAACAATGATACAAATTCATCATTGATTCTTGCTTACGAGGTTTAGGCTATTAGTCCTATTTTAGTGGTGAGGTATGTTGTGCATATTCTCTATAATATTTGAAGATTCTTCTTTACATATGCCATAAAGGCATTTTTTTGTTTTCTTTTTTGTTTGGGCCAAATTAATGCAAAATGGGACAGAAAGAATCTATCTTCAAGTAGAGTATGAGTGGAGATTATTAGCGCCATTATTGGTTCCTCTTACTCATTATGTTATTTTGGATGAATATTTTTAGATATAGAGCTCAATAAATCAAGTCATTTACTTTAAGAGAGTATCATTTTTTCTCCCATAATTATCTTTAAAAATCTCATTTATCTAAGAAACACCATCAATGAAGATTTAGGACAAGTAAGTGCTCTTGATTATCCTTGAATTATTACCATAATCTTCACGATATACTCTTTGTAGTATTAGCTAGAAAACTTATTATCGAATATATATATATATATATATATATATAAATCTGGTTTGAAGGTATAGACTATGATATTAAAGGTCATGGTCAATGCTAGCAACAAACAAAGATGATTCAATACTCCTCTATATTTCCTCTTAAAATACAAATTGATTCAGAGATAGTGAAATCAATATGCACATGGAGAAATTACTTGATTTGACAACCCGATTATCATACGGACGAACCTGAAATATAAGACACAAATTCAGGATGCATTCATATTGAGCTTTGGTTGGATTGATTGACCACAAAGAACTTTTATCGAGTAAGTACTTTTGCAATTAATCAATAATCTAATTTATTTTCTAAAGCTTATCTCATCAATTTTTAGATATTGTTGGACTTCTAAACGCTATGCAAGAAACAAATTTATAGGTGTCTACCTCTGATTAAAAAAATAAAAATTTGGTTGTTATTAAATAGGTAAGTATATAATGTTGTTTTATATTAACTTATTATGTTATTTCTTCCACACTGATTTGCTCACCTTCTTTGAACCATTTCAAATACATAAAATTTTTCGTAAAATATCGATATGAGATGGACTTTCTAAGACTATTCGTTCAAATAATGCGTAAAAGATTGTCAAGAAAACAATTATTATCGTAACACAAGTTATTCCCATGATGATCAACGGTATTGAAAAAAGGCCACATTCATATTAATTTATATTTTTTTGATATTGTTGCGTAATTATCCTATGTAAATGTATGAATAAGATTTGTTAACACTTTCACAGTTTTATTCCTCAAATATCTACACCAATCAAAATCTAAAGACAATTAAGAAATTCAACCATAAGTATGTTTTAAAATTTTCAAATTATGTCGCTACCTCAATAATTGTTTTTGAATCATGTTTTAAATTACAATTTAGTCCTAAAAAATTATGCAGGTATGGATAGGAAAAACAGTCATGTGGAAAACTCTTGTCCAAATCATGCAATCCTTTTCTCCAACAAATTACGTTTTACAATTTCAAATATATTATAATGAAATCATAGTGTTAGTTTATATTACATCTTATAAATCTTTTGGTTAAAATTTTACATTGAAAATTAAAATTTGTGTGTTTGTATTGGTCGATACATATATCAAATGTCATGACAATGTTTGAGTTAATGTATTATGTCCGACATTTAAAAAAATACAATTTAATTATTACAATACCTTTATTTGTTTATGTAAAACTATATAAAAATCTCTAGATCTTTCCATTCGAGTTTGTCTTCTTTTTCTCTTCATTTTAGAAGTTTTTCATTTATATAATATTTCTTAATAATAATATAGCAGTTATATAAATTATAAATTAAATTTAAATGAAAGAAATTTTCAAAATGTTTTGACCCATGATAAGATTTTATACTTTAAAATAGATTTTCTTTCTCCATAAAGAGCACAAGTATAGAGTGTAGAGTAACTTTAAAATTAGTTTGACCACGTATGTCACAACAAATCTTAAAAACTAAAAATTTTATCAATACACAAAGTGTGATCGATTAAAAGCAAACATAGTTTCCTAGAACAAACATTACTATTAGGCCAAATCAAAGGGCCGTCTGTATTGTTATGATGGTCACATTTGTGATAGTATTACTAATATCCCAACGTGTGTTAGCAACAAGAGAATACAATGAGAAAGATGTTTTGGCGAAATCTCCGGTTAATTCGAACCGTTTTGCTACACAATCCAGTCAAATGTTTGCTCGCTCTCAAGAAAATTCCAAGATGTGAAAAAAGTTATCATTCATTTTAAACTAAAAAAATGACAAAAGAGTGTCGCCAAGTCGTTTTGGATGTTACAGATGATTGCTTAGGTATATTAATCTCTCGGAAATTTTTTGCCAAGCTTCTTAATCGGGTTTGTTTTTTAATTTTTAATATTAGAAATTTTTACTCTAGTTTTTCTATGATAATAATTATAATATTATGAATCAATAACATTGTTTTATGTGTCTGTTCTTTCTTTTACTTATTTTTTCAAATATGAAAAAACTAAATGAGATAAAAAACGCCACTTTCACTTGGGTGCTAAATTCACGATATGATGTTATAGTTCCCTATACCATTTGTTATTTTTCATTTTCAATTAAAATTATATTAAGAGTCCTAAGTTTGTTTTTTTAGAAACAATACCACTTTGTACCAATTCCAGTTCAGCTATTACTATATATTTCATTTTTTATCATTTTATATAATTTTAAAAATGAGAAGAAAGTTATTTTACTGGATGATAGTTTAGAAATTTCACTACATGAATTAGTCTATAAGTAAAAATTTATTTGTGGTCAGTTTACTTTCAATTTTAATTTTAGGTTTCTTTATATTTTTAATTAAGTTCTTTCTTTTATTTGAGATGGATTTCGTTCATTTATACACTACATAAATTATTCATAAAATTTAAAAGAGATTGATATTTATTATAATAAAAAATACTTGTTTGGAAAAAAGATTCTCAGAATTTTGTTGAATTTATGGTCTATTCTTTATTTATATATGGATTTTCCCTAAAGTTTTTAATTACCTTCACTCTAGAATATCATCCATAAATACTAGTTATATATTTGATGAAGATAGGTTTTAAATGATTATAGGAAAAAAGTAAAATGTAAAAAAAAATTCATCTAATAATATTTAATATTTATGTTATTTTTTTAATTCAATAGAGAACTTTAGTAAATAAGGTAGGACAACTATAAATTAGCATGTGACCATACATATTCAACAATAATAGAAAACTCAAAACGCAATACACGAGTTTGAAATATTAAAAGTAAAATGTGTTTCTAGGAAAACAAAATAATGGAGCAAAGCCAAAAGAAATGATGAATAGGGTTTCGATGGTCACATTTGTTGTAGTCTTACTAATGCTTTAATGTGTGTTAGCTACTAGAAAAAACACCAAGAAAGTTACTCTGATGCGCAATGTTTGGTCGATCTGAAGAAAATTTCGAGATGTGAGAAAGCTCTCACAAAAATCAAATTCAGAAAGGGGATGAATTCGTATTGCAAACTTGCCATATATCTTGTTAATGATTGTTTAAACATATTATTCCTCGAAAAATTTGTAACTAAATTCATTTGTGGGCTATATGTGAACTTAAGTAGAATACACAATGTCACTCATATTATATTGTTATATTTCGTACAACAATTAAGATAATGCATCGAACATTGCTTTGTGTGTAGATATTATGGGTTCGAGGCTGATCGAATTGAAAAGTCATGATTGTTACGTTTTCATGCAGCGACTCATTTCAATCATATTTTTTGAGCTCTTACCACAAAACGTTCATGTTGTGCTATGTGGAATTAGAATATTTTTCAGAGATACATGTGTAAGAAATTTAAAAAGGGATGACTTGGAATTATTGAAAATAATATCTCAGAAATATTATACTCTTTGGAAAGAGTTTTTCTGTCTTCCTTCTTCGATGTGATGGAATATTGACCAGTACATTTACCAGACATTTAAAAACTCGGAGGCCTAGTTCAATTCAAATGGAAATATCCTTTCAAAGGATTTTTCTTTCATCTAAAGAAAAAGATAAAAAACCAAAGCAACGGTTTAAGGATCTACTATTAAACAATACTTGTTGGAAGATATCACATATTTTAGCACATTTTATTTCGATCACATATTCCGACGAAACATAGAAGATCAGAAAATGATTACACAAACTATTGGTATCAATATAATCCTCAGTTTGGTACAATTCCAAATGTCTTTACACCAATTGGACATATATGAGGGAGATCCGAAGAATATTGGCTAATGTGAGAGGAGTATAACCGCGTCCATATATACATATATATATATATTATTAAATTTTCAAGAGCTATTACCTTTTGAAAGATACAAAACCATGACAATTGATATTTGAATTTACATATATACATATACATATGTATATATATGTGTGTTAACATACATTTCATTACAAGATGTTTGATTAAGTAATGGGTACATATCATCATCTAAAAGCAAATGAACTCACCAAAATGAGAGTTCAACATTATACCTCATGATTGAGAGATTATGTAAGTATACATATTTTCGTATAAATAAGTGAGATGGTAGAACACGAGTTTTATTTGGTGCTTAATCCACGATAAGAGATGATGTTATACTCCCCTATACAAATTTTTTTATTTTTCATTTCCAATTAAAATATAAATTTAGAGTTTTTTTAACCAATGCCATTTTGTATTCCGATTTAGATTTTATGATAAATTTCAATTTTTACTATATAATGCATTTTTAGAAATGAGAACAAAAAATATTTTAGAGGATGATATTTTAGATGTATTACTATAAGAAACAAATTATCAATATACATGAATTAGTCTATAAGTTCTACAAAAAACTCAAGGAATTATTTGTTTTCAATTTACTTTTAAATTTTGATTTTAGATTTTTTATACTTTTAAATTAACTTTTTTCGTTTTCTATATTGATTTTTTTATTATATATAGCCATAAATTTATACATATAAAATTAACATTGATTAATTTTATTAACTAAATAATTTCATTAGGAAAATTTTTAAAGTGTATGTGTTTTATGAACTTTGTATTATAGTTAAAATACTTGTTTGGATTAAAATAGTTCTAAATTTTTTTTCAATTTATAAACTAATTATTTTCAAAATTTTCCAAAGTTTTAATTACATTCACGTGAGAATATCATCATAAATACAATTAAATTAGAATGAGTAGAATATATAGTGTCACTCGTCTTCTTTTGTGATACTAGATGATACCCAGGTTACATGCAGATTTGTGATAACTAAAATATATTTATCTTACATTTTGTATATAATTCATTAATTTGAACATTGTCATTAGATTTGATATGCATACGGGGCAATACAAAGACACAAAATAAATTTTTCAATGAAAAAATGAACAATAGATTTATAAGTTGTAATGTAAACTAATATTGCAATTTGTTTATAATGTATTTAAAATTGTAGAATATAAATTGTCGCAAAAAACGGTCGCACGATTTGAACCGTAGGTTTTTCGTTATTATTTTTCTTATTTGTATCTTGAAAATATGAATAATATTAAATTAATGATTGGCTTTAGCTGTGGATCTGTGTAGATGTATGTGGAGTAGGAGAGACGAAGTGTTAACAAACCTGTTTGATATATTTAGAAAAAATAAGTATGAACAACATTGAAAAAATATATAAAATAATACATGTTATCTTGTTTTTTAATACCGTTGATTATAATGGGAGTTATGGTTGTTACGATCATGATTGTTACTTTGGCGATCATTTGAGCAATAATTGAGCGAAAATGCATAGCAAGTTCATCTAACATGACTATTTTTACGAAATATTTTCTGTATTTCAAACATTGAAGTAAGGTGAGTAATTTTTTTATAGTAGAATAACAAAACAGATTAATAGAGTAATAATATAATACTTACCTATTCAATAACTATCAGAATTCTATTTTTTTATCGGAGGTTGGTAGTCACAAATTTGATCCTTGCATAGCAATGAGGAGCCTAACAACATCTACAACTTTCAAAATTCCAATAGATGAGTTTAGTAGTGAAGAAATAGTATATTTGATTTATTGCAACTGTATTTGCCCGATACAACTTCTTTGTGGCCAACCAAGCCACCCAATTGCTGGTATGAACGCATCCTGAATTTGTATTTCGGAATTGTATGAATTTGGTACGTCACTTTCTCAACAACCGTATCCAATTTAAAGTATACGCATACTATTGTCTTATAACTTGTAGTTACCAACATTTGGTAGTATTTTCAATTTTTTTAAGATAAGTATATCTCATTCCATTATATATTGGTTGTACTTATTAACATTGCCAAGAGATAATATGTCCTTCAATAGTAGTTCCCTGAAATATATCATATACATGATGATGAAAGATATTCATATAATGTGGAATACGTAAATACATTAACATAACTTACTATTTCACTGTGGAATAAAAACCAAGTCCAAGCAAACGATTGTCAATGAATGTGTTTCTTTTCCACCAAATCCCTTAAAAATGGTCTAGAAGTAATAGATCTATGATATGGTACATTGTGAATATGTATCACGCATCTCACTCCTCTGGACTCCCCAGAGGCTATTTTGCGCTTTTCTTTCTGTTTTTTTTTTGCGTTCCTTGTAAATGGTTTATAATATGGAAATATCCATATAATCCCCAAATACATAATCCAATGAATTGTAAAAAAGAAGATAAGATTGTCCTAATTTCCATATCTTCCTACCCTCCTAATATAGCATAAACTATTTTGATTTTAATGATAAAGAATTAAAGAGTTAAAATGTAGTGTTGCGGTTGTTCCACATAAGCACATCTCATAAGTAGTGTTGGTCCGACATTTTGTTCCACTTTCAAAATAAAAATGAGCCCTTGCTATGGACCAGTAGGTCACTAAGTTGCCCAAGCTTTTGGTACGATAAACATTCAAATCATGATGGAAGAGACATGACTACATACCTGCCTACTCCAGACCCTCAGAAAGACCACCACAACCTGCAAAAATATTGAGTGTAGCCAGACGCTTTTCTTTGGGTGTCTCTTCAAGTTTTACAATCCCAGAATCAATTTATCATTCTTTACCCTTCCCTTTTTTGTTTCTCAAGGCAACATCATTCACAACCATTTTAGTTGAGTACTTCAGTTTGATATTGGCAGGTAATTGTTGTAGGACAGTTGGAAGAACATTTAAAGTTCCTATCAGGATCATAGTGAAACATATATCGGCCTATAAAAGTACATTCAGGGAATTCCATGAAATTTAGCTAAAAAAAGCCTAATGTGACTCCACATTAAAGTACATGCATTTTAGTGTATTGATCTAAACCTATGCGTGTTTTTTTTTTTATTTTTTATTTTCTTGAAATTTTTATATGTTATATGGATTTAATTAATTCAAGTATTGTGATGATATTTCATATATGTATCTGATAAACAACCACATGATTTATTAAAATATATTTATATAAAAATGTGAGATGAATAACAATTTTTATTTTCAAAATTTAAATGATCTATTTTTTAAGATGTAATGTAAATGGAAATTTTGATTTGTCAGTCATATCTTAGAAATAATAAAATGAAAGGTCTTGCATAATGTGATAGCAAAATTATTTTGATTTATATGATATAAAAGCGATTATTAAGATAATTTCATAGTTCAACATTTTCTAAACATACTTGTCATGAAATTTCCGGATTATATTCACATTTTCATTGGTGTAGATCTTTGTGGAGGATGATTGTCGTAGTGTTAAAACACATGATTTATACATTTATACAGAGCGAACAATTAATAATACAAAATTATCATAAATTTAATATAAATGTTAAGATGTGTTTTGCTTTGTTAATACTGTTTATTATTTTGGAATAACATCTCTCACGACCATGAAAATGTCTTTGACAATCATCTTACTAATATTTGACCAAACTTGCATTGCAAGTTCATCCCATGTCGGTAGTTTCACGATACCGTTTCTGCTTATGAAGTGGTTAAAACAAAGAAAGCTAAGCAGAAAATAAATTTATATTAATGAGATAATGAAACACATGCTTATCAGATAAGTATTCTTCGTGATATACCAATCCAATTAATGTTTGATATGAGTGTATCCTAAATATGTATTTTGGAATTGCATGAATATGAATTCTGATTTTTTCGACAATGTTATTCTCCTTAAAACATATTTGCATATTTTTATTGCTTAACTTGCATTTTTTTCAAATAATTTTTTATTTTCTAATAATATAAAGAATTGAAAATTTAAAAAAAATATATGATCTTCATTGGTTTAAAAATATCCATTTCAATTACATTTTATATTAGATTGTATATATTTATGGTGTTATTCACTATAATAGGTAAAATCGATCATTTGTATTTTGATCAATTTTAATATTTTATTTTCATATTTATTAAGTTATCATAAAAATTTTTTGACTATTTTACATTTATTTGGAATTTAATAATTTAGATCAAATTATTTAGAAAAAAATGAATAATTATTGATAAAAATAAAAAAATAGTTGAAAGAAATAATAAAAATAATATGATATATTTCGCTAATAATTGTCATTAATTTTAGTATGAATAGATTATGCAATGTTATAATTTATATTAAATTATATTTTTGTTGTTTATGATCAATATTATTCAATATACCTGTTTTGGATAATTGTAAATTCTTTTTTAATATTAAGAATAAGGAACGTGAATAATTATTTTTATAAATGTAAATTATTACTTTTTAAATTGTTCGTAATAATTTAGTTAATATATTAACATTAAGATGTTTTTTATTTGGTATGAACTAAATTTGATTTTATGTAATCAAACTTGATTTAATTTGTTCCTATATTTATTCATAGATATCATTTTTATATTATTCATCGTAATTTATAAAATCACTCGCTTTATAAATAAAAGTAACAACATGAACTACAACACAAATTCAAATAGAGAACATCACATATCCTACACCGAAACCTAACACCAAAGAAGGTATGCTTGCATTCCGAGTAGTCGCAATCAAAAATCTGGTATCACAACCTATATGAATAAGGAATAAGAGCAATGGATTAACAATTCGTTCGGAAGGGATGAAGAGTTGAAAAAGCTTTTTTATCCTTGTTAATGAAGAAATAGACTGAGCAAATGATAATATACCTCATCACTCCACTAAACATATTTCCCAATTCTACGAATTCCTTGGCTTCATCCAGACCTTGAATTTGAATTACCTTTCACGCTATGAGAGTTCTCTATTTCATCCTCCTCTAGGTTTGACATTTTCTTCTATGTAGTATCTTCACTTCTACTGCACGACTGTGACGTTCAACATCCAACCTATTCGCGAGTTTGGAAGAACCTATGAATATGTAGAAAGTTTGCTCAATAAGACCCTAATCCTCAAACAAATTGCATTCATGTAAGTTTAATATAGATAAACCAATTACTTTTTACCCAGTCCCTAGGAGAATGCACACATCCCCATTAGACTTTTTTCCAAAACCTACAAACTTTTGTTCCATTTAAACCTACTTCCCTATAAATCATCCAGTTCCTAGGAAACTGCATACATACCTCTTTCTCAAGCCTGATTCCATTAACAAATAAAATCATCAAGAAACCAATCAATCTCAGCACGGATGGATTATCAGTTCACTAATATAGCAAGAGCTTGAACTTGAGGGACCGCTGGAACATTTTGTAAGCCAAAGGATTGCGGTTGACCCTTCATCGTTTTAAGTTGATGCTCGAGCTTATCCTTCTCTGTTTTGAGCTTATGCTTCTCATCTCGCAGCTCATTCTTCTCCTCCTATATAAAAATATCATATTGTTACACACTGAAAAGAGATGAAAGGAGCATATAAAGTCCTTTCCAAGCAATAAACACATTGGTTGAACATATCAAAGAGAAAATGCAGAGAGGGAGGAGATTCATAACTCTTTCTTGAGCCTAAATCCTTTAACCCATCCAAATCATCGAGAAAACCATCAATCTCAGAACTGTTGGATTACCGGTTCATTGATATAGTAGGAGCTTGAACTTGAGGGACTTTGGAAGGTTTTGCAAGCATAAGGGTTACAGTTAAGCCTTCATCGCTTTAAGTTGATCCCGAGCTTTTCCTTTTATGTTTTGAGCTTCTGCTTCTCATCTCACACCTCATTCTTCTCCTCCTATATACAAATACATACTGTTAAAATGAGATAAAAGGAGGATCCAAAGCCCATTCCAAACAATGAATACATTGGGTTTACCTTCACCTCCTTGATTTTTTCCTATAGGCTTGATTTCAAGTCCTTCAACTTCCGTGCTTTGCCATGTAAGTGATTCACCATGCAAACTACTTCCATAGAAATACAGGTTTGTCCACTTTTAGAGAATTTCCAGCCTCCAAGATGGCCCTCAATTCCATTAACCTAATTCAATATCCACATTGTTTCTTGAGCTTGATTCTATTAAAGAATCCAAAAAATCGAGGAAACAATCAATCTCAGCACTGATAGATTACCGATTCACCGATATAGCAAGAGCAAGAGCTTGAGGGACTGTTGGAAGGTTTTGCAAGCCGAAGGGTTACGGTTGAGCCTTCATCGCTTTAAGTTGATGCTCGAGCTTGTCCTTCTCTATTTTGAGCTTCTACTTCTCATCTCTTAACTCATTCTTCTCCTTCTATATACAAGTATTATATTGTTAACCACCAAAATGAGATGAAAGGAGCATATAAAGTCCTTTCGGATTTAACATATCAAACAGAAATGCAGTGAGGGAGGAGATTCATAACTCTTTCTCGAGCCTAGTTCCTTTCGCCCATCCAAATCATCGAGAAAACCATCAATTAGAACTGCTGGAATACTGGTTCGCCTATATAGCAGGAGCTTGAACTTGAGGGACTTCGGAAGGTTTTCGAGCAGAATGGTTGCGGTTAAGCCTTCATCGCTATAGGTTGATTGATGTGCGTTAACTCAAGTAATAAATTACCTAGATCTAACGCTTCCGCAAGAATACGGATCGTGTAGTAGCTAGGGTCGAACACAAGGAATTTATGCAACCTTAAAGCTATTAGACTAATTGATTAGACGTGTAAGTTGAATAATTATGGTATTGGGAATGAACTAAACTAAACTAATCGACGGGATAAACTTATGACTAAACACCATAGGTATCGAGAGTTGCACAACGATGTAACGAAGTTCTAACAAGATAATTAGTCTTAGGTACTATCACGAGTTCAGGGAATTCAAGCTCTCCTATAGGAACTGACTGGCGTAGACTTGTCCACTATCTAGCATGCGTATACCAATATATCTATTGCACATCTCACATACGTAGACGCATTACGACCGCTATCCTAATCCCTTGATTCAATCGATTGACCTGGCGTAGATTCTAAACCGATTAAACCCTAAATCATGGCTAAGTTCCAAAGTCTAATGCCCTGGCGTAGATTTATTAGACTTCTAATATCATCAATCAAGTGGC
>CM071864.1:22481633-22508239 GCA_036759665.1 Gynandropsis gynandra | reverse complement strand
TCGGGCACCCTTGTATCCTTGAAATCTCTCTTTTCCGCTCGTTGCTCGGGTGTCCTTTTGGGTTCTGGAGCTCGGTCTCGGCTCTGAGTAGATTTTCCTTCAGATCTAGTGGTTTTCGACAGGAATCCTTCATATTGATCTCATTTAGGCCTTGTCGCCTAGAAACCTGAAACCCAATAAAATGGGTGTGTGAAGCTCAAAATAGAATCGGATAAGTATGTAGACGATGTAAGAATCATGCGAAAATGATGTAAAAACCTATCCTAATAATGATACACTTTCAGTGTTATCAGGTACTATCACGAGTTCAGGGAATTCAAGCTCTCCTATAGGAAGTGACTGCGTAGACTTGTCCACTATGTTGCATGCGTATACCAATATATCTATTGCGCATCTCACATACATAGACGCATTACGACCGCTATCCTAATCCCTTGATTCAATCGATTGACCTGGCGTAGATTCTAAACCGATTAAACCCTAAATCATGGCTAAGTTCCAAAGTCTAATTCCCTGGCGTAGATTTATTAGACTTCTAATATCATCATTCAAGTGGCGTACAAGAATGAAGCATTAAGATCAACCAACCAATCATTCTGAAAACATGATCAAATACCAAATTCATTCATATCAAGTGGCGTACAAGTATGAAAGCATTAAGACCCACCATTCATTAAGCACAAGACTTCATTACATGTTGGCAATACTCTCTATCCTATGGCAATAGATCTACTTGGACATGAACTCAGAAAACGAAACACAAAAGAATCTTCCTTTTTCCTCCTGCCCTAATGTCTCTGAATGTTCTCCTCTCGAATCTGGTTCCAATCCTCCTTTTCCAGATCTGATTTCTCCTTATTTGGCCATTCTAAAACTTAGGAATTAGTTGAGGAAAACAAGGACCCGAGCGGGCACAGCTTCTACCCGCTCGTGCAGGCCTTGTGCCCGGTCGTGTACACCCTTCTAGCCCGAACGGGCACTCATGCCCGAGCGTGTGTTACTTCAGCCCGAGTGGGGCAAACTTGCGGTGAGTTTTGGCCACAATTAGCCCGAGCGGGCACTCCATTTCCACCCGAGCGGGCACACCCTTCATGATCGCGTTCCTTGAGCACCCGAGTCGTGCAAAGCTACGGGGGATCTTGTGCCTTAATGCCCAAGCGGGCACACTCTCCATGCCCGAGCGTGCAGGGATTGACTTGTTGCTTCGCTCCTTTTGCTCGGTGTTTGAGTGTTCACTTCAATCCATGATCTTGCACAAGTTGAACCTTGAAATTCAGCTACGTTTTCGGGGTCAAATCGCCATAATCTCTCGTGTTTCTCCTCATGTCTTCGTTTCCTATACAAAACATGAAATGTAGATGAAGTCTTCGAATAAACTCGATAAATGAGTGAAATCTAAGTAATCTACTCAAAACTAGACCTAAGAATCACGTAATACTACAACGGATTACGTGTTATCATTGATCCCCGAGCTTTTTATGTTTTGAGCTTCTGCTTTTCATCTCGCACCTCATTCTTCTCCTCCTATATACAAATATAATATTGTTATTATATAAATTGAGATGAAAGGAGGATCTAAAGTCAATTCCAAACAACACCCATAACACAGATTTCAACACCGCGAGAAAGATTTAAAAGAAAAGAAATGAACAATTAGGAAAATTATCAACATGAATATGTACAAAGGCCCTCAGATCTAACAATGAATCATGGAGGGAACAAATGAAACTGCAAAGAGCCAACAATGTGTAGAAAATTAATGAGAAGAGTGAAAAAGAATAACAAGAAATCAGGTAGATGGTGGTGTTATCACTGCAACATGGCGCTAAATAAATTTGACTTTCTACAAACTCATTCAAGAATTTCATCATCTTCTTTTTCCTTTTTCTTGTCAGTGAACTTGTTTGAAACTCCTCTGTCTAAAGATGTAGCTTCATCGTGTTTAACAAACATAACTGAATATGTATGTTCATCTCCAAGTTTCACCTTCTTCGATCCATGATTGTTTCCACCTTAATTTCCATAATTATTGCGGATTCTTGCTTCCCAAGTCACATACATTGGTACAACACAGAGTTATCAGTTCATTTTGATACCAATGTAAACAAAACCGAAAATTAAGTCGAAGCAAGTCAAGTTCAACCATGGTTCAAAACAATATAATTCCATGGACTATTCTAGTTTGCTCCTGTTTCCCATGTCTTCATCAATAAAACTCATATCAAGTGTGGAAACATGTAGACGTAAATTCTCCACATCCATGGCTAATCTACATTCTATGTTCTAAAATACTTATATGATTTTGTATTAAAGCATATGACAACCCTTGACCCTTGTAAATAGTAATCCAACAATCCATTTCTTTTGATTTGGAGGTAAGCTTGGTTATAAGATAACGTGGGAAGTATAGTGATGAAATTATTCGTATCAAGTGTAGAAACATGCGAAAGTAAATACTCTAACTACATGGTTACTCTACATTCTATGTTCTGAAATTCATATATGATTTTATATTAAAGCATATGAAATTACCATTGACCCTTGTATGCACTAATCCGGTATTCCATTTCCTTTTATCTGGAGGGGGTATCAGATTTTATGGTAAGCATAATGATGACATTGTCTTTGGAATAAGTATGCTTAGTATATTTATTGAATGAAGTAACATGGTTTTGGGTCCAGTTAATGCCTCATTTGCTATCCACATTGTAAGATAGTGCAGACCAAGGTATTGTTAAAAGGTTAGTCACTAGTCCTGCACAATTGAAAAAAACAGAACACCAAGCATTTAGTATTACAGAATGTCAATGCAATTATAGACTTGCTGTAAATATGAGGAACTCTTAATGTAAATATCAATCAATGAATATGATATCAAGATTAAGCTTGTGCTTATTGTTATAGTCAGTAAACCAATTATAGAGAAGGCGGGCTCAGAAAGCAATGTAGAAAAGCCGAGAAACTTTCAAAAACACCAATATCAATTACTCTTTAAAAGGAAATATCTAAATGCATTGTTAAGCTTATATTTTAGAATTGTAGAGAAATATAGAAAGACAAGACTTTTACCTGATCATACACCAAACCAAGATCATCCCACACAATTGAATTATCAAAACAAAATCAATAGTGCAAATCTATAACCAAATGCAAAAAAAAAAAAAAAAAATCAAAAGAGGTCTTGAAAATGGTTATCATAGACTTAAGGTAGATTCTAGCCTGGCATAGCCATCGTAGACTTGGACAGAAGTCCCAAAATCACACAATTGATCTAAAAGAAATCTTCACATCCATGTGTGAGAAAATTTGGGATTTAAATCTAAAACCTATAATATTCTTCAAAACTCGGCGATGGCGTGCTTAGAGGGTGAGTATTATGACGATAGGGGTTCAATCTAAAAATTCTGTTATTTTGTCTTTTGCTCTCTCTTGGAATCGATGAAGACATGCTCAGAGGATGAGTCGAATGACGAGAGGGTTTCTTTTGCGGATTCGACGAAGGATTTAGCACTAATTTGGAATTCAAAATCCACCAGAGAATGCAAAACCTCAAGTAGATAATGTGTTTGAACCTGTGCAACTTGGCTTTTTCTTCTTCTTCTTTGTCCAGAATTATATTAATATCGATATTCGATAAATCAAAATTGCATTCAGTCACATTTAATTTGTACTAAAATAAATGACATGTTTATTTCAATTTACTTTTAATAAGTGAGACGTATATAATATAAATATTGTCATATAAAATTAGTTTCAAATTTATACAATATTTTTAGTTATTATATCATGATAATATATAAAACTGTAATAAAAATATGTATAAAACTATATTTTTAAACAAATGAAGAAAATAACCTACAATACTAGATAACAACATTTCCATCTTAAGATAACTGATTTTAAAATTATCAAATATTATCATAATATCTTAAAATGTTTATAAATATAATAATTTTTTAAAATAACGATTTATACATTAATAATTTATTGGTAATTTTGCTACGATGGCTTTTGGTGTAGAATGGTTTATATGAATCGTGGGTAAAAGTAATATCCGATATATTGTAATCAGTGTCTTAATTTGTTTACATATGATCTTTATTTATTTTAAATGAAAAATAAATAATTTTTTTTTAAAAAATTAACATATTAAAAACGAAAAGATATTCAGATTATACGAAAACAAAAAGAGATCTGGATTATATTGAGCATGGATTATATGGATCTTGAGTGTTATATCACACATATTATAATCAACATTTTAAAATTTCACATGTAATCTTTATGTATTTCAAATAAGAAATATTAAAGTTTACAAAGCGAAAACTTTAATCTATCAGCACAAAATAAACAATGCATATCAAAATGTTTTAATATATAATTTAATATCTAATATATATATATATATTAAAGTTTTTTCTAAAAAACATGTGCTCCCTATTATTATATTTTGATTTATTTTCTTTAAATATCTATAAACATAAGATTTTTTTATTTTACATCTTTTCTTATAGCTTGTTATAATAATTTTTAAAAAATCGTAATTAATATATATATCTACGCATGATGAATAATAATTGCATAATTAACCTGGAAATTTGATGCATTCCTTTGTGAATTTTAAAGTGTTCTTCGTAGCTTTTACTTATTTCAAATTCTTTATCTTCATGTCACTCAAAATTTAGATATGTGCGGACAGTAAGAAACCGTATATGACAATTAGAGGTGAGACAAATATTTAAAGTATTCGTATTCGAATTGTAAATTAAAATATTTGAAAGAACAAATACAAATACAAATATTAAAAAAATTTATATCGGACAAATGCATTTACAAATATAAATCCAAAATTCTTTGTATCTATAAGTACTAGATAGATAATTTACTTAATAGATAATTTCCATATAAAATTATAAACAAAAATGTACTATATTTAAAATTGGAGGACTAAAATATAAATAAGTAACTTTTTACGTAAATATTTTTCTCCTTATCGTGAAACTATTGTTTTTCTACCCAGCAACCTATCTACCATCTTGTAGCGATATTTCAAACACCCCAAACACCATTTACTACATTCGTGGCACGCCCGCCGCATGCCATCCATCGCTGGAATCCTCTGGTTCAAGTATTTTTTCTCGTCGCACCCCAAACGTTGTTTCTCTTCCTTCTGTTCCTTTGATCTCTCATATGAGTGCCATTGTCCTCTAATAAAAGTGAATTTCTCACTCCTCTTGAAGAAATCGAGACTAGACAAATGCTCCATCGCTTCGTCCCAAATATTCGGAGAGATGAATCTAGATGTGACTTATCTCAATTCAAATCGACTTGCTATAAAATTAACTAATTAAATCATAGTTATGAATACAATTACTTACCACAAAGACCTTCCATCAATAGGGCTTTTCAGACTGTGGCTTCGACATCCAATTAATTTATGGGCTGAAATAGTTCTTCCTAATGCAATGGGTGATGCTAGACCAACCTGAAGCATCAATTCAACACCTATATAAAAAAATTAATTACTTAGATATATACGTATATATATACATAAACACAAACCAATTTGTATTACTTACAAATATATTAGTCTACCATGTAAAGTGGATGTAACCAATGTGTCATGGTATGCTCACGGCTGCACAGAAGGTCCTCGATGTTGGAGATGGTTGGGATGTAGAAACTATCATTCGCGACAGCTTGACTCCGCTGAAAGAAAGACATTGTCCGTTTGGTTTTGATGACATCGAAGAGGTGGAAGAGATGGGATCGATGGTGAGCCCATGACTATAAGCCAGCAATCGATGTCTCTAGATTCCCTTCGATACTTGTAGTCCCATACAAACACCGAGGTATCTTGCAAACAAAACAAAAATAATTAGAAAAAAAACTTAAAAAATAGTTAAATCCTAAATTAATTTTCAACTCTATACCGACTCTAAACAAACTCAATTTCAACCCTAAAAACTTAAAATGCTAACTCAATTTCAATCCTAAACAAACTCAAACTTAACCTAATCATAATATATTTAAACACCCTAAATTTATTTAAACTTGCACTAAGGAAACTTAACTAACTTAACTGACCCAACCAAACTAAATCGATATAACCGAACTAAATCGACCTAACTCTTCAAAATAAACCTAATTATATACACCAAAACATGATATTTCATACTAAAACTACTAGATATAACCACTAGAAAAAACAATCGATTATCAACGGATATGGCAATGGATTTGCAACATATTTGGGTATTATCAACGATACGATATCCGTTGGAGTCCGTTGATATTGTCAACACATGGTCATGGATAATATCCATTACAAACTTGATAATGGATGCATTAATAGTCAGTTGATAACGGGGAAAAAGGGCAACGAATGACCGATTGCAATGGCAACGGGTATCCATTGATACTTACAAGGATGTCTGTTGGAAAACTTAGAATTTTGAGATTAATGTTGGAATAATCTAACATGGTTTTCAACTGTCATCCATTAGTATTGCCAACGGCGATCCATTGGTAGTTTCAACGGATGATTGTTGGAATATGCACTATTTATACATCTATCTCAAAGTGTTTACCCTCAAGCCATCAACACAATATATATTTTCAAACAATGTTGTCTTCTACAAATAGAGATATATATATAGATCAAGAAAGTTGATTTATACAAGAAAATATCCCGTAACTGAAGAAGTTACGCAAGAATTCTTACACTGATTGGAGCAGTTCACGGGTTTTGTATCGATACAACCTTAGGGTCAAGAACGTGGGACAATGTTATGTCTCTACAAAAGATGCAAAAACATGAAATTTCAAAGTCAAGAAATTGTTTGCAAACACCTTTACAAGGTGGGTTTCATAGATAATTAGGAAATTTTGTTATTTCACGGCAAAAATTGTGGTGTTAGAGATAGTGTACAAGAAGCTAAAGACATGGAAAGAATTGAAGAAGTTCTTTATGAAACGTCGACGATCGATCATTATTGTGAGTTCGAGGCTGATCGGGTAGAAAAGTCACGACTGTCACATTTTCATGCAGCGACTCATTCCATTCGCATTTGTTGAGCTATTACCATGAAACGTTCACGATGTGTGCTATACGAAATTAGCATATGTTTCAGAGATATATGTCCAAGAAATTTAAAAAGGGATGACTTGGAGTTATTGAAAAACAATATATCAGAAGCATTATGCTCTTTGGAAAGAGTTTTTCTATTTTCCTTCTTTTATTTGATGGAATATTTACCAATACATTTACAAGACAAAGAAATAATCGAAGGCCGAGTTTAATACAAATGGATGTATCCTTTCGAAAGGTTTTTCTTTCATCTAATGAAAAGGACAAAAAAAATTGGTTGAAGGATCTATTGTTAAACAATACGTGTTGGAAGAAATCACATATTTCAGCATATTTATTTCTATCACATATTCCGATGAAAAAGAGAAGATCAAAAAATGATTACACAAACTATCGATATCAATATAATCCTCGGCTTGGTGCAATTCCAGAGATCTTTACACAATTGGACGTACATGAGGGACATGCGAAGAATATTGGCTAACGCCATAGGAGTATAATCACGTCCATATATATATATATAATCACGTCCATATATATATATACATATATATTATTAAATATTCAAGAGCTATTACCTTTTGAAAGATACAAAACAATGACAATTGATATTTTAATTTACATATGTATATGTTAACGTATATTTAATTAGAGGACATTTGATGAAGAAGTAATGGGTAAATATCTTATCTAAACGTAGATGAACTCACCAAAATGAAATTCAACATTATGCCTCATGGTTGAGAGATTATATAAGTACACATATTTTTGTATAAATACGTAAAAATAATTTATGTTATAATAATCATTCATTTTTATCTTATATAGGTCAAAGATTCCGATGAGAGACATCCTACATGATCAAGAGATTTGGCTAATGATCCTAGAAGAAATGTATTGTGTTGGCCAATTATATTTGCTTGGAGTTACACATTTCACACTTATGAGCATAGAAAACATAGAAGCACGTACAATTACGACATTTGCGTTAATAGTGAAATAGAGGATGATAACTTCGACGCTAATTTGCACCAAATCCTATCAGTAGAGTATTTTGGTCTCGATGGATCAAAGGTAATGCTTTTAAATATGAGTGGTTTGACCCAGCCGTAGGAAATGGCACTTGAAAAATCGATGGGGAGGAATTGATATCGACCCGGCACGATAACATGGAAAATATGATGCATTAATCACAATAAATCAAGCTGATCAAGTATGTTATGTGCACTATCCAACAACATTGAAACGTCAAAAGATAAATGGTGGGCCGTAGTTAAGATTAAACCACAGAGAGTTATAGCACAGAAGAAGAAAAAGATCTGTTGCTAAAGGATTACTCTAAGCCAACAAGACTAATTGATATATAGACAATCGGGAAGAGATTCTCACAAGAACTGATATATATGGAGAATACATCCACGATGGTGAAAACGTTGAACCGGAAGATGCAGAAGATGAACATGGTGATGAATTCAATGCAAAATTGAAGGAAGACTCACCAATAGAAGAATCAACTGAAGAAGATATGTGAATTTCATAATAGTAATATCAAAGTTTTTTAATTATTTTCCATCATATATTCCTTTTTCAACGGGCATCTATTGGAAATCTCAACGGAAACCCATTGAATCGTTCAATACTGTTAGACACTAAGAAAATTTTTCGATGATTTTCACTTTGAAACGGGCATCCGTTGAAGTATTCCAACGGATGCTCGATGTAACCATTTAATTCACCAATGGATGCCCGTTGCGATGTTGCAACAGATTCCCGTTGCGATATTGTAACGGATTTCCGTTGAAAACGTGCAACGAATACTCGTTGAAACCCGTCATGATGCCCATGCTCGGCATAGTATGTTTGGTTACTAGTTTCCAATAGGCATCTGTTGGAAATGTCAATGGATGCCAATTGGAGAGAGGATGTAGTGTTATTTATGTCGTCTGTTGCCTCGGGATTACAATTTTCAAAGCATCTGTTGCAAAGTTGCAATGGATGCCTGTTAGAAACCCTACAATCATGTCAATTAAATGCGTCTGTGGAGGTGACATAGTTTCCAACGGACATCTGTTAGTTGGAAAATTATGTATATAAGTCGTTGAATAGTTCATTTTTCAATACAATCACAAAATGAAAACAACAAATTATCTCAAAAAATTCCTAAACACTAATACAAAATAGAGCTCTCGCCGATTTATAAGTTAATGTGGATTGTTGGCGGGTTCCAGAGCAGCCCTGCTTCCACCATTTTCGCCGCCATATTGTCCCCCAACACCTATATCAGTACCATCGATATTTGATGATGAAGATGATATGGTGTATTGATGCATTGATCGATAATTTCGACGAGCGTCCCAATATTCCGATTATTGATCCCGAACATCTTGACGAGATGTTATTGTAAGATATTTTAGCCTATATATATATATATTTATATTTGAATTAATTATAAAAATTTACTAATTATTCTATTTACATGTGCATATTTGATGTGGATGATGTTTTGAAATACACAACCAACAACATTATCAAAAGCTTTTACAGGATCGACTTTATTATTCATGGCAAGTGACGCCACAATTTATACGTCGCCGGTGGTGGTGAACATTCATCATAAGTCTTTAATATAAAATTTAATTTAACATTATTTTTAAATTTCAATAATAAATGTATTGAATTTAAATTTTATTTTGTGACATGCATATAGATGATGGGAGAAGCACACATTGTGTATCTATACAGTATGGATGAGCGATATGCAGGCTCAGTTGCGCTTGATGATGAAAATTTCAAGCACAACTACTATAGGAAGAACGCCAAACCGAAATGGGAAATGAATGAGGTATTCAACCAACTCGTCAAACATTGAGAGTGAGAGGTATTCAAGGCCAAAAGCGAGAAGGCCAAAAAATATCGTTATGGCGAGAAGGTTCTTGGGGATGGTCTGCATTACATAGGTAGAGTAGACGATGAAAGCTGTGACAAAGCAGACGATGAAAGTTGCGACAAAGAAGATCACATAGTAATTACAAGCCATCGATTCAACTCCTCACAATCTTAGTCTTTACAAAAGGAAAAATTTTATTTAGAGTATATAATAATTTCATAGTTATAATAATTCTCTAATTGTTTAAATATTTAAAATCGATATAATTAACTTTAATTTGTTTTGTTTTGCAGTCTAATAGGGCATATAAGGGCTTATATATGGTCTAGATACTCTAAAAAAACATATTGTCGAGGACGCCACGACGATACCCCCTAAAGTCCAAGAGATGTATACACAAGAGAAACACACCGAGCAGCTCGATGCTAATATTCGAGAAACGCGAGCACAAATGGGTCACATGGAGAGTATAATCGAGCTGTTGACCTGACAAGCGTATTCGCTGCAACCACCATAGACGGGGGCGAAAATGCCAAGACAAGAACCGATTATTGGCTCCGATGAAATGCTTTCTCGAGGCATTGGCAAGAATAGGGATGACGAAGACGGTGCCGGTTTATACGAAATGTAATGAAAACATTTTAAAATTTTAGGTACAGTTTTGTATATATAAAAAAAATTTTTCATTTTATCTTTTTATTTATTTTAAAAAATCGTTCTGTTAGCAACGGATATCCGTTGATAACAGAACCAATTTTTCAACGGATGGTTGTTGAAAAATTACAAATTCCCGCTAAAAATTTTCCAATGGGCATCCGATGCTCTTTCCCGCCAAAACTTTCAACGAATATCCATTGCAAGGAACATATTTCCCGCAATTATTTTTCCAACGATCTTTCGTTGCAAAAATTCAGCATTCCCACCAATTCATTGACAATGGACATCAGTTGAAATTTTATAACGTGTATTCATTGCAACAGACAACGGACATATCCGTTACAATCCCTTGATATTTTTCAATGGATATTTGTCGTTGATACCCCATTGAAAGTTGCAAGGGATGGTGGTTTTCAACGATCTATTTCCAACGGCTTATAATCCGTAGAACCCGTTTGAAATGGTCATCTCCAACGAAAATTCGTCATTTCTAACGAATATCGTCGTTGGAAATGGCTTTTTTTTTGTAGTTAACAGACATTACACCTAAATGTTATCTAAACTAAAATACATACAAAAACAAATACAAAAAACCAAACTAAACTGATATACCTTTGTAAAGTGTTGTTTGTGAACGAATATAATCTTAAAAAATGATTTTAGCTAGTATTTATGATAAAGGGCAATTTTCATTGATTATATTTAGAAATGAGATAATGAGAACCGATGGTTCGGATTTATAAACGTTTCAAGTGCAATTGCATTGCCTTGACTTTAAAAATGATAACACAATTTTGTTACCCTCTAAACGGAATCATGATAATTCACCATGTCACCAAAGGCAACATAATTCTATTTCCACTGTGATAGAATTTCTAACATAACTGTGTTACCCGCTTTGAGTTTCGAGCTTCTAACACAATTCTATTGGCATACATAAATAGAACATTAATTGTTGACTGTGGGACTTTCTAACGCCATTGCATTGTATAATTACATTATCAATCATATAATTTACTACATCTCTTATTCATTATTTATATCATTGCATCCTTCATCATCTTTGGCCTCTTCATCCGATATTACATCAAACTCGTTTGGAGGTGCAAGGTGCTCGAAACGTAACAATGATAAATTTCTAAGTTCAGTCATGGAATCTTTATTGTCTTCTTGCATTTAATTATCTTTCATATCATTATCGTCGAGTAATATTGTTCCGCTAGGATGCACTTTAACAACTACACTCAAATTCTCACATCATTGTTTTCTGTTCAGATTTGGGAGTAAAACAATTTGATTTGTTTGAAATGATAAGATGAAAGGATTATATCTCTAGAATGAGTGTGATGTCTAGACATTGTAACATCCACTCTTATTTTTTAGTTCTTCACCCAAACATTGGATCGAACCAACCACAATGAAAATTATGACCTTTAGTTCAACAAATCGTAGTAATTGTGAAAGTCTAGTTCTTCAGATAAATTGTAATAAGTAACTCTTTTACACAGATATTATAATTACTTGTCCTTCTGTGTGAACCATAACTAAGTATATGAAATGTGTAGACACAAGTAAACATTATAGGCCAACATTTTACCATTCTTATAGGAGGTCTTACCAAGTCATTCAACCACACAGATGAGAAAGTATAATTTTTATTGCAATTATAAACCTGAAACAAATATGATATATATATATAATATACAAATCACACATAAATTAATTTTAATAATATATATATAATCAATGTGCTTACACAGTTTTGCAACCATACATCATATGAATATTCTTTTTATTGGATTTAGATCTCCACATGTTACATTGCTATACATATTTACACACATGTTAAATATATTATGTATACATGTGTATCTACAAGATTAGTTTTTGTACTTTATCTTTCATAATGACAGACCTCCTAGCAATTTAATAAAATGCAAGTATGTACATGCTGAAGCTTGAACAGTTAAAAATCTTTGTGTAACCTACTTGCTCAATCACACAGTTTCATTAAATATATCATGAAAATCGGAGTCCATTTCACCATTTTCGAGCATATGACAACTTTTGACCCTTGTAAATTGTAATCCAACAATCCATTTCTTTTGATTTGGAGGTAAGCTTGGTTATAAGATAACATGGGAAGTATAGTGATGAAATTATTTGTACCAAGTGTAGAAACATGCGAAAGTAAATTCTTTAACTACATGGTTACTCTACATTCTATGTTCTGAAATTTATATATGATTTTATATTAAAGCATATGAAACCATTGACCCTTGTATGCACTAATCCGGTATTCCATTTCCTTTTATCTGAAAGGGGTATCAGATATTGTGGTAAGCATAATGATGACATTGTCTGTGGAATAAGTATGCTTAGTATATTTATTGAATGAAATAACATCGTTCTAGGTCTAGTTAATGCCTCATTTTCTATCCACATTGCAAGATAGCGCAGACCAAGGTATTGTTAAAAGGTTAGTCACTAGTCCTGCAAAATTGAAAAACAGAACACCAAGCATTTAGTATTACAAAATGTCAATGCAATTATAGACTTGCTGCAGATATGAGGAACTCTTAATGTGCAGATCAATCAATGAATATGATATCAAGATTAAGCTTGTGCTTATTGTTATAGTCAATAAACCAATTATAGAGGAGGCGGGCTCAAAAAGCAATGTAGAAAAGCCGAGAAACTTTCAAACACACCAATATCAATTACTTTTTAAAAGGAAATATCTAAATGCATTGTTAAGCTTATATTTTAGAATTCTAGAGAAATATAGAAAGACAAGACTTTTACCTGATCATACACCAAACCAAGATCATCCCACACAATTGAATTATCAAAACAAAATCAATAGTGCAAATCTATAACCAAATGAAAAGAAAAAATCAATAAGGTTTTGAAAAATGGTTATCATAGACTTAAGGTAGATTCTAGTTTGGCATAGCCATCGTAGACTTGGACAGAAGTCCCAAAATCACACAATTGATCTAAAAGAAATCTTCACATCCATATGTGAGAAAAATTAAGATTTAAATCTAAACCTATAATATTCTTCAAATTCATTACCTCTCTATGGATAACGACCAATAAATAAAAAAGCTCAATCGAACATGATAAAAAAAAGAATATAGGATACGATGGTATCATTCTCGCGCTCTGAGTAAAAAACGACATGATACCAAAATTACTTCAATTATGGATGAAACATTCAAGCTTTTCAAAAGCATATTGTTCTTTTTCCTCTACAAAGATTGAATAGAACTACACGTTGAAGGTGTAGGATTTTCCGAAATCGAGTGTAGAGAGAGATACCTTTTCAATGGCTCCGAAATTGAATCTATAGAGATTAAGAAAGATAATCTTTGTATGACAGCACATGCAAAACTTGGTTACTTCATCTTCTGTTCTCTCCTAGAATCGACGAAGATGTGCTAAGTAGATGAGTAGAACGACTATAGGGTTTCCTTCGCGGTTTCGAGCAACATTTAGCACCGATTTAGAATTTAGAGACCACTGTAGTAAGCAAAACTTCAAGTCTCTACATCTTGCATATGAACCTAGACAACTCGGCTCTTTCGTGTTCTTATTTGTCCAAAACTCGGCGATGGCGTGCTTAGAGAGTGAGTATTATGACGATAGGGGTTCAATAAAAAAATTCCGTTATTTTGTCTTTTGCTCTCTCTTGGAATCGACGAAGACATGCTCAGAGGATGAGTCGAATGACGACAGGGTTTCTTTTGCGGATTCGACGAAGCATTTAGCACTAATTTAGAATTCAGAAACCACCAGAGAATGCAAAACCTCAAGTATTTGGATCATGTGTTTGAACCTGTGCAACTCGGCTTTTTCTTCTTCTTTTTCTTTGTCTTGAATTATATTAATATCGATATTCGATAAATCAAAATTGCATTCAATCACATTTAATTTGTACTAAAATAAATGACATGTTTATTTCAATTTACTTTTAATAAGTGAGACGTATATAATATAAATATTTTCATATAAAATTAGTTTCAAATTTATATAATATTGTTAGTTATTATATCATGATAATATATAAAATTGTAATAAAAATATGTATAAAACTATATTTTTAAACAAATGAAGAAAATAACCTACAATACATGATAACATCATTTCCATCTTAAGATAAGTGATTTTAAAATTATCAAATATTATCATAATATCTTAAAATGTTTAAAAATATAATAATTTTTTAAAATAACGATTTATACATTAATAATTTATTGGTAATTTTGGTACGATGGCTTTTGGTGTAGAATGGTTTATATGAATCTTGGGTAAAAGTAATATCAGACATATTGTAATCAGCGTCTTAATTGTTTACATATGATCTTTATTTATTTTAAATAAAAAAATATTTTTTTAAAAAATTAACATATTAAAAACGAAAAGATATTCAGATTATACGAAAACAAAAAGAGATCTAGATTATATGGATCATGGATTATATGATCATGAGTGTTATATCACACGTATTATAATCAACATTTTAAAATTTCACATGTAATCTTTATGTATTTCAAATAAAAAATATTAAAGTTTACAAAGCGAAAACTTAAATCTATCAGCACAAAATAAACAATGCATATCAAAATTTTTTAATATATAATTTAATATCTAATATATATATATATATAAAAAATTTTCTTTCTAAAAAACACGTGTTCCGTATTATTATATTTTGATTTATTTTCTTTAAGTATCTATAAACATAATATTTTTTATTTTACATCTTTTTTTATAGCTTGTTATAATATTTTAATTTTAAAAAAATCGTAATTAATATTTATATCTACGCATGATGAATAATAATTGCATCATTAACCTGGAAATTTGATGCATTCCTTTGTGAATTTTAAAGTGTTCTTCGTAGCTTTTACTTATTTCAAATTCTTTATCTTCATGTCATTGTTTCTCAATATTTAGATATGTGCGGACAGTAACGAACCATATATGACAATTAGAGGTGAGACACATATTTGAAGTATTCGTATTCGAATTGCAAATTCAAATATTTGAAAGAACAAATACAAATACAAATATTGAAAAAATTGATATTGGACAAATGCATTTACAAATATAAATAGTAGACTAAATTATCCAAAATTCTTTGTATCGTAAGTACTAGATAGATAATTTACTTAATAGATAATTTCTATATAAAATTATAAACAAAAATGTACTATATTTATAATTGGAGGACTAAAATATAAATAAGTAACTTTTAACCTCAATATTTTTCTCTTTATCGTGAAACTATTGTTTCTCTACCCAGCAACCTATCTACCATCTTGTAGCGATATTTCAAACACCCCAAACACCATTTACTACATTCGTGGCATGCCCGCCGCATGCCATCCATCGCTGGAATCCTCTGGTTCTAGTATTTTTTGCCGTCGCACCCCAAACATTGTTTCTTTTCCTTATGTTCCTTTGATCTCTCATATGAGTGCCATTGTCCTCTAATTAAAGTGAATTTCTCACTCCTCTTGAAGAAATCGAGACTAGACGAATGCTCCATCGCTCTATCCCAAATATTCGGACAGATGAATCTAGATGTGACGTATCTAAATTAAAATCTCATTGCTATAAAATTAACTAATTAAATCATAATTATGAAATATAATTACTTGCCACAAAGACCTTCCAACAATAGTGTTTTTCAGACTGTGGCGTCGACATCCAATTCATTTATGGGTCGAAATAGTTGTTCCTAATGCAATGGGTGATGCTAGACAAACCTGAAGCATCAATTCAACACATATATAAAAAAATTTAATTACGTAGATATATACGTATATATATACATAAACACAAACCAATTTGTGTTACTTACAAATATATTAGTCTACCATCTAAAGTGGATGTAACCAATGTGTCGTGGTACGCTCACGGCAGCACAGAAGGTCCTCGATGTTGGAGACGGTTGGGATGTAGAAACTATCATTCACGACAGCCTAACTCCGCTGAAAGAAAGACATCGTCAGTTTTGTTTTGATGACATCGAAGAGGTGGAAGAGATGGGATCGATGGGTGAGCCCGTGACTATAAGCCAGCAATCGATGTCTCTAGAGTCCCTCTGATACTTGTAGTCCCATACGAATACCAAGGCATCAATTATCAACGAATATGGCAATGGATTTGCAACATATTTGGGGAAATTATCAACGACACGATATCCGTTGGAGTCCGTTGATATTGTCAACAGATGGTCAGTGGATAATATCCATTACAAACTTGTTAATGGATGCATTGATAGTCAGTTGATAACAGGGAAAAAAGGCAACGAATGACCGATTTCAATGGCAACTATTGTCCAATGATACTTACAAGGATGTCTATTGGAAAGATTAAAATTTTGAGATTAATGTTGGAATAATCCAACATGGTTTTTAACTGTCATCCATTGGTATTGCCAACGGCGATCCATTGGTAGTTTCAACGGATGATCGTTGGAATATGCACAATTTATACATCTATCTCAAAGTGCTTACCCTCAAGCCATCAACGCAATATATATTTTAAAAACAATGTTGTCTTCTACAAATAGATATATATATATATATATATATATATATAGATCAAGAAAGTAGATTTATACAAGAAAATATCCCGTAACTGAAGAAGTTACGCAAGAAGTCTTACACGGATTGGAGCAGTTCACGGGTTTTGCATCGAAACAACCTTAGTGTTAAGAACGTGGGACAATGTTATGTCTCTACAAAAGATGCAAAAACATGAAATACCGAAGTCAAGAAATTGTTTGCAAACACCTTTACAAGGTGGGTTTCATAGATAATTAGGAAATTTTGTTATTCCACGGCAAAAATTGTGGTGTTAGAGATAGTGTGCAAGAAACAAAAGACATGGAAAGAAATGAAGAAGTTCTTTATGAAACGTCGACGATCGATCAGTATGTAGAAATGGTGTCAGATGCTTTTCCTGGTATTTTTGAGGAACCGAATCAAGAGAATCCAAACAATTAGGCACACTGATTTTTCAACCTATTGTATTTGACAAAAAAACCTCTCTATGAAGGTTGTCGTGAAGGTGAGTCTCGTTTATCCATGTCATCAAGATTGATGGATATAAAACAGACTACAATGCAGTTGAAAATTACATGTATTTCTTTTGCAAAACCGTGCGTGTATATGTTCCAAAATAATCAATCTCTTGAGACATATTATGAAATAAAGAATTTTTTAAAATATTTAAGAATGCTACATGAAAAATTGATGCTTGTAGAAACAATTGCATGTTGTTTTGGGGAAAAGATGAATACATGTTAGAATGTAAACTTTGCGGTGCAAGAAGATTTCATATGAAAAAACCATCTTCACGAAAATATTTACCATACAAAAGGATGTTCTATATGCCTATAACACACAGGTTGAGAAGGTTATAGGGATAAAAAACCGTTTCAGCAATGAGATGGCACGTAGACCACTCGACGGGAAAAGGGATAATGCAATATTCATTGGATTGTAAGGCTTAGAAAGATTTCAATGAAATATTTAACGAGTTCACGTGTGAAACGAGAAATATTTATCTTTGTCTGTGCGCCAATGGTTTTAGTCCATATTGACAATCTAGAAATCAATATTCTCTATTGTCGGTGAATTTATCTCCATATAATTTGCCTCCCAATATGTGTCTAAAAAGAGAAGTAATGTTATTGACATTTCTTATTCCAGGACCAGAACATCCAAAGAAAAGTTTCGATGTTTTTTTGCAGTCTTTAATTCAATAATTAGGAGATTTGTGGAACAATGAAATTCTTGCTTGTGACGTAAGTTCAAAGTAAATTTTCACATTGAAAGCGGTCTTATGATGGACAAATAGATATTTCCATGTATATGGAATGTTATATGGATAGAGCACGCACAGGAGATTGGCATGTCCACATTGTATGGACGATACAGACTCATTTTGATTGGTACATGGACAGAAACCGAGTTGGTTTGATTATCATACAAGATTTTTTCGACGTGAACATACATCCAGAAAAGATAAAAAAACAGTTTCAAAATAACGTTGTACATTAAAAAAGGCGATGTGCATGCAAACAGGGACAAAAAATCCTTTACAAACGATTAAACACTATGGGAGATTTCTGAGAATCGGTAGAATAAGGTGGTGATCCTGGAAATCGAAAACCACAAGGCCAAGGTGAATGGCGTAATTTGTATAAACGTGGTATTTTTTGGGAACTACCATATTGGAAATCACTGATATTGCATCATAATTTCGATGTTATGCATATTGATAAAAACTTTTTCGATAACATCATCAACTTTGTTTTGGATGTGACGGAAAAATAAGGATAACATACAATTAATAAAATATTTGAAGACAGTATGTCGAAGACCTGAGTTGGAGTTAAGAGATGGTAGGACACCTATCCCAATATTCAAGTTTTCTGGCCTAGCGAAAACAACATTATTGAGGTGATTAAAAGAAGGCCTTAAATTTTAAGATGGATATGCATCTGACATTACTCGTTGTATGGATATTGTGAGTTCGAGGATGATCGGGTAGAAAAGTCACGACTGCCACATTTTCATGCAGCGACTCATTCCAATCGCATTTGTTGAGCTATTACCATGAAACGTTCACGCTGTGGTATACAGAATTAGCATACGTTTCAGAGATATATTGGCAAGAAATTCAAAAAGGGATGACTTGGAGTTATTGAAAAACAATATATCAGAAGCATTATGCTCTTTGGAAAGAGTTTTTCTGTTTTCCTTCTTTGATTTGATGGAATATTTACCAATACATTTACAAGACAAAGAAATAATCGAAGTCCAATTTAATACAGATGGATGTATCCTTTCGAAAGGTTTTTCTTTCATCTAAAGAAAAAGACCAAAAAACATTGGTTGAAGGATCTATTGTTAAACAATATGTGTTGGAAGAAATCACATATTTCAGCACATTTCATTTCGATCACATATTCCGACGAAACAGAGAAGATCAAAAAATGATTACACAAACTATCGATATCAATATAATCCTCGGTTAGGTGCAATTCGAGAGATCTTTACACCAATTGGACGTACATGAGGGACATGTGAAGAATATTGGCTAACGCCATAGGAGTATAATCACATCCATCTATATATATATATATATATATTATTAAATTTTCAAGAGCTATTACATTTTGAATGATACAAAACCATTACAATTGATATTTTAATTTACATATGTATATATTAACGTATATTTCATTAGAGGATATTTGATGAAGAAGTAATGGGTCAAAGATTCCGATGAGAGACA
Organism: Gynandropsis gynandra; assembly: GCA_036759665.1. NCBI lineage: Eukaryota > Viridiplantae > Streptophyta > Magnoliopsida > Brassicales > Cleomaceae > Gynandropsis > Gynandropsis gynandra. Next base: position 22,488,284 of record CM071864.1, on the reverse strand, counting down.
TCCTACATGATCAAGAGATTTGGCTAATGATCCTTGATGTGCGTTATATCAAGTGATAAAACCTAGACTAACGCTTCCGCAAGAATACGGATCGTGTAGTAACTAGGGTCGAACATAAGGAATTGATGCGACTTATAAGCTATTAAACTAATGGAATAGACGTATAAGGTGACTAAGGATGGGATTGTTATTGAACTAAACTAAACTAAATCGATGAGATCAAATTATAGCTAAGCACCATGGGTATCAAGAGTTTGCATAATGAAGTAACGAAGTTCTAAAAAGATAATTGGTCTAAGGTACTATCATGAGTTCAGGGAATTCAAGCTCTCCTATAGGAACTGACTGGCGTAGACTTGTCCACTATCTAGCATGCATATACCAATGTATCCATTGCGCATCTTACATGCATAGACGCATTATGACCGCTATCCTAATCCCTAGATTCAATGGCAAAGGATCTACTCAGACATGAATACAGAAAAGGAAACACAAGAGAATTCTAAGTTCGACATAGATAGAGAAAGAGATGACTCCCTATTCATAAACCGATGTCTTCGGTAGATTCTCCTTGCTCCCGATCCGTAGATCCGTCTTTTCTTCCTTCTTCCTTTTGCCCTAATGTCTCTGAATCTCCTCTGATCCAATCTGGCTCGAAAACTCCTTTTTCAGATCCAATTTCCTCTTAATTTGGTCGTTCCAAAAGTTAGGAATTAGTTGAGAATAACAAGGACCCGAGCGGGCATGTCCCCTACCCGCTCGTGCAGGTCACTTGCCCGACCGTGCACACACAATTGAGCCCGAGCGGGCACCATGCCCGACCATGTGCTTCGTCCACCCGAGTCGTGCAAACCTACGGTGATTTCTTGACATGAATTAGCCCGAGCGGGCACTGTAAATCCACCCGAGCGGGCACTCCGTTCTGGTCGTGTTCTTCAAGTGCCCGAGTCGTGCAAACCTACGGGGTTGTTTGGTATCAATTAGCCCGATCGTGCACTCATTTTCCACCCGAGCGGGCACTATTAAGTTGTTGTTTCCGTTTCTTTTGCTCGGTGTTTGAGTGCTCACTTCCAATCCATGGCCTTGCACAAGTCGAACCTTGTTACTCAACTACGTTTTCGGGGTTAGATTGCCATAATCACTCGTGTTTCTCTTCAAGTCTTTGTTTCCTATGCAAAACACGAAATGTAGATAAAGTCTTCGAATAAACTCGGTAACTGAATGAAATCTAAGCAATCTACTTAAAACTAGACCTAAGAATGATATAAAAACTACAACGGATTACGTGTTATCAATCCTAGAAGAAATGTATTGTGTTGGCCAATTATATTTACTTGGAGTTACACATTCCACACATATGAGCATAGAAAACATAGAAACACGTACAATTACGACATTTGTTTTAATAGTGAAATAGAGGATGATAACTTCGACACTAATTTGCACCAAATCCTATCAGTGGAATATTTTGGTCTCGTTGGATCAAAGGTAATGCTTTTAAATATGAGTGGTTCGACCCAGCCGTAGGAAATGACACTCAAAAAAATCGATGGGGAGGAATTGATATCGACCCGGCACGATAACATGGAAAATATGATGCATTAATCACAATAAATCAAGCAGATCAAGTATGTTACGTGCGCTATCTAACAACATTGTAACGTCAAAAGATGAATGGTGGGCCGTAGTTAAGATTAAATTACAGAGAGTTATAGCACAGAAGAAGAAAAAGATCTGTTGCTAAATGATTACCCTGAGCCAATAAGACTAATCGATACAGAAAATCGGGAAGAGATTCTCACAAGAACTGATATATATGGAGAATACATCCACGATGGTGAAAACGCTGAACCGGAAGATGCAGAAGATGAACATGGTGATGAATTCAATGCAAAATTGAAGGAAGACTCACTAATAGAAGAATCAACTAAAGAAGATATTTGAATTTCATAATAGTAATATCAAAAAATTTTAATTATTTTCCATCATATATTCCTTTTTCAACGGGCATCTACTGGAAATCTGAAAGGAAACCCATTGAATCGTTCAATACTGTTAGACACTAAGAAAATTTTTCGATGGTTTTCACTTTGAAACGGGGATCCATTGAAGTATTACAACGGATGCTCGATGTAACAATTTAATTCACCAACGGATGCCCGTTGCGATGTTGCAACAAATTCCCGTTGCGATGTTGTAACGGATTCCCGTTGAAAATGTGCAACGAATACTCGTTGAAAACCGTCATGATTCCCATTCTCGGCCTAGTATGTTTGGTTACTAGTTTCCAACAGGCATCTGTTGGACATGTCAATGGATGCCAATTGGAGAGAGGATGCAGTGTTATTTATGTCATCTGTTGCCTCGGGAATACAATTTTCAAACCATCTGTTGCAAAGTTGCAATGGATGCCCGTTAGAAACCCTACAATCATGTCAATTAAATGTGTCAATGGAGATGACATAGTTTCCAACGGGCATCTGTTAGTTAGAAAATTATGTATATAAGTCGTTGAACAGTTCATTTTTCAATACAATCACAAAAGCAAAACAACAAATAATCTCAAAAAATTCCTAAACACTAATACAAAATAGAGCTCTCGCCGATTTATCAGTCAAGGTAGATTGTTGGCGTGTTCTGGAGCAGCCCCACTTCCACCATTTTCGCGCCATATTGTCCCCCAACACCTATGTCGGTACCATCGATATTTGATGATGAAGATGATATGGTGTATTGATGCATTGATCGATAATTTCGACGAGCGTCCTAATATTCAGATTATTGATTCCGAACATCTTGATGGGACGTTATTGTAAGGTATTTTAGCCTATATATATATATATTTGAATTAATTATAAAAATTGACTAATTATTCTATTTACATGTTCAGATTTGATGTATATGATGTTTTGAAACACACAAACAACAACATCATCAAAAGCTTTTACATGATCGACTTTATTATTAATGGCTAGTGATGCCACAATTTATACGTAGCTGGTGGTGGTGTACATTCATCATAAGTCTTTAATATAAAATTTACTTTAACATTATTTTTGAATTTCAATAATAAATGTATTGAATTTAAATTTTATTTTGTGACATGCATATAGATGATTGGAGAACCACACTGTGTGTATCTATACAGTATGGATGCGCGATATGCTGGCTCAGTTGCGCTTGATTATGAAAATGTCAAGCACAACTACTATAGGAAGAACGCCAAACCGAAATGGGCAATGAATGAGGTATTCAACCAACTTGTTAAACATTGAGAGTTAGAGGACTTCAAGGCCAAAAGCGAGAAGGCAAAAAAATATCGTTATGGCAAGAAGGTTCTCGGGGATGGTCCGCATTGCATAGTAATCAGAAGCCATCGATTCAACTCCTGACAATCTTAGTCTTTACAAAAGAAAAAAATTTATTTAGAGTATATAATAATTTCATAGTTATAATAATTCTCTAATTGTTTAAATATTTAAAATCCATATAATTAACTTTAATTTGTTTTGTTTTGCAAACTATTAGGGCATATAAGGGCTTCTATATGGTCTAGATACTCTACAAAAACATATCATCGAGGACGCCACGACGATACCCCCTAAAATCCAAGAGATGTATACACAATAGAAATGCACCGAGCAGCTCGATGCTAATATTCGTGAAATGCGAGCTCAAATAGTTCACATGGAGAGTATAATCGAGCTGTTGACGTCTCAAGCGTATCAGCTGCAACCACCATAGACGGGGACGACAGAGCCAAGACAAGAACCGATTATTGGCTCTGATTAAACGCTTTCTCGAGGCATTGCGAGAATAGGGATGACGAAGACGGTGCCGGTTTAAACAAAATGCAATGAAAATATTTTAAAATTTTGTGTACATTTTTGTATATATAAATAACATTTTTCATTTTATCTTTTTATTCATTTTAAAAAATCGTTCTGTTAGCAACGGATACCCGTTGATAACAGAACCAAAATTTCCATTGATGGTTGTTGAAAAATTACAAATTCACGCTAAAAATTTTCCAACGGGCATCCAGTGCTCTTTCCCGCCAAAACTTTCAACGAATATCCATTGCAACGAACATATTTCCCGCCAATATTTTTCCAACGGTCTTCCGTTGTAAAAGTTCAGCATTCCCACCAATTCATTGACAATAGAAATCATTTGAAATTTTTTAACGGGTAATCGTTGCAACAGACAATGGACATATCCGTTACAATCCCTTATAGTTTTCAACGGATATTTGTCATTGATACCCCATTGAAAGTTGCAACGGATGGTGGTTTTCAACGATCGATTTCTAACGGCTTATAATCCGTAGAATCCGTTTGAAATGGTCATCTCCAACGAAAATTCGTCATTTCTAACGAATATGGTCGTTGGAAATGGCTTGTTTTTTTTTTTTGTAGTGAACATACATTACACCTAAATGTTATCTAAACTAAAATACATACAAAAACAAATACAATAAACCAAACTAAACCGATATACCTTTGTAAAGTGTTGTTTGTGAACGAATATAATCTTAAAAAGTGATTTCAGCTAGTATTTATGATAAAGGGCAATTTTCAATGATTATATTTAGAAATGAGATAATGAGAACCGATGGTTCGGATTTATAAACTTTTCCAGCGCAATTGCATTGCCCTGACATTAAAAATGATAACACAATTTTGTTACCCTATGAACGGAATCATGATAATTCACCATGTCACCAAAGGCAACATAATTCTATTGCCACTATGATAGAATTTCTAACGTAATTGTGTTACCCGCTTTGAGTTTCGAGATTCTAACACAATTATGTTGGCATACATAAAGAGAACATTAATTGTTGACTGCGGGACTTTCTAACGCCATTGCATTGTATAATTACATTATCAATCATATAATTTTCTACATCATCTTATTCATTATTTATATCATCGCATTCTTCATCATCTTTGGCCTCTTCATCCGATATTACATCAAACTCGTTTGGAGGTGCAAGGTGATCGAAACGTAACAATGATAAATTGCTAAGTTCAGTCATGGAATCTTTATTGTCTTCTTGCATTTGTTTATCTTTCATATCACTATCTTCAAGTAATATTGTTCCTCTAGGATGCACTTTAACAACTACACTCGAATTCTCACATCATTGTTTTGTGTTCAGATTTGGGAGTAAAACCATTTGATTTGTTTGCAATGATAAGATGAAAGGACCGTACTTCTCGAATGAGTGTGATGTATAGACATTATCGTAACATCTCTTATTTTTTAGTTCCTCACCCAAACATTGGATCGAACCAACCACAATGAAAATTATGACCTTTAGTTCAAAAAATCGTAGTAATTGTGAAAGTCTGGTTCTTCAGATAAATTGTAGTAATTAACTTTTTTACACAGATATTATAATTACTTGTCCTTCTCTGTGCATCATAACTAAGTATATGAAATGTGTAGACACGAGTAAACATTATAGGCCAACATTTTACCATTCTTATAGGACGTCTTACCAAGTCATTCAACCACGCATATGAGAAAGTATATTTTTTATTGCAATTATAAACATGAAACAAATATGATATATATAATATACATATCACACATAAATTATTTTTAATAATATATATATATATATAATCAATGTGCTGATGTGTATCAGAGTTAAATAAAATAACCTAAACTACCCGCAAGTGCACGGCACGTGTGTAGTATTTTAGGTGTCGATCCCACAGAGACTACGCAACATTATCTAAACTCGAACTAAGAATCAAACTTGCTAACGAACAAATATGGATGAAGAATGAAATACTAAAAGTAAATAAATGAGTTGACTCTTAACGATAGGACAAACGTTCTAGGAATCCAGTTTCACCACAAGACTACCGAAACCAACGATCAATCTATCTATCATGCAATCCCAGATTAAGCTTTCTAAGGCAGACGATCCTAATATGATATCTACCCTCTCTCAAGGCATAGACACGTGATCTAGACAAGTTGCCCCCTACTTTCGTGGCTGACACCTTGAACTATACCCATAAGAACTATGATTCATCTGTTTTACCCTCAACCGTTGCTACCCTACTTTCGTGGCCTAACCTCGGTTGTTCTAAACCTGATCTTCTAGGACTATAATTCTCCTTTCGGTCCTTCTCCTAATCCCTAACACATGCATCTACGCGGGCGTCGCAAACACAAGTAAATTCAAGCATTCAGATAAAGAATAGATAACTAAAACGGGACGATGGATTCAAAATACATCAAAAGTGGTTCCGAGATAGCCAAGGGCTAATCCCTTCTCCTAGAACAAACAAACTACTCGCTCATGGGTCTGTAAACAAACATAAACAAAGTAGAAAGTTTAAGGAACATGAAAACCAAGCGAAACCGAAGTGTCGGGTTGATCTCCAATGCTCCTTGCTTGCCTCCTCGCAAGAATTCTTCTCCAATCATGAACTGAATGAATGGTCCAATGTAAGCTTCCTCTAATGACGTGTTTTGCCTCCTTTTAAGCCTCCTAAGTCGGTCTAGATGTTGCCTAATTTGCCCCACCGACTTCCCTTTGTTTTAAGTTAAGTTTACTTAACTTAATGAGCAGTTACGGGCCGCGACCCGCTGGGGCGGTCATTGTGCCCGCTCGGGTGCGGCTAGGGT
>CM071864.1:22415621-22439883 GCA_036759665.1 Gynandropsis gynandra | reverse complement strand
TATTTATGTCTCTTTTCATTAGTTTCTAACATGTTTTCAATATTTTTATAACTAAAAATTCATGTAAATATACTATATATTTTTATTCATATAAATACGTAAATTTTTTATTTAATTGTAATTTAAATTTTAAAATATTTAAAAATAATTTAATTTGTATTCAAAATTTTGTAAACATTTAACCATTTAATTTAATTTATATTTAAAATAAAATTTATAAATTAATTTATTGAAATATATTACTCTTTTTAATTTTAGAATATTGCACATTAATTGAAGAAATAGGTTTTAAAAGGGGAAAACTTCAAAAATACCCTCGTAGGGCTAAAGTGCTTCAAAAATACCTACCCTGAAAAAAAAATTAACTTCGAATCTACCCTTAAAATATTGATAATCCCATATTACCGTTGTCGACAATTTTTCTCTCTCCTCCAGAGCACCTCGATTTCTCTCTCTACTGTGGCGCGAAAATAACTATTCTCCGACACCACAACAGATTCACCGAGAGTAGCTTGAAATCGGCATCAGATTCGCTGCCAATAGGTAGAAATCGTTTGTTGTCAACAAAGAAGCATGCAATTAAGCACGTTCCGCACAAAAAACTGTTGCACTAGGTTACAGAGTCTTAGAGGTCCAAGGGTCTCAAGGGTAAAGGGGTCGCAAAGGGGTCAAAGGGTCACAAGGGTACAAGGGTCGAAGGGTAAAAGGTCGTAGGGTTTAGGATAGGGTTTCCGAGATAAAAGGATCGAAAGGGTAAAAGGGTCGCACGAGTCAAAGGGTCGAAGAGGTAAAAGAGTCGCAGAGGTCTAAGGGTCGTAGAGGTATAAGTGTCACAGAGGGAGAACTTCGATCCTTGGACCCCTGCAACCCTTGTACCTCTTCGACCCCTTAGACCCGCGACCCTTCTCCCTCTACGACCCTTGGACCCCTATGACCCTTGTCCCTCTACGACTCTTTATACAATAATACTAAATCCACAAAAACAGTGATACTTGCAATAATACTTAATATTGAATAATAGTAAAAATAATTTATTATTTACAAATATAATTGTTTACAAATAATACGAATAAAATTTTAAAAATAATAATTTATCAAGTTATTTACAAATAATAGACTGAAATATTAAGTTATCTACGAGCCTTATACATCTGCGACCCTTGTACCCTTACGACCCTCGTCCCTCGCAACCCTTGGACCCGTGCGACCCTTGTCCCTCGCGACCCTTGGACCCGTGCAACCCTTGTCCCTCGCAACCCTTGGAGCTGTGTGACCCTTGTTATAATAATAGTAAATCCACGAAAACAAAGATACTAATAATAACTCTAAAAATTGAATAATAGTAAATCCACAAGATCAAATGAAGTTCAAGTTAAAAGGAGGTTCAAAGAAACCAAAATACAACTCAAATCAAACTATGTTGTTGACAAATCGAACCATAGGTTCTGCTCCATTGGAGAACAGTTCTATTATGAGGGAACAACCCACATTCAATCCATTTTATTGACAAACTATCTCCACCCCTCTGATGCAAGCGCCACCACGAGTCACGGGCCTTAAAGCTGCTGGTCAATAATAGAACATTTTGCAATCGAATATTCTGCAATCGAGGTACATCATTATCTTACATCGTCTACGGTAAAGACTGTTCTCCCTCGTAAACCCAATCAAAAGTGTCTGCGACAACACTAAGTTACATCAGTATCAATGAATAAAAGTCGAATAAATAACCAAATTATATACGATGAATCGGTTTGAGGTCACTTACCAATGAATTTATGGCCAAATTGGAACTCGTGACTGGTACAATGGAAACCCTCTCATCAGGAGTGGCCTTGGTGACGTTAAAGACCAAGTCACCTTCGTGACGGAAAAGTATGGCATCTCCAATACGAATGTTTTGGTCGTTGTAGAAATTTGGCCATCCAACAGTGAATTTGGATCCATCTAACTTGACTTCCCATGTTCTGTTAGACGCATTTGATTAAAGCGTTTCCGTTTTGTTGTCCCTCGTATTCCCGTAAATATACTCATCGAAGAAGTTCTTTGGAATGTCCTGTAACAAAAAACGAAAAAAGTGAAATCTGTACATTCTCTATATGTAACATACCGATAGAGAGTGTTTTAAAGAAGATTATAAGGTAGTACAGATGCTGCACAAGAATATCTTAGAAGAAATGAGGGAAATGTGGCATTTTTCGGAAAAAAAATGGATGGAAGATGATGCGAGAAAAAATGGATTGGAAAAAAAGAAACGGTTGGGATTCGTAAAGACATGACATGGAATCGGCGTTAGATAGAATTCGAAAAGACATGACCACATCGTCACATGGGTCGCATGGTAAAAGGGTCGCAGGGGTAACAGGGTCGAATAGGTAAAAGGGTCGCAGGGTTAAGGGTCGAACGGGTAAAAGGTTCGCAAGGGACAAATGGTGCGACCCTTGTACCTCTGCAACCATTGGACCCCTGCGACCCTTTACTCTTTATTATTAAAAAATTAATTACAAATAATATGAATAATTTTAAAAAAAATAAAAATGTACAAAATTGAATTATCCATTCCCAAAAAATACAAATTATTTACAAATAATATTAATAAACTGGTAAAAAGAACAATGTACCAAATTACATCTTCCATAATAAAAGAGTAAACATTTTTTAGACCCTTGAACCGTGCGACCCTTGTCCTCCTCCGACCCATGATCGTGACAAAACTTTGTCCAACCCCTGGTGATGCAAGCGCCACTGCGTTTCACGGGCCTTAGATCTGCATCTCAAATCCGTTCGTAATTGATTATCAAATCAATCTTACTTTGTCTACCGCAAAGACCACTCGACCTCACAAACTCTATTGAAAGTGTCTGCGATAACCGAACAAATTTACAATGACGCCAAACTAATGCATATACGGCCAGATTTGATGAATCAAATAAATATGTTTGAGTTCACTTACCACTGCATCTACGGCCATATTTGAACACGTGACTGGTACCGTGAAAATCCTCTGACCAAAAGAAGATGACCCTGCTTCTACGGATGATGATGATGATATAGATGTTGCATATTTTAGATTACACATATCATCTCCGAAACCAGTTACATGAAAAACCATGTCACCTTTTTGGCGGAAAACTAAGAAATCTCGAATACGAAAATCATGGTCCTTGGAGAAATCTTTCCATCCATCAATGAATCTTGAGCCATCCAAATTGACTTCCCATGTTTTGTTAGACACATCCGATTTAAGCGTTGTCCTGTTATCATCCCTCGTTTTCCTGTAAATATGCTCATCGAAGAATTTTGTCGAAATGTCCTGTAACAAAAATCGACAAAAAGTCAAATTTGTACATTCTCTACATTAACATACCGAATGACAGAGATGAAGAAGATTACGAGGTAGTTCTCCAAAAAGCTCGGAAGAATGACTTGGACGAAAGTAGGGAAATATTGCATTTTTCGGCAAAAAAATGGATGAAAGATGATGAGAGTTAGAGAGAGTGTGTTGTTATTCGAAAAAGGATGGGTGGAAGATAATGAAAGTTAGAGAGTTCGAAAAAAGGAAATTTCTGAAATACGAAAAGACAAGACCCTGACATCGAATCTGTTAATGCAATATTTTAGGAACATGTGAGATCTTTTCAAAATCAGGTTGTTGAGCATTTTAAGGAGGTGAAAGATTCAAAGAGAAGAATAAGGAGTAAAAAGAGGATCAAGAGAATTCAAATTAAGGAAAGATTCAAAGAGCAAATCAAGGAGAATAAAAGGGATCAAAGAGAAGAATAAGGAGAACAAAAAGGAGTAAAAAGAGGATCAAGAGAATTCAAATTAAGGAAAGATTCAAAGAGCAAATCAAGGAGAATAAAAGGGATCAAAGAGAAGAATAAGGAGAATAAAAAGGAGTAAAAAGAGGATCAAGAGAATTCGAATTAAGGGGGAGTCAAAGTGAATCGAGCGGATTCAAAAGCTGAAGGGAGTTCAGCATGACGGTGCGGCGGAAAAACCGGGAGTGGTTGCTGAGCCGTGAGCAAGGCAGATTAATTGACCTGGAAATAAAAAACAAGGTTAAGGAATCTGGACGAGTATCGAAGAAGTACTTAAAACAGAGTGAATGCAGTTCACAGAGTTTTAAGTGTACTTAGAGCGATACAGTGAAAAATAGAGAGAAACAATTAGCGTTTATTTACATCTAACTCAGGGGGAGTTATCTGCGGAAATCTTTAGTGCATTGTAAAGAAAGACAAATGTACTCGAAAGATTGATTGGTAAATAAAGCTGGTATTGTTTGATATTTTCGGTCTTTTTGAATTATCGATTCACCAAGTTGTCTTCTACAAGTTTTTCAGAATCACCGTCAGATGGAATTCGATATGTTTTTCCAAATTTTGGTGAAAAGTTCGGCGGAGATTTTGGTGAAAATGATAAAATGTCAAAAACCAATCAAAATTGAGGGTGGCATGGGTCGCATGGGTCGGGTCGCATATATGCGAAATCGACAAACATACAGGTTTATATGATAAAATGACAATGACCAACCAAACAATACTCTTACAACATCAAACTAATTAATGCCAAATGAGGGTCGCATGGATCGCATGGGTTGCGTGATAGCATATATTGATGAATAGATGCAAAATCAACAAATTTACGTATTTATGATGATAAAATGACAAAAACCAATCAAAACAATACATTTACAACATCAAACTAATTAATGCCAAATGAGGATCGCATGGGTCATATGGGTCACTTGGTCGCATATATTGATGAATAGATGTGAAATCGACGAATTTACGGGTTTATAATGATTAAATGACAAAAACCAATCAAAACAATACATTTACAACGTCAAACTTATTAATGCCAAATAAGGGTCGCATAAGTCGCATGGGTCGCTTGGTCGCATATATTGATGAATAGATGCGAAATCGACGAATTTACGGGTTTATAATGATAAAATAACAAAAAACCAATCAAAACAATACATCTAAAACGTCAATCAACGGTTAAAACAGATTATGACCCATGTGTCTCTAGTTGAGTTGTGTATAACCAATGCTTGTGTTTCAAAAGTGATAGTAGTATTTTAAGAACTCGGCATATGAGTTTAAGAAATTTTCAAAACATACATTTAACATTTTGTTCAAATGTCGATATTATTTATACTATTACCTAAATTGATTCTAAATTAGACATATACAACTCAAATATATTCATATAGGCATGGGTTGCTTGATTGCATATATGGATCAATAGATGCGAACTCGACGAATTTACTAGTTTATAATGATAAAATGACAAAAACCGATCAAAACAATACATTTACGACATCAAACTAATTACTGCAAATTGAGGGTCGCATGGGTCGCAAGAGTCGATCAAAGATTCTAAATTAAAACAATACATTACAACGTCAATCAAAGACTCTGCACGCATTAAATTTCCACTTGAGAGATAGTTAATTAGCCGAGAGTTATCTTCTCCCATGTACTCAATCTTCTAGTCTTCTGCATTTTTCTTGTTAGGTATTGCAGTCCACAGTTATCTCCTGCCATGTACTTCGTCTTCCAGTCACATTTCAAGAATTACCCAATACCGTCACCTTAGTCACCCTTGCAACTCGTTAGTGACTGCATAGAGACTAAGTGTGCCGATTACCAAGACCTTGAGTAACACATAGACCGCACGATGCTCAGCGTCGACAATGGTGACTACGGCACGCAGGTCACAAAGGTAAAAAAGATTTTTCATAGAAATTGGGGTTAGATATGCATACTAAGAGAAGAGACGTAGACGTTAACTTATAGACATGGGTTGGAAGGGTCACATGGGTCGGAAGAGTCTCATGGGTCGGAAGACAAGAGTCTGACAGCAAAACGACAAGTCACATGGGTCGGAAGAAATGAGACTAATTGTAAAACGACAAGTCACATGGGTAGGAAGGGTCACATGGGTCGGAAGGGTCAGATCGGTCGGAAGATAGGAGTCTAACAGGAAAACGAGAAGTCAAATGAGTCGTATAGGTCGCATGAGTCGTATATGGGTCATATGTGGTCGCATGAGGTCACATGTGTCGGATGGTTTCCGTTTAAACTTGATTTTAATTTAATCCAATTGAGGGTCGCATAACGGGTCATATTGCGTCGCATGAGTCAGATAGATCATAACCTTACGAACAATAGATGCAAAATAAGATATTTTCTACGTTTAAATATTGATTACACAAGGTCACAAAGGTTACAAAGGTCACAAAAGTACAAAAAAGTTACATAAGGTTACATAAGGTCACAAAGGTTACAAACGTCACAAAAGTTACAAAAAAAGTTACATAAGGTTACATAAGGTTTCAAAGGTCACAAGGGTAACAAAAAAAAGGTAAGAAAATGGTTGAAGAAAAAGGAAAAAAAGGTTACATAAGGTCTCAAGGGTCACAAAGGTCAAATTTGGCGACTTTAGAGACACATCAAAACCCTCCCTCGTAAAGAGAGTCGTGCGTTACTCAACGTCGTCTCCAAGTTAACCTCCAACTGTGACCTTATGTAACGCAGATACAGCATGATTTCTGAGTCTGCCGATTACCAAGACCTTATGTAATGCAGATACAGCACAAAGTCCTCAGCCCACGTTGTAAGTACTTGTGTGTATCTACATAGGGACCAACTCCGACGATTACCAAGACCTTGAGAAACAAATAGACAACACGATGCCATGTGTCCACCATGTGACCTTCGTGACGAAGGTCAAAACGGTCACAAAGGTAATAAGGATTTTTTAGAGAATTTAGGGTTAGAGACTTAGACGAAGAGAGGAGAGAGATGGGATTCTCCCGATTCATTCTCATCTCAAATGGGTTTTATGGTGAGACTTATAATATTTGATGAATTATTTAATATAAGGGTAACAGAGACGTGTCGCAATGGTCTTGAGTGTGGCATTGGTAAAATAAAAAGCATAGATAGCAGTAGAAAAGCCATTACTCTGACATTGAAAAGACTAGCCGAATGGGTCGAAATGGACAAATGGGTCGCAAGGGTCGCAATGGTCGCAATGGCTGGAAGGGTCGCAATGGACACATGGGTCACAAGGGTCGCATGAGGCTCTGTAACCCAGTGCGACCGTGCCACCCATGTACCTCTGCGACCCTTGTACCCCTGCGACCCTTGTACACCTGCGACCCTTTGACCCATGCGACAATGTACCAAATATTTAAAAAATAACAATATGCGAAATATTTACATCTTCCATTCCAAAAACAAAATAATGTACCAAAATATCAAGTTAGTCTCGGGGTGGAGGGATACATTTTCCATTACTAAATATATCAGTCGTCATCTTCTCACGCAAGGAAGTAACATTGTCTTCGCAAATGAAGTGAAAAGTATCTCTCCTTCTCATTAATGAGGCTTCTATGAATTTGTAGGCGAAAACACCACAGTCATTCGCACTTTTGTTCTGTGAGAGACCTTCATAATACTCATACTACCATTCATCTTCTCCAGAAGCCAAAGAAGGAAACCCTCCGAGAATGAGCATCTTGGGGACAACGTTTCTTACCTTCTCAATCATCGAATCGAAATGTGTTTTCTTCATGCTGCTCTGGCAGTCGTATACCGTGATGCATCGGGTCACGAAATCCGCTTTGATGGCTACCCAATGACATCCTACCCATCGACTTTCGGTTGATGGAATGTCTAGAACCGAGGCAAAACTTTCGAAATCACTCATTGGTGTCTTCGTACTTGTGAATGGATACTTGGCATTCAAAAATTCACTAAGAATCTTCGGAAAAGTTTCCATATCCTCATACATCCACAGCGAGAGCATCGAAGTTGCCGACCTCTCCCGGTCGTCGGAATTCTTCGCCTTCACAAGCTTTTCACTGACTTGTGCGGGGGTCACATTTCAACGGCCGAAACTCTTCAGCCTGAATGTGTCACCCCTTTTGGACTCCCATCCTTTAGGATATGGTCTGCATTTCAATGCGGAAATTAGTGCGTGCTCGACTCTTTCTTATCCCATATAATCACAGAGTGATTTAGTAGGATAGACATTTGAACCTTGATCAATGTGGAGTCAGATAAGACATGGAATAAATGCTTAAATTGTGACTCCTTTTCGAAGTAATGCAACTCGTATTCATCTGAGATTCCTCTCAGCTTCGTTATTGTGTCGTGAGCATAACACTTGGTTGTGATTTGTGGCATTATGTCCATATGCTTGAATTCGTACACAAACTTCGGCTTTGGCTCCACCTGCAAAATGACCAATTAAGAATACATTATACTTCTACCTACTTATGCGACCCACGCGACTCAACCGACCCGTCTAACCCATGCGACTCAAACGACCCTCAAACCCTCTATGACACTCACCTGACTAACTGAGACTCAAGCGACCCATGCGACTCAATTGACCCATGCGACTCAAGTGACCCATGGGGCATAATATCAAGCGACCCACAGGGCTTAATATCAAGCGACCCATGCGACTCAAACGAACCTTGCGACTCAAAGACATAAGCGACCCATACGACTCAAACGAACCCTTGAACCGGCAGCGACTCAAACGACCATTGTGACCCAATCCACTCACTCAGTCGAAGATGGTCATCCAACTCCTACGACCCTTGCGACTCAACCGACTCACTAACACTCACACCCATTTCAAATCAATAAACCATTTTGTGACTCGACATCTTGCAAAACCCTAGAAATCGATCTACTTACACTTATTGACGCCATTGAAGATTGACTCGTGCTCTCTTCTTCACTGTTGCTGCTGATTCTAGCCATTTTCTTCTTGCCTACTTCAAATCGATCGTTCTCAAGTTCGAAATCACTTATTCTTTCTTACTCTAAACTTTGAAACAGGTTTTCACGTCGAAAAACTGTTCGGCTTTCTTGCTTCTGATACGATTTGGAAGTTTTTCACGTCGAAAAACAGCAGAATGTGTTTTTTTCACGTTCGAAAATTAAGAGAAAATTTGTCTTTTCTTCAATTTTTTTTTCGATTTAATAATTATTTTAGGGAAACGTATTTTTGAAGCGGTTTAGCCCTATGAGGGTATATCTGATCTTCCGCCTTTTAAAAATGTTATTAAATATACAAAAAATATTATTAATTTTGTAGAAAACATAAAATAAAATAACAAAACAATATTGAGGTGGCAATATGAGGATTGAGAGATTTTGTAAATTTTTATATATAGAGTTTATTAAATTTAATTATGTCTATCTTGAAATTTAATGACATTAACAAAGGTCTTTATGCATTTTCCACACATTTATTTCAATAGCAATATTCGATAAATTAAAATTATGTTCAACTACATTTAATTTGTACTTCAACAAATAACATATGTATTCCATCATTGGACATGTACCGTCCACCTATAATAAAAAAAGCTTACACTTACAATAGAATACATGACTAACAAGAACCAAAAGCAACCTTCAAATGAAAAACAATAAACAACTCAAAGAATATAACAAATTCAGTTTTGAGTTGTTATTTTATTTAATCATATATATTTAACAGTATATATATATATATATTATCTTTTATGTTATTTTTTCAAGACGTCCGTTCCTTATTATTACTTTATAGTTAATTTTTCTTAGTTTCTTTTCATTAAATATCTATACACGTAAGAGTTTTTTTCGCATCTTTGTTTTATAGTTTGTTATAGTATTTTAAGTTTATAAAATGGTAAGGTCTCGAGGCGGAATTTATTTATCTGCCTTAGATCTACACATGGTAATAGTGATTACATAAAATCGAAAATATTCTACATTCCATTATATGTTTTAAAGTTTTTCATATATGCTATTACAACTAAGTTAAAACAATTAAATAGTCTGGCTCGCGAGCCAGCTCGTTTTTTGGCGAGCTAGAGGCGAGCCGAGCCGAGTTAGGATTTTCTAGCTCGTTTAAAAAAACGAACCGAACTGAGCCAACTCGTTTTTTGGCGAGCTGAAGGCAAGCTGAGCCGAGCTGAGCCGAGCCAGCTCATTTTACACCCCTACTTACAATAGAATACATGACTAACAAGAACCAAAAGCAACCTTCAAATGAAAAACAATAAACAACTCAAAGAATATAACAAATTCAGTTTTGAGTTTTTATTTTATTTAATCATATATATTTAACAGTATATATATATATTATCTTTTATGTTATTTTTTCAAGACGTCCCTTCCGTATTATTACTTTATAGTTAATTTTTCTTAGTTTCTTTTCATTAAATATCTATACACGTAAGAGTTTTTTTCGCATCTTTGTTTTATAGTTTGTTATAGTATTTTAAGTTTATAAAATGGTAAGGTCTCGAGGCGGAATTTATTTATCTGCCTTAGATCTACACATGGTAATAGTGATTACATAAAATCGAAAATATTCTACATTCCATTATATGTTTTAAAGTTTTCTTTGTATATTTTTATTGTTAGCAGTTAGGAACATATATGACAATCATATTTCCACTACCATTTGTTTATTCCATTTAACGAGTTCACGTGTGAAACGAGAAATATTTATCTTTGTCTCTGCGCCGATGGTTTTAGTCCATATTGACAATCTAGAAATCAATATTCTATGTTGTCGGTGAATTTATCTCCATATAATTTGCCTCCCAATATGTGTCTAAAAAGAGAAGTAATGTTATTGACATTTCTTATTCCAGGACCAGAACATTTAAAGAAAAGTTTCGATGTTTTTTTGTAGTCTTTAATTCAATAATTAGGAGATTTGTGGAACAATGAAATTCTTGCTTGTGACGTAAGTACAAAGTAAACTTTCACATTGAAAGCAGTCTTGTGATGGACAAATAGATATTTCCATGTATATGGAATGTTATATTGATAGAGCACGCACATGAGATTGGCATGTCCACATTGTATGGACGATACAGACTCATTTTGATTGGTACATGGACAGAAACCGAGTTGGTTTGATTATCACACAAGATTTTTTCGCCGTGAACATACATCCAGAAAAGATAAAAAAACATTTTCAAAATAACGTGGTACATTAAAAAAGGCGATGTGCATGCAAATAGGGACAAAAAATCCTTTACAAACGATTAAACACTATGGGATATTTCTAAGAATCGGTAGAATAAGGTGGTGATCCTGGAAATCGAAAACCACAAGGCCATGGTGAATGGCGTAATTTGTATAAACGTGGTATTTTTTGGGAACTACCATATTGGAAATCACTGATATTGCATCATAATTTCGATGTTATGCATATTGATAAAAACTTTTTCGATAACATCATCAACATTGTTTTGGATGTGACGGAAAAATAAGGATAACATACAATTAATAAAATATTTGAAGACAGTATGTCGAAGACCTGAGTTGGAGTTAAGAGATGGTAGGACACCTATCCCAATATTCAAGTTTTCTGGCCTAGCGAAAACAACATTATTGAGGTGATTAAAAGAAGGCCTTAAATTTTAAGATGGATATGCATCTGACATTACTCGTTGTGTGGATATTGTGAGTTCGAGGATGATCGGGTAGAAAAGTCACGACTGTCACATTTTCATGCAGCGACTTATTCCAATCGCATTTGTTGAGCTATTACCATGAAACGTTCACGCTGTGCTATATACAGAATTAGCATACGTTTCAGAGATATATTGGCAAGAAATTTAAAAAGGGATGACTTGGAGTTATTGAAAAAAAATATATCAGAAGCATTATGCTCTTTGGAAAGAGTTTTTCTGTTTTCCTTCTTTGATTTGATGGAATATTTACCAATACATTTACAAGACAAAGAAATAATCGAAGGCCAATTTAATACAGATGGATGTATCCTTTCGAAAGGTTTTTCTTTCATCTAAAGAAAAAGACCAAAAAAAATTGGTTGAAGGATCTATTGTTAAACAATATGTATTGGAAGAAATCACATATTTCAGCACATTTTATTTCGATCACATATTCCGACAAAACAGAGAAGATCAAAAAATGATTACACAAACTATCGATATCAATATAATCCTTGGTTAGGTGCAATTCCAGATATCTTTACACCAATTGGACTTACATGAGGGACATGTGAAGAATATTGGCTAACGCCATAGGAGTATAATCACATCCATCTATATATATATATATATATATATTATTAAATTTTCAAGAGCTATTACCTTTTGAATGATACAAAACCATTACAATTGATATTTTAATTTACATATGTATATATTAACGTATATTTCATTAGAGGATATTTGATGAAGAAGTAATGGGTCAAAGATTCCGATGAGAGACATCCTACATGATCAAGAGATTTGGCTAATGATCCTAGAAGAAATGTATTGTGGTGGCCAATTATATTTACTTGGAGTTACACATTCCACACATAAGAGCATAGAAAACATAGAAGCACGTACAATTACGACATTTGCGTTAATAGTGAAATAGAGGATGATAACTTCGACACTAATTTGCACCAAATCCTATCAGTGGAATATTTTGGTCTCGTTGGATCAAAGGTAATGCTTTTAAATATGAGTGGTTCGACCCAGCCGTAGGAAATGACACTCAAAAAAATCGATGGGGAGGAATTGATATCGACCCGGCACGATAACATGGAAAATATGATGCATTAATCACAATAAATCAAGCAGCTCAAGTATGTTACGTGCACTATCTAACAACATTGTAACGTCAAAAGATGAATGGTGGGCCGTAGTTAAGATTAAATTACAGAGAGTTATAGCACAGAAGAAGAAAAAGATCCGTTGCTAAATGATTACCCTGAGCCAATAAGACTAATCGATACAGACAATCGGGAAGAGATTCTCACAAGAACTGATATATATGGAGAATACATCCACGATGAGGAAAACGCTGAATTGGAAGATGCAGAAGATGAACATGGTGATAAATTCAATGCAAAATTGAAGGAAGACTCACT
Source organism: Gynandropsis gynandra (assembly GCA_036759665.1). Taxonomy (NCBI): domain Eukaryota; kingdom Viridiplantae; phylum Streptophyta; class Magnoliopsida; order Brassicales; family Cleomaceae; genus Gynandropsis; species Gynandropsis gynandra. The sequence goes on along the minus strand of CM071864.1, from coordinate 22,426,962 downwards.
AATAGAAGAATCTACTGAAGAAGATATTTGAATTTCATAATAGTAATATCAAAAATTTTTAATTATTTTCCATCATATATTCCTTTTTCAACGGGCATCTACTGGAAATCTGAAAGGAAACCCATTGAATCGTTCAATACTGTTAGACACTAAGAAAATTTTTTGATGGTTTTCACTTTGAAATGGGCATCCGTTGAAGTATTACAACGGATGCTCGATGTAACAATTTAATTCACCAACGGATGCCCGTTGCGATGTTGCAACAAATTCCCGTTGCAATGTTGTAACGGATTCCCGTTGAAAACGTGCAACGAATACTGATTGAAAACCGTCATGATTCCCATTCTCGACCTAGTATGTTTGGTTACTAGTTTCCAACAGGCATCTGTTGGACATGTCAATGGATGCCAATTGGAGAGAGGATGCAGTGTTATTTATGTCATCTGTTGCCTCGGGAATACAATTTTCAAACCATCTGTTGCAAAGTTGCAATGGATGCCCGTTAGAAACCCTACAATCATGTCAATTAAATGTGTCAGTGGAGATGACATAGTTTCCAACGGGCATCTGTTAGTTGGAAAATTATGTATATAAGTCGTTGAACAGTTCAATTTTCAATACAATCACAAAAGCAAAACAACAAATTATCTCAAAAAAGTCCTAAACACTAATACAAAATAGAGCTCTCGTCGATTTATCAGTCAAGGTAGATTGTTGGCGTGTTCTGGAGCAGCCCCACTTCCACCATTTTCGCGCCATATTGTCCCCCAACACCTATATCGGTACCATCGATATTTGATGATGAAGATGATATGGTGTATTGATGCATTGATCGATAATTTCGACGAGCGTCCCAATATTCAGATTATTGATCCCGAACATCTTGATGGGACGTTATTGTAAGATATTTTAGCCTATATATATATATTTATATTTGAATTAATTATAAAAATTGACTAATTATTCTATTTACATGTTCAGATTTGATGTATATGATGTTTTGAAACACACAAACAACAACATCATCAAAAGCTTTTACATGATCGACTTTATTATTAATGGCTAGTGACGCCACAATTTATACGTAGCCGGTGGTGGTGTACATTCATCATAAATCTTTAATATAAAATTTACTTTAACATTATTTTTGAATTTCAATAATAAATGTATTGAATTTAAATTTTATTTTGTGACATGCATATAGATGATGGGAGAACCACACTTTGTGTATCTATGCAGTATGGATGCGCGATATGCTGGCTCAGTTGCGCTTGATTATGAAAATGTCAAGCACAACTACTATAGGAAGAACGCCAAACCGAAATTGGCAATGAATGAGGTATTCAACGAACTTGTTAAACATTGAGAGTGAGAGGACTTCAATGCCAAAAGAGAGAAGGCAAAAAAATATCATTATGGCGAGAAGGTTCTCGGGGATGGTCCGCATTGCATAGTAATCAGAAGCCATCGATTCAACTCCTGACAATCTTAGTCTTTACAAAAGAAAAAAAATTATTTAGAGTATATAATAATTTCATAGTTATAATAATTCTCTAATTGTTTAAATATTTAAAATCGATATAATTAACTTTAATTTGTTTTGTTTTGCAGTCTATTAGGGCATATAAGGGCTTCTATATGGTCTAGATACTCTACAAAAACATATCGTCGAGGACGCCACGACGATACCCCCTAAAGTCCAAGAGATGTATACATAACAGAAACGCACCGAGCAGCTCGATGCTAATATTCGAGAAATGCGAGCTCAAATAGCTCACATGGAGAGTATAATCGAGCTGTTGACGTCTCAAGCGTATCAGCTGCAACCACCATAGACGGGGGCGACAACGCCTAGACAAGAACCAATTATTGGCTCCGATGAAACGCTTTCTCGAGGCATTGGCGAGAATAGGAATGACGAAGACGATGCCGGTTTAAACAAAATGCAATGAAAATATTTTAAAATTTTGTGTACATTTTTGTATATATAAAAAACATTTTTCATTTTATCTTTTTATTTATTTTAAGAAGTCGTTCTGTTAGCAACGGATACCCGTTGATAACAGAACCAATTTTTCCATTGATGGTTGTTGAAAAATTACAAATTCACGCTAAAAATTTTCCAACGGGCATCCAGTGCTCTTTCCCGCCAAAACTTTCAACGAATATCCATTGCAACGAACATATTTCCCGCCAATATTTTTCCAACGATCTTCCGTTGTAAAAATTCAGCATTCCCACCAATTCATTGACAATGGACATCATTTGAAATTTTTTAACGGGTAATCGTTGCAACAGACAATGGACATATCCGTTACAATCCCTTATAGTTTTCAACGGATATTTGTCGTTGATACCCCATTGAAAGTTGCAACGGATGGTGGTTTTCAACGATCGATTTCCAACGGCTTATAATCCGTAGAATCCGTTTGAAATGGTCATCTCCAACGAAAATTCGTCATTTCTAACAAATATGGTCGTTGGAAATGGCTTGTTTTTCTTTGTAGTGAACATACATTACACCTAAATGTTATCTAAACTAAAATACATAAAAAAACAAATACAATAAACCAAACTAAACCGATATACCTTTGTAAAGTGTTGTTTGTGAACGAATACAATCTTAAAAAGTGATTTCAGCTAGTATTTATGATAAAGGGCAATTTTCAATGATTATATTTAGAAATGAGATAACGAGAACCGATGGTTCGGATTTATAATCATTTCTAGCGCAATTACATTGCCCTGACATTAAAAATGATAACACAATTATGTTACCCTCTGAACGGAATCATGATAATTCACCATGTCACCAAAGGCAACATAATTCTATTGCCACTATGATAGAATTTCTAACGTAACTGTGTTACCCGCTTTGAGTCTAGAGATTCTAACACAATTATGTTGGCATACATAAAGAGAAGATTAATTGTTGACTGCGGGACTTTCTAACGCCATTGCATTGTATAATTACATTATCAATCATATAATTTTCTACATCATCTTATTCATTATTTATATCATCGCATTCTTCATCATCTTTGGCCTCTTCATCCGATATTACATCAAACTCGTTTGGAGGTGCAAGGTGATCGAAACGTAACAATGATAAATTGCTAAGTTCAGTCATTGAATCTTTATTGTCTTCTTGCATTTGTTTATCTTTCATATCATTATCTTCAAGTAATATTGTTCCTCTAGGATGCACTTTAACAACTACACTCAAATTCTCACATCATTGTTTTGTGTTCAGATCTGGGAGTAAAACCATTTGATTTGTTTGCAATGATAAGATGAAAGGACCGTACTTCTCGAATGAGTGTGATGTATAGACATTGTAACATCCACTCTTATTTTTTAGTTCCTCACCCAAACATTGGATCGAACCAAACACAATGAAAATTATGACCTTTAGTTCAAAAAATCGTAGTAATTGTGAAAGTCTGGTTCTTCAGAAAAATTGTAGTAATTAACTTTTTTACACAGATATTATAATTACTTGTCCTTCTGTGTGAATCATAACTAAGTATATGAAATGTGTAGACACATGTAAACATTATAGGCCAACATTTTACCATTCTTATAGGAGGTCTTACCAAGTCATTCAACCACGCATATGAGAAAGTATAATTTTTATTGCAATTATAAACATGAAACAAATATGATATATATATATATAATATACATATCACACATAAATTATTTTTAATAATATATATATAATCAATGTGCTTACACAGTTTTGCAACCATACATCATATGAATATTCTTTTTATTGGATTTAGATCTCCACATGTTACATTGCTATACATATTTACACACATGTTAAATATATTATGTATACATGTGTATCTACAAGATTATTTTTTGTACTTTATCTTTCATAATGACAGACCTCCTAGCAATTTCATAAAATGCAAGTATGCACATGATGAAGCTTGAACAGTTAAAAATCTTTGTGTAACCTACCTGCTCAACCATACAGTTTCATTAAATATATCATGAAAATCGGTGTCCATTTCGCCATATTCGAAAAAGAGGATTTTTTTCATTCCTGGTACACGATGTGTTCTTTGATTTTATCGAAATGTGACGGTTCAAATAGTATTTTGTGAAAAGTGTGATCTTTTTGTTGATTTATTGCTTCACAATTGGTCCCTCGAGTCTAATTTTATTTTTCAACTTCCTTTTCAAATTAGAAAAACAGTCATTCGAGTGAATACATCCAACAAAACTGTAAAAGACCAACAAACTCATCTTTATATGGAAGATATATCGTCGAATGCTTCATAACATTAAAAGAAAGAATAAGGAAAGACCTTTTCTAAGGCACATTAGATGGGAAGAATGTTATCTTTTACAACTTGCACATAATTTACTTTTTATGTTCATGAGGAAATATCTTTAAAAACAAGCTTACACCACACAACGCCTAGTGAACAGTTTTAAAGAGAAGTTCTGCAGTGTTATTGAAATAATTCGTTGCATAAAAATATAACAATCATGACAATTCTTACCTTGCAACTTTCTACCATTGTTATCTACACAATGAGCTATGATTGACGCATACTCGTACAAATTTTTAACATATTCTGCCAACCTTTTTAGCATATCATTTCGCGCTGCAACGCTAATCTAAAGATTGGTGTGGCTTATTTAACAGCTTTACACAGTTCAAGCTCTTTTGTTCACATAAATCTTTGATATCCAATCTTGATTTTGCATTGTAATAGATTCATTACCATATTAATAATATTTTCAAATAAAGTTTTCTCTATATGCATCACATCACGGTTATGATGAAAAAGATTGTGCGTATAAGATTCCATCGTGCTCACATATTCTCCATGATAAATTAAAATATAGTAATTTTCCAAAAGATCTCTCTTGTATTTGTGTTTTGACAAAATATGCATTGAGCATTAAAATTTCATGAAACTTACTAATCCACTTTCGAGTTCGATAGAAACATTGTTCATTTCTAAGTCAAACCTCTCATACATCCATCTTCAAAGAGATAAAATAATTGAACCAATTGAGGACATATTATATACAAATGAGTGATAGAGTTTAGATGATTTTTTATTTTTAGTTAAGAGTGAGTTTTTGTGAGATCAAAGCAATATATATCCCATAATTGTAAACACAATTCTATTTCCTTTGTGTTACTATCATTAATATACCAATGCAATAGCATAGATTATTATGACTTCAGTGAACTATAATGCTTACGAACTCCGTGTCAACTTTGTAACGCAATTTCGTTACAAATCTATACGAGTTTGCAATACAATTTGTAACGTAATTGTTATGAAAACTACATTAAACTATTGGTGTTACAATTGCATACATTTCTATAAAAATTACTAACCCCATTGTAACGCCAACATCCGCGTTAGATTCGCGTTCCACCAGCATCAAAACTCCGTTACATTTGTCAATGCAGTTTTGGCTATACAATTGCATTACAAATGCGTTAAATTTTCATTTCCAATGGAACACTATTATAACTTAAATTTTGCATTTCGTCGGTATTACAACGACGTAAAAATTGTATTATAACTGCCAATTACATTGTAACACAAATTTTGCATGTCAATATCATTAAAAAGAGCTGGATATGTATGGCCATTAATAACCAACATGGATCTGTATTGGAAATTTTGTTTTTGTAATAACAAAATTATGGAACAAAATCATAGGATGGTAAGTAGGGTTATGGTAGTCACATTTGTGACAAACTTACTAATGTCCTAAAGTGTGTTAGCATTAATAGAATAAAACAATAAATAATTTTTGGTGAAATCTCGTGTTGGTTTGAAAGGTTTGCTACCAAATCCAAATCCAGTGGGATGTGGAAAAAAAATTGCAAGGTCGTTTTCGGTATTGCATATGATTACATAGGCAGGGCTAACTTCAAAAATACCCTTTCCGAAAAAGAAACAAATTTTAACTTCAAAAATACCCTTATAAATGTTGATATTCCCAAAATACCCATGCGACCTTACGACCCTGTTCGACACAGCAACCCAGTTCGACCCTGCGACCCTTGTCCCTCTGTGAACATTGTACCCCTACGACCCTTGTCCCTCTACGACCCTTGTTCCTCTGCGATCCTTGGACCACTGCGGCCCTTGTTCCTCTGCGACCCTTGGACCCCTGCGACCCTTGTTCCTCTGCGACCCTTGGATCCCTGCGACCTTTGTTCCTCTGCGATCCTTGGACCCCTGCGACCCTTGTCCCTCTACGACTCTTGTTACAATAATAATAAATCCACAAAAACAGCGATACTAACAATATAGTCAAAATAATATATTATTTACAAATTATTTACAAATAATATGAATAATTTAAAAAAAAACTACAATGTACAAAGTTCAATTATCCATTCCCAAAATTATGTTACAAATATTCTGTTAAAAAAAAGAACAATGTACCAAATTACATCTTCCATAATCAACGAGTAAACATTTTTTTAGACTCTTGGACCAAGCGACCCTTTCCCCCCTCCGACCCTTGTCTCCCTTCGACCCTTGTACCTCTGCGACCACTTGGACCACTGCGACCTTTATCTCCCTTCGACCCTTGTACCTCCGACCCTTGTACCTCTGCGACCCTTTGTCCCTCTACGACCCTTGGACCCCTGCGCCCTTATCTCCCTCGCAGGGTCAAGGGTCGAACGGGTAAAAGGTTTGCAAGGGACAAATGGTGCGACCCTTGCGACCCTTTACGCTTTATTATTTAAAAATAATATGAATAATCTAAAAAAAAATTAAAATGTACAAAGTTGAATTATCTATTCCCAAAATTATGTTACAAATAAACTGTTAAAAAAAGAACAAGTTGAATCAACGAGTACACATTTTTTTAGACCCTTGGACCATGCAACCCTTGTACCCTCTGCGACCCTTGTACCCTCTGCGACCCTTTGTCCCCTGCGACCCTTGGACCCTTATTACAATAATAGTAAATCCAAAAAAACATCGATACTAACAATAATACATTCTATTGAATAATAGTAAAAAAAACTAACCAAATACAAACATGAATTTTATTGTTCAAATGAGCTTCAAAGCAATCGAAATACAACGGAATTCAATCTATGAATATTATAGGGGCAAGAAGTACACAAGGTACATCATCAAGAATGGTGTCTAGTTCGACTTTGAGGCTACAACCTACGTTAAAGCCATTATCGTGACAAAAAATTGTCCAATCCTTGGTGATGCTAGCGCCACCGTGTTTCACGGGCCTTAGATCTGCCTCCCAAATGTTTGTGTAATTGGTTATCAGCTCAACCTTACATCGTCTACCGCAAAGACCATTCAACCTCGCAACCTATATCGGAAGTGTCTGCGATAACCGAATAAATTTACAACAATGCCAAACTAATGCATATACGGCTTGATTTGATGAATCGAATAAATCGGTTTGAGTTCACTAACCACTGCAACTACGGCCAGATTTGAACGCGTGATTGGTACCGTGAAAATCCTCTCACCAGAAGAAGATGACCCTGACATCGAATCGTCGTCACAAGTCATTTGCATTTTCGACAAGATGATGACGATGATGAGAGTTAGAGAGAGAGAGAGTCGTTATTAGAAAAAAGGAAACGACTGGAATACGAAACGACATGACCCTGACATCGAATCGCCATCAGAGAGAATTCGTAAAGTTTTTTCAAATTTTGGTGAAAAGTTGCGGGAATTCTGGTGAAAATGAAAAAAATGTAAAAAACCAATCAAATTTGAGGGAGGCATGGGTCGCATATATGCAAACTCGACGAATTTAGGGGTTTATGATGATAAAATGCCAAAAACCAATCAAAACAATACATGTACAACGTCAAACTAATTAATGCCAAATGAGGGTCGCATGGGTCACATGGGTCGCATGGTCGCATATATTGATGGATAGAAGTGAACTCGACGAATTTATGGGTTTAGGATGACAAAAATGACAAAAACAAATCAAACAATACATTTACAACTTCAAAGTAATTAATTCCAAACGAGGGTCGCACGGGTCGCAAGGGTCGCATGGTCGCATATATTGATGAATAGATGCAAACTCGACGAATTTACGAGTTTAGGATGATAAAATGACAAAAAACAATCAAACAATACATTTACAACGTCAAACTAATTAATTCCATATGAGGGTCGCATGGGTCACATGGTCGCATATATTGATGAATAGATGCGAACTCGACGAATTTACGGGTTTAGGATGATAAAATGACAAAAACCATTCAAACAATACATTTACAACGTCAAACTAATTAATTCCAAATGAGGGTCGTATGGGTCGCATGGGTCGCATGGTCGCATATATTGATGAATAGATGCGAACTCGACAATTTTACGGGTTTAGGATGATAAAATGACAAAAACCAATCAAAACAATACATTTACAACGTCAATCGACGATTAAAACAGATTGTGACCCATGTGTACCTAGTTGAGTTGTGTATAACCAATGCATGTGTTTCAAAATTGATAGTAGTGTTTTAAGAACTCGGCGGATGATTAAACAATACATTTAACATTTTGTTCAAATGTCGATATTATTTATATTATTATCTATAATGATTCTAAATTAGAAATTTATAACTCAAATATATTGACAATGGCATGGGTCGCTTGGTCGCACATATGGATGATAAAATGACAAAAAACAATCAAAACAATACATTTACAAAGATTCTAAATCAAAACAATACATTTACAACGTCAATCGAAGACTCTGCACGAATTCTATTTCCACTGGAGAGATAGTTCATTGAGGGTCGCATGAGTTCAATGGAGAGATATTAAATTAGCAGAGGGTGACCCAACACCGTCACCTAAGTCATCTCCTGCCATGTACTTCGTCTTCCAGTTAACATTTGAAGAGTGACCCAACACCGTCACCTAAGTCACCCCCGCAACTCGTCAGTGACTGCATAGACCCTGAGTCTGCCGATTACCAAGACCTTGAGTAACACATAGACAGCACAATGCCCTGCGTCGACAATGGTGACTGCGCCACGCAGGTCACAAAGGTAAAAAAGATTTTTCATAGAAATATGGGTTAGATACGCATACTAAGAGAAAAGACGTAGACGTTAACTTATATACATGGGTCGGAAGGGTCACATGGGTTGGAAGGGTCACATGGGTCGGAAGACAGGAGTGCGACAGCAAAATGACAAGTCACATGGGTCGGAAGAGAAGATTCTGACTGCAAAACGACATGTCACATGGGTAGGAAGGGTCACATGGGTCAGAAGGGTCACATGGGTTGCAAGACAGGAGTCTGACAGCAAAACGACAAGTCGCATGAGTCACATAGGTCGCATGAGTCGTCCATGGGTCATATGTGGTCATATAGGGTCGCATGCGTCGGATTGACACTAAATACAAAGAATGACCAAGGTGCATGTATTGACCACATTAAAGAACCTTTCAATATAGGTCTTGAATGTGGCATTGGTAAAATAAAAAGCATAGCTAGCACCTAGAAAAAGGAGTAGTCTGACATTGTAAAGACTAGTCGAAAGGGTCGAATTGGACAAATGGGTCGTAAGGGTCGGAAGGCTCGCAATGGTCGGAATGGTCGAAATGGACAAATTGGTCGCAGGGGTCCAAGAGTCGCAGAGGGACAAGGGTCGCAAGGGTCCTAGGGTCGGTCGCAGAGGGACAAGGGTCGCAAGGGTCCTAGGGTCGAAGAGGTCCCTCTGTGACCCTTTTACCTCTTAGAAAGTGTCGAAATGGACAAATGGGTCGCAAGGGTCCAAGGGTCGCAGGGGTCCTAGGGTCGTAGAGGTCCCTCTGTGACCCTTTTACCTCTTTGAAAGTGTCGAAATGGACAAATGGGCCGCAGGGGTCCAAGGGTCGTAGAGGGACAAGGGTCGCAGGGGTCCTAGGGTCGAAGAGGTCCCTCTGTGACCCTTTTACCTCTTCGAAAGTGTCGAAATGAACAAATGGGTCGCAATGGTCGGAATGGTCGCAAGGGTCCCTATGTGACCCTTGTACCTCTGCGATTGTTTCACCCCTGCGACAATGTACCAAATATTTTAAAAAAAAATAACAATGTACCAAATGTTTAAAAAAAACAATGTACCAAAAAAACATCTACCAGTCCAAAAAAAACAATGTACCAAATATGAAGTTAGTCTTCTTCGGGTTCATAGATACTTTCTACATTATTATATATATCGGCCGCCATCTTCTCACGCATAGAAGTAACATTGTCATCGCAAATTAAGCGAAACACATTCATCCCCATTAACGAGACTTCTGCAAATTTGTAGGAGAAAACACCACAGTCATTCCCGCTTTGGTTCTGTGAAAGACTTCATAATACACATACCTCCATTCATCTTCTCCAGAAGCCAAAGAAGGAAACTCTCCGAGAATGAGCATCTTGGGGATAGCTTTTCTTATCTTCTTAATCATCGGATCGATATGCATTTCCTTAAGGCTCATCTTGCAGTCGTATACCGTGATGCATCGGATTTTGAAATCCGCTTTGATGGCTACCCAATGACATCCTACCCATCAATTTTTTTTTCCGATGGAATGTTTAGAACCGAGACAAAACCTTCATAATCACGAATTGGTGTCTTCGTACTTCTAAATGGATACTTGGCATTCAAAAAATCACTAAGAAATTTCCGGCAAAGTTTTCATATCCTCGTACATCCACATCGAGAGCGTCTGCATGAAAGCAGTAGGACTGATTCGCGCTGGGATCCAATGTCGAGCGAGAAGACAGCTCCATCAACGCCTCGTCCAATTGCTGCCAATAAAATTAACACACAGGAATACATATGACACAAAACTCTGTGAGACTAAGGGTTTAAAAAAACTTACATCATCTTCAAGCCATACATTGGCATTTAATATAATCTCCCAAAACTTTGGCCCCCAGGGAATATCTAGCTCAGATTTCCACCACCGCTCATGTCGAGGTGCCTTCAGGAACCAATATAGATTAGTCAACTTGTCACCGCTAGCATCAATGAAGGAAGAAAATCGGTTTATCAAGCCCTTTACTAATCCCTTGAGATTCCACACAAAATCCTCTTCCCCTTTAGGTTCTTGAACCACTCTTCTTGCTCTTTTCGCCGGCGAAGGTTCAACATATGGCGCAGACTCCTTCGATAAAGGTCCATCACCTGCATAAAATTTATATCATTAAACATATGGCGACAAATGCGACCAATGCGACCAATGCGACCCATGCGACCAATGCGACCAATGCGACCCATGCGACCTATGCGACCCATGCGACCTATGCGGCCTCAAATGACCGTACTTACTTGGTTCGTTACATTGATTATGTAATACATGCG
>CM071864.1:22389235-22415126 GCA_036759665.1 Gynandropsis gynandra | reverse complement strand
CTCTCAAGTTCAACATCACTTATTTCTTTCTTGCTATAAACTTTTAAACAGGTTTCATGTCGAAAAATTGTTCGGCTTTCTCGTTTTTGACAGTCTTTCACGTCGGAAAAATGTCGAACATGGGTTTTTCCACGTTCGAACATTAAGGGCAAGTTTTCCTTTTTCAGTTTTTTTAGGATTTAATAATTATTTTAGGGAAGGGTGTTTTTGAAGTGGTTTAGCCCTATAAAGATATTTCTGATATTCCGCCACGTAGGCATATTACTCCACAAAATATTCTTTTCTAAACTTCTTATTTGTATGACAAGTCTGTTGTTTCTTTTATACATATATATATATATATATATGAGATATAATCGATAGATTGTTAATTATTTGATATTACTAGACAAAGAACCCACGCAATGCGTGGGATGATAAAATTTACAAATATATAATAAAATTTAATCTATTAAAAATCAATCGATATATTAGAAATATTAAAAATTTTGGTTCATGACATTGCATAAATATTATTATATCGAATAATAGGTCATAAATGCTAAGAAAAAATATCAGAATATTATAACATAAAGTTGATCTAGTTTAATAATAAAATTAAGTGAAAAATAAATTTTTAAATCATCTTTTAATAACACATGAGAGTTTTAAAAATATGAAGCTAATAGAATACCAATGGGGTGAAAATATATTGCATTGAACTATGAATGTGAATATTTTTGTCTAAAATATAATTGATTGTTATAATATTATTTCTTTATCTTAAAATCATATGAAAAAACAAAATAATTGAATCAGTGGACTCATAGTTTGAGTGAAAAAAATTTAAAACATGTAACATATATAATATATTATTGTATGGTAATACATAGTATTTGGTGTTTACTGGTTAGATTTTTAATTAACTTCGCAATCTTTATTTTTCTTTTCCAATTTTTTTCAAATTTTCTGTGCATTTTCTTTTATTATTCATGTTAATTTAACAATATAAAATATAATAAAAATGAAATCAAAACTCCATCATGCTTTTTGTATGAGTAATGACAAAAAAAATTCAAGGGATTTATGGTATCATCTACATGAACAAATGAATCGTTTCCCCTTCTATCTTCATCATCCTCTCATATAATTTCACCGAAAGCATATCTCATTAGCATAGTTAATTAGTTCAAATTTATAATTCACTCGTCTTCCACTATTCTTTATGTTCACAGCTTCTAAACTCATATGAGATGTTATAGACTTGACGTTGTTCATTTCTTTCCACTCCAATATCTTCTTAACAACTTGAAAAACCAATTATTTACCATATAAAACCATAATTCTTAGTATCACATACAAAAAGCTTGAATCAAGAAGAATTTTATACCGAGTAACCTTCATTATTCTACTTTGAAGCATGGTGATTCTATGTTCAATCGAAATTTTGTCTCTACTTCTTCAGAGAGCCAAACAAACACCTTTATACTCATTTTTTCGGATTTATGCCACATCCAATCATTTTGGATAATAAAGAATGAGAATTTCTCCAAACCATGATCTACATAAGATATGATGATGTTGTTCCATTGTAAAACATCCATTGATGTGATATACATGATAATAGTTGTTGATTTATCGTGGAAGAATCACAATATCAACCAAGTAACACATGAAAATAATTATAATGCGGTCTTGATCTGTTTTCAGTGAACATACACCATCTATTTAGATGGTATTTATATTGTAATAGAACTCGCGTGATGTGGAGTTTTATCAATTTTTAATTATATAATTGGAATTTATATATCACAAATGCATCATTATATAGAAAGCCAAAAAATTAAATTTGATGATATATTTTCTATATCATTTTACGAAAAAATAGATAATATATTCAAAATTTTGTTTAAAATCATCAAAAAGTTGGTAGGATCTAGTTATTATAATTCAATAATATATGATAATGATATCAATTTTATATAAAAATATACGATTTTTAAAACGAATATTATTCAAATTTTATCAATTTTATCATTTGTTTCGTTTCATTAGTCTCTAATATTTTCCAAATTTTTATAACCAAACTTTTATCTTAGTATGTGAATTTATTATATAACAACACATCAAATATAAATTTTGAAATTTTAATATATTTCATAGAAATCGTGAATAAGAAAAAGTATATGGATTTATACAACGTATGTATATGTTTATATCTTTATTTTATTTATTTGTCTCATTTCATCAACTTTCAATATTTTTTCAATTTCTTATAACCAGACTTTCATCTAAATATACTATTAATTTTTATTCACATAAATATGTAAAATTTGTGATATTTTACATATAAAATTTTAAATTTTAAATATTGCAATACTTTGTAGTTTATATATTTTTTTATATAACATATTTATATGATTATTTATCAATACTTTATTTATTTATCTCATTTCATTAGTTTCTAATAGTTTTCAATTATTTTATAACCCAAATTTAATATAAATATAGTATATATTTTTATTCATATAAATATTTAATTTTTTATATAATCACATATAAAATTCAAATTTTAAAATATTAAAATATTTCATAAATTTCAAGGAATAAAAATCATTGTTTTCTAATATTCTTATTCAATTTTTTCTGACCAAACTTTCATGTAGATATACTATATTCTTTTATTCATATGAATAAGTAAATTTCTTATATAATTATATTAAATTTAAAATTTTAAATATTAAAAATATTTTGTATAGTTCTTGAATAAAAAACTTTTTATGGATTTATATAAAACAATTTATGATTATTTTTCTATCGTTTATTTATTTTTCTCATGTCATTAGTTCCTAATATTTGTTATTTTTTATAACAATTTTTCACATAAATATGCTATATTTATTTATTTATTCATATAAATACATAAATCTGTTCTATAATTATGCATGAAATTTAAATTTTGAATTATTTTGTAGAGCTCATTAATAAAAAAAACTTATATAAATTTATTTAACAAATTTGTATGATTATTTGTTTATACTGTATTTATGTCTCTTTTCATTAGTTTCTAACATGTTTTCAATATTTTTAATACTAAAAATTCATGTAAATATACTATATATTTTTATTCATATAAATACGTAAATGTTTTATTCAATTTTAATTTCAATTTAAAATATTTAAAAATAATTTAATTCGTATTCAAAATTTTGTGAATATTTAACCATTTAATTTTATTTATATTTAAAATAAAATTTATAAATTAATTTATTGAAATATATTACTCTTTTTAATTTTAGAATATTGCACATTAATTGAAGAAATAGGTTTTAAAAAGGGAAAACTTCAAAAATACCCTCGTAGGGCTAAAGTGTTTCAAAAATACCCTACCCTGAAAAAAAAATCAATATCCCATATTACCGTTGTCGACAATTTTTCTCTCTCCTCCATAGCACCTCGATTTCTCTCTCTACTGTGGCGCGAAAATAACTATTCTCCGACACCACAACAGATTCAGCGAGAGTAGCTTGAAATCGGCATCAGATTCGCTGTCAATAGGTTGAAATCGTTTGCTGTCAACAAAGAAGCATGCAATTAAGCACGTTCCGCACAAAAAACTGTTGCACTAGGTTACAGAGTCTTAGGGGTCCAAGGGTCTCAAGGGTAAAGGGTTCGCAAAGGGGGTCAAAGGGTCACAGGGTAAAAGGTCGCAGGGTTTAGGATAGGGTTGCCGAGATAAAAGGATCGAAAGGGTAAAAGGGTCGCACGAGTCAAAGGGTCGAAGAGGTAAAAGAGTCGCAGAGGTCTAAGGGTCGTAGAGGTATAAGTGTCACAGAGGGAGAACTTCGATCCTTGGACCCCTGCAACCCTTGTACCTCTTCGACCTTAGACCCCTGCGACCCTTCTCCCTCTACGACCCTTGGACCCCTATGACCCTTGTCCCTCTACGACTCTTTATACAATAATACTAAATCCACAAAAACAGTGATACTAGCAATAATATTTAATATTGAATAATAGTAAAAATAATTTATTATTTACAAATACAATTGTTTACAAATAATATGAATAAAATTTTAAAAATAATAATTTATCAAGTTATTTACAAATAATAGACTAAAATATCAAGTTATCTACGAGCCTTATACATCTGCGACCCTTGTACCCTTACGACCCTCGTCCCTCGCGACCCATTGGACCCGTGCGACCCTTGTCCCTCGCGACCCTTGGACCCGTGCGACCCTTGTCCCTCGCAACCCGTGGAGCTGTGTGACCCTTGTTATAATAATAGTAAATCCACAAAAACAGAGATACTAACAATAACTCTAAAAATTGAATAATAGTAAATCCACAAGATCAAATGAAGTTCAAGTTAAAAGGAGGTTCAAAGAAACCAAAATACAACTCAAATCAAACTATGTTGTTGACAAATCGAACCATAGGTTCTGCTCCATTAGAGAACAATTCTACTATGAGGGAACAACCCACATTCAATCCATTTTATTGACAAAACTATCTCCACCCCCTCTGATGCAAGCGCCACCACGAGTCACGGGCCTTAAAGCTGCTGGTCAATAATAGAACCTTATGCAATCGAATATTCTGCAATCGAGGTACATCATTATCTTACATCGTGTACGGTAAAGACTGTTCTCCCTCGCAAACCCTATCGGAAGTGTCTGCGACAACACTAAGTTACATCAGTATCAATGAATAAAAGTCGAATAAATAACCAAATTATATACGATGAATCGGTTTGAGGTCACCAATGAATCTATGGCCAAATTGGAACGCGTGACTGGTACAATGAAAACCCTCTCATCAGGAGTGGCCTTGGTGACGTTAAAGACCATGTCACCTTCGTGACGGGTGACGTTAAGACCATGTCACCTTCGTGACGAAAAGTATGACATCTCCAATACGAATGTTTTGGTCGTTGTAGAAATTTGGCCATCCAACAGTGAATTTGGATCCATCTAACTTGACTTCCCATGTTCTGTTAGACGCATTCGATTTAAGCATTGTCGTTTTGTTGTCCCTCATATTCCCGTAAATATACTCATCGAAGAAGATCTTTGGAATGTCCTGTAACAAATACTCATTGAGAGATTTTGTAAATTTTTATATATAGAGTTTATTAAATTTAATTGTGTCTGTCTTGAAATTTAATGACATTAACAAAGGTCTTTATGCATTTTCCACACATTTATTTCAATAGCAATATTCGATAAATTAAAATTATGTTCAACTACATTTAATTTGTACTTCAACAAATAACATATGTATTCCATCATTGTACATGTACCCTCCACCTATAATAAAAAAAAAGCTTACACTTACAATAGAATACATGACTAACAAGAACCAAAAGCAACCTTCAAATGAAAAACAATAAACAACTCAAAGAATATAACAAATTCAGTTTTGAGTTGTTATTTTATTTAATCATATATATTTAACAGTATATATATATATATATATTATCTTTTATGTTATTTTTTCAAGACGTCCGTTCCTTATTATTACTTTATAGTTAATTTTTCTTAGTTTCTTTTCATTAAATATCTATACACGTAAGAGTTTTTTTCGCATCTTTGTTTTATAGTTTGTTATAGTATTTTAAGTTTATAAAATGGTAAGGTCTCGAGGCGGAATTTATTTATCTGCCTTGGATCTACACATGGTAATAGTGATTACATAAAATCGAAAATATTCTACATTCCATTATATGTTTTAAAGTTTTCTTTGTATATTTTTATTGTTAGCAGTTAGGGACATATATGACAATCATATTTCCACTACCATTTGTTTATTCTATTTTTAAAAAGAAATTTATTTTGTTGTCCCAAAAAATATCATTTTTCAAATACCTCTTGATCTCTTATGATCTAATTTTACCACATTATTTAGTTTTCGAAAAGTAAAAAATATATATATTTTAGTGGATAATGTTTTAGAAACCTTAGTATATATTATTATATGTGTTAAAATTCCAAAAAAAAATTGTATGAAATATACAAGGTTTTTTTTCTCTTGTGTGAAAATGTATTCCACAATTATATGAAAACATAAAGACCAACTTGTTTTTCTTACTTATCTATAAATTTGATTTTCTTATTTTTTTATTTGTTGCTTTAAAAGTACATTCAAATTTGTGGATCTTTCCATTTCTGTTTTGTTTAATTTTTCTCGCTTTGAGTATTTTATTTACGTAATTATTTTTTAATATTCTTTTAAAAAAATATATTGGTATTACAAATTTTAAAGATCCTTCACTAATTAAAATGAAATAGTAAATTCAGAATGTTATGACTCATGATAAGATTTCAACTTTACATAGATTTTCTTTCTCGGTAAAGAGCTCAACTGTAGGGTGGAGCAATATGAATTAGTATCTAACCATGCATATCATTACAAATCTACAAAAATCATAAATCAATAAACAATTCTTGTTCATAAAAGCAAAAAAATCTTCCTAACAATGGAGCAAAGTAAAAAAATGGTAATTGCAGTTAGCAAAATAAAAAATGGTAATTGCAGTTATGATGGTCATATTTGTAACAGCCTTATTAATGTCTCAAAGTATGTTAGCAGCAACAAGATAATACAACAAGAGATAACTTTTGGCGAAATCTTCGGTTGGTTCAAAAGGTTTGCTATCAAATACGATGGAATATTTGGTTGCTTTCAAGTTACAGATGTGAAAAAACTATTATTAAGTTTAAATTAAAAGAAATGAAATTGAAAATTGTAATTTACACTTTTTTTGTTGTAGAAACAATAGCATTTTATATTCGAATTCAGCTTTTATGAAAAAAAATATTTTAGAGATTGATAATTTGGAAATTTTACTATAAAAAACAATTTATCAACATACATGAAATACTCCATAAATTTTAGAAAAATTTAAAATATTATTTATTTTCAATTTTTTTTAAAATTTTAATATTATATTCCTTTTTCTTTTTAATTTAATTTTCTCTTTTCTTTTAGATTGAATTCGTTATTATATATAGCACATAAATTATATATAAAAATTAACAATTTTTTTACATGATAGTTTCATTTGGAATTTTTTAAAAGTATATATATTTTTATAAAAATTTTATTATAGTTAAAATATTTGTTAAAAAAACATTTCTTGGTTTTATTCTAGTTAAAAGTTTTTTAGATTTTTCTTTAATGTATAGATTTATTATTTTTTTTGGATTTTCTCTAATGTTTTTAATTGCATTCACGGTAGAAAATCATCCATAAATACAACTTATAAGTCAATCAAGGTATGAAAAAGGTAAAATGTAAAATAGTTTGATATCTACAAGTTTAAAAGGTTAGAAGCAAAATCTCTTTCTAATAAACAAAATTATGGTCCAAAACCCAAAGATGATAAGAAAGGTCACATTTGTTACAGTTTTATTAAGGTCGCAATGTGTGTTAGCAATTATAGAACACACCGAGAAACGGGAGAACTTCAAAAATATTCTCGTAGGGCTAAAGTGCTTCAAAATACATTTCCCTGAAAAAAAAAGTTTCAACTTCAAATCTATCGTTAAAATATTGATAATCCCATATTATCCTTGTCGATAATTTTTCTCTCTCCTCCAGAACACCTCGATTTCTCTCTCTACTGTGACACGAAAATAATTGTTCTCTAACACGACGACAGATTCGGCGAGAGTGGCTTGAAATCGGAATCAGATTCGCTGCCAATAGGTTGAAATCGTTTGTTGTCAACAAAGAAACTTGCAATTTAGCAAGTTCCGCAGAAAAATTGTTGCATTGGGTCATAGAGTCTTAGGGGTTTAAGAGTCGCAAGAGTAAAGGGGTCGCAAAGGGGTCAAAGGATCGCATGGGTAAAACGGTCGCAGGGTTTAGGATAGGGTCGCAAAGGTCCAAGGGTCGAAGAGGGTAAAAGGGTTGCAGGGTCCAAGGGTAGAAGAGGTAAAAGGGTCGCAGAGGTACAAGTGTCACAGAGGGACCTCTTCGACCCTAGGACCCCTGCGACCCTTGTACCACTTCGACCCTTGGACCCCTACGACCTTTGTCCCTCTCCGACCCTTGGACCCTTGCGACCCTTGTCTCTCTGCGAGTCTTGTTACAATAATACTAAATCCAACCAAAAAGCGATACTAACAATATAATAAAAATAATTTATTATTTACAAATACAATTATTTACAAATAATATGAATAAAATTTGAAAATAATAATTTATCAAGTTATTTACAAATAATTGACTCAAATATCTACGAGCCTTGTACATTCGCGACTCTTGGACTCGTGCGACCCTTGTCCCTCACGACCCTTGGACCCCTGTGACCCTTGTCCCTCGCGACCCTTGGGCTCGTGCGACCCTTGTCCCTCGCGACCCTTGGACTCGTGTGACCCTTGTCCCTCGCGACCCTTGGACTCGTGCGACCCTTGTCCCTCCAATGGAGAACTTTTTTACTGTGAGGGAACAACCCATGTTCAGTCCATTGTTTTTACAAAACTTTCTTCAAGCCCCTCTGATGCTAGCGCAACCACGACTCACGAACCTTAAAGCTGCTAGCCAAAAATCGAACGTTTCGCGATCGATTCTACAATCGTGGTACATCATTACATGATATGGTCTACGGTAAAGACCGTTCTCCCTCGCAAACCCTATCGGAAATGTCTGCGACATCACCAAGTTACATCAGTATAAATGAATAAAAGTCTAATAAATAACCAAATTATATATGATGAATTGGTTCACTTATCAATGAATCTAGGGCCAGATTTGAACGCTTGACAGGTATAATGAAAACCCTCACATCAAGAGTGGCTCTAGTGACGTTAAAGACCATGTCACCTTCGTGACAGAAAAGTACGACATCTCTAATATGATTGTTTTGGTCGTTGTAGAAATCTATTAATCTATCAGTGAATTTGGAGCCATCCAACTTGACTTCCCATGTTCTGTTAGACACATTCGATTTAATCGTTGCCATGTTGTTGTCCCTCGTATTCCCGTGAATATACTCATCGAAGAAGATTTTCGGAATTTCCTGTAACAAAAAACGAAAAACAAAGTGATATCTGTACGTTCTCTACATGTAACATACCAACAGAGTGTGTTAAAGAAGATGACAAGGTAGTACAAATGCTTCACAAGAATCTCTCGGAAGAAATGAGGGAAATGTGGCATTTTCGGAAAAAAATGGATGGAATATGATGAGAGGAAAAAAATGATTGAAAAAAAGGAAACGACTGGAATTCGAAAAGACATGACAATTAATCGACATTAGATGGAATTCGAAAAGAGATGAAGACACGGTCACATGGGTCGTAGGGGTAAAAGGGTCGCAGGGTTAAGGGTCGAACGGGTAAAAGGTTTGCAAGGGACAAATAGTGTGACCCTTGTACCTCTGCGACCATTGGACCCCTGCGTCGCTTTACGCTTTATTATTAAATAATTATTTACAAATAATATTAATAATTTAAAAAACAATAATATACAAAGTTGAATTATCCATTCCCAAAATTATTTACAAAAGTTAAAAAAGAACAATGTACCAAATTACATCTTCCATAATCAAAGAGTAAAAATTTTTTTAGACCTTTGGACCGTGTGACCGTTTTCCCCCTCTGACCCTTGTCTCCCTTCGACCCTTGTACCTCTGCGACCACTTGGACGTGTGTGACCGCTTGGGCCTCTGCGATCCTTATCTCCCTTCGACCCTTGTCTCTCTTCAAGTCTTATACCTCTGCGACCCTTTATCTCCTGTGACCCTTGGACCCACTGCGACCCGTCTTACAATAATAGTAAATCCACAAAAGCATTGATACTAACAATAATACATTCGATTGAATAACAGTAAAAACAAACAAATACAAACATGAATTTTGGTTTTCAAATGATGTTCAAAGTAATCAAAATACAACGAAATTCAATCTATGTTGATTATAGGCCTTGATAGAGGGGTAAACAGTAGACAAGCTACATCATCAAGAACGGCGTGCAGTTCGACTTCGAGGGTACAACCCACGTTAAAGTCATTATCGTGACAAAACTTTGTCCAACCTCTGGTGATGCTAGCGCCACCGCGTTTCACGGGCCTTAGATGTGCCTCCCAAATCCGTACGTAATTGGTATCATATCAATCTTACTTCGTCTACCGCAAAGACCACTCGACCTCGCAAACTCTATCGGAAGTGTCTGCGATAGCCGAATAAATATACAACGACGCCAATCTAATGCATATACGGCAAGATTTGATGAATCAAATAAATCGGTTTGAGTTCACTTACCACTGCATCTACGACAAGATTTGAACGCGTGACTGGTACCGTGAAATTCTCTGACCAGAAGAAGATGACCCTGCTTCTACGGATGATGATGATATAGATGATACATATCGTAGATTACACATATCATCTCCGAAACCAATGAAAAACTCGGTATATATGCATATTCGTGATGAAAAACTAAGAAATCCCGAATACGAAAAATCATGGTCCTTGGAGAAAAGTTCGGTATGTTTTTTCAAATTTGATACGTTTTCTCAATTTTTGGTGAAAATTCGGCGGGAATTTTAGTGAAAATAATAAAATAAAACCAATCAAAATTGAGGGTGGCATGGGTCGCATATATGCGAAATCGACGAATTTTTAGGTTTATAATGATAAGATTCCAAAAACCAATCAAAACAATATATTTACAACGTCAAACTAATTAATGCCAAAGGAGGGCCGCATGGGTCGCTTGGTCGCATGTATTGATGAATAGATGCGAACTCGACGAATTTACGGATTTATGATGATAAAATGACAAAAACCAATCAAAACAATACATTTACAACGTCAAACTAATTAATGCCAATTGAGGCTCGCATGGGTCGGATGGGTCGCTTGGTCGCATATATTTATCAATAGATGCCACCTCGACGAATTTATGGGTTTATGATGTTAAATGACAAAAACCAATCAAAAGAATACATCTACAACGTCAATCAACGGTTAAAACAGATTATGACCTATGTGTACCTAGTTGAGTTGTGTATAACCAATGTCTGTATTTCAAAAGTTATAGTAGTGTTTTAAAAACTCGTCGAATGATTAAATAATACATTTAACATTTTGTTCAAATGGTCGATATTATTTATATTATTATCTATAATGATTCTAAATTAGAAATATACAACTGAAAGATATTGAGAATGGCATATTGATAATGGCATGGGTCGCTTGGTCGCATATATGGATCAATAGATGCGAAATCAACGAATTTACTAGTTTATAATGATAAAATGATAAAAACCAATCAAAACAATACATTGACAACGTCAAACTAATTAATGCCAAATGAGATTTTCATGGGTCTCTTGGTCCCATATATTGACGAATAGATGCGAACTCGGCGAATTTACAGATTTATGATGATAAAATGACAAAAACCGATCAAAACAATACATTTACAACGTCAAAATAATTAATGCTAATTGAGGGTCGAATGGGTCGGATGGGTCGCTTGGTTGCATATATTGATCAATAGATGTGAACTCGACGAATTTACTGGTTTATGATGATAAAATGACAAAAACCAATTAAAACAATATATCTACAACGTCAATCGACGGTTAAAACAGATTATGACCCATGTGTACCTAGTTGAGTTGTGTATAACCAATGTTGTGTTTCAAAAGTGATAGTAGTGTTTTAAGAACTCGTCGGATGATTAAACAATACATTTAACATTCTATTAAAATGTTGATATTATTTATATCATTACTTTTATTGATTCTATATTAGACATATACAACTCAAATATATTGATAATGGTATATTGATAATGCCATGGGTCGCTTGGTCACATATATGGATCAATAGATGAGAAACCAACGAATTTACTAGTTAATAATGGTAAAATGACAAAAACCAATCAAAACAATACATTTATAGCGTCAAACTAATTAATGCCAATTGAGGGTCGCATGGGTCGCTTGGTCGTAGTCCGTCTCCGTCTTCCAGTCTTCTGCATTCTTCTTATTTGGTATTGCAGTCCAGAGTTATCTCCTCCCATGTACATCGTCTTCCAGTCAAAATTCAAGAGTGACCCAACACCGTCACCTAAGTCACCCCCGTAATTCGTCAGTGACTGTATAGAGACTGAGTCCTCCGATTACCAAGACCTTGAGTAACACATAGACAGCATGATGCCTTGGATCGACAATGGTGACTACAACACGCAGGTCACAAAGGTAAAAAAGATTTTTCATAGAAATTGGGGTTAGATATGCATACTAAGAGAATATATGTAGATGTTAACTTATAGACATGGGTCGGAAGGGTCACATGGGTCGGATGACAGGAGTCTGACAGCAAAACGACAGGTCACATGGTTAGGAAGGGTCGCATCGGTCGGAAGAGTCACATGGGTCGGATAACAGAAGTCTGACAGCTAAACGACAAGTCACATGAGTCGTATAGGTCGCATGACTCGTATATGGTCATATGTGGTCGCCTGAGGTCACATTCGTCGGATGGGTTCCCGTTTAAACATGATTTTAATTTAATCCGATTGAGGGTCGCATAACAGGTCATATTGGGTCCCATGAGTCGGATGGGTCATAACCTTATGAACAATAGATGCAAAATAAGACATTTTCAACGTTTAAATATGGATTACATAAGGTCATAAAGTTACAAAGGTCACAAAAGTTACAAAAAAAGTTACATAAGGTCTCAAAGGTCACAACGGTTACAAAAAAGGCAAGAAAAAAGTTGAAGAAAAAAAGGCAAGAAAAAATTAGAAGAAAAAGGAAAAAAAGTTACATAAGGTTTCAAAGGTCACAAAGGTCTAATGTTTCGACATTAGAGACACATCGAAGCCCTCCCCCATAAAGAGAGTCGTGTGTAACTCAACGCCTTCTCCAAGTTGACCTCCAACCGTTAACTTAGGTAGCGCGGATACAGCTTGATGTTTGAGTCCGCTGATTACCAAGACCTTATGTAGTGCAGATACAACACAAAATCTTCCATCCACGTTGTAAGTATTTGTGTGTATCTGCATAGAGACCGAGTCTGACGATTACCAAGACCTTGAGTAACAAATAGACAACACGATGTCATTCATCCACCATGTGACAGATTATGACCCATGTGTACCTAGTGCAGATACAACACCGTGATGAAGGTCAAAACGGTCACAAAGATAACAAGGAGCTTTTTGAGAATTTAGGGTTAGAGACTTAGACGAAGAGACGATATAGATGGGATTCTCCCCCGATTCATTCTCATCTCAAATGGGTGTTATGGTGAGACTTAGAAAATTTGATGAACCTTTTAATATAGGGGTACCAGGGACGTGTCGCAATGGTCTTGAATGTGGCATTGGTAAAATAAACAGCATAGCTAGCACCTGGAAAAGTCAGTAGTCTGACATTGAAAAGACTAGTCGAAAGGGTCGAAATGGACAAATGGGTCGCAATGGCCAGAAGGGTCGCATGTGGCTCTGTGACCCTTGGACCCGTGCGACCCTTGTACCTCTACGACCCTTTACCCCTGCGACAATGTACCAAATATTTAAAAAATAACAATGTACCAAATGTTTACATCTTCCATTAAAAAAAACAATGTACCAAATATCAAGTTAGTCTTGGGGTGGATGGATACGTTTTCACTTACTAAATAAATTAGCCTCCATCTTCTCACGCAAGGAAGTAATATTGTTGTCGCAAATTAAGTGAAAAATATTCCTCCTTCTCATTAACGAGGCTTCTACGAATTTGTAGGAGAAAACACCACATGCATTCCCGCTTTGAATCTCTGATAGACCTTCATAATACTCATACTTCCATTCATGTTCTCCATAAGCCAAAGAAGGAAACCCTCCGAGAATCAGCATCTTGGGGACAACTTTTCTTATCTTCTCAATCACCAGATCGATATATGTTTCCTTAATTCTGCTCTGGCAGTCGTATACAGTGATGCATCGGATTTTGAAATCCGCTTTGATGGCTACCCAGTGACATCCTACCCATTGACTTTTTTCCGATGAAATGTTTAGAACCGAGGCAAAACCTTCGTACACACTAATTGGTGTCTTCGTACTTCTAAATGGATACTTGACATTCAAAAAATCAATAAGAATTTTTGGCAGAGTTTCCATATCCTCGCACATCCACAGCAAGAGCGTCTGCATGAAAGAAACATGACAAACGTAATAATTCTTATTCGCGATGGGATTCAATGCCGAGCGAGAATACATCACCATCAACGCCTCATCCAATTGCTCCAAAAAACATTTACACACATTAATACATATGATACAAAACTCTGTGAGACTAAGGTTTAACAAAACTTACATCATCTTCAAACCATACGTTGGCCTTTAATATAGTCTCCCAAAACTTTGGCCCACGGGGAATATCTAGCTTAGATTTCCACCACCGCTCATGTCGAGGTGTCTTCAGGAACATATATAGATTAGTCAATTTTTCATCGCTAGCATCAACGAACGAAAGAAATCGGGTTATCTCGCCCTTTAGTAATCCCTTGGGCTTCCACACAAACTCCCCTTCCCCTTCAGGTTTTTGAACCATCTTTTTTTCGGGTTCTTGAACAACCTTCTTTCCGGGTTCTTAGACTCCACCAACATCTTTCCCTCGCACTGTTCTTGCTCTTTTCGCCGGCGGAGGTTCAACATATGGTGTAGACTCTTTCGATAAAGGTCCAGCACCTTCATAAAATTTACTTCATTAAACATATGGCGACCAATGCAACCTATACGACCCATGCGACCAATGCGACCATGCGACCAATGCGACCTCTATGACTCAAATGACCATACTTACTTGGTGGTACTTCGACAATAGCGGCGACCTCTTGGACAGGAGCCACTGCTGGAGTATCCTTGGTAGGAACCTCGTCGGCGACGTCATCGACAGGACCCACTAAAGTATCTTTAGTGGGCACCTCTTCGACAGGATCCACTGGAGCATCTGCATAAAATTACTTCATTCATTAGACTCATTTTTCGTTACATTGATTGTGTAACACATGCGGCCCATGCGACCCATGCGACTTTAGAGACCCAATGACCAATGGGACATATGAAACCCATGCGACCGATGTGACCCTGCGACATATGCGACCCTATGACTTATACGTCCCTGCGACCAATCCAACTCTTGCGACCCACGCCAACTCTCGATGGAAATCGACTCTCAAATGACCTTTTCACTAAATATTACTTACTTGGTAGAACTCCATCAGGAGCAATGTTTGCCAAATCCTCTTCTAAGCAATCTCCAGAATCAACCAGCTCTTCGCTTGGCTCTTTTCTTGACACTTGATTTGGACGTTAAAGAAATTTATAAACATAATCACTAACAGTGTCGGAAGATTGGTTTTCGGTGCTCGCAACTTTCTCGGTAGCCTTTGATTTTGGATTAGGCATATGACTCCCGACATCCCTTAGAAGGTCTCTTACGGCATTGATGATTGTTTTCTCCGACTTCCTTATTTCCTCTATTAATTTCTGGTCCAGTGTCAGAGGGACTGCAACATCAGCATCATCTTGGACCTCAATTATTTTTTCACTCACGCTCTCCTTCCTCTTAGTCCCCTTTTCTTTCCATTTTTTTTATCACCAAGAGCTGCTTTTCGTGTCAATAGTTCTTGCTTACAAATATCCTCCTAACAAATACCCTTCGGATTTCTACGAAGATGTTCCATCCATATCTGAACATTGGGATCGTCACATCCCTCATAATCCTCCAGATCAGAAAATAAAGCTTCCTCTTCGTGTTCAGCACGAAGAACACTTAGAATATCCTGAAAAACAAAAAATAACCATTATTACCCTCTTACCCTTGTTGCCCTCGTGGCCCTTGTGTAATTGTTACCTTAGAATCTCCGATCTGCATTATCACATCTACATACTTCGGGTTAAAACTGGATTTAACCATCTTCTTGCACATTCTTGGGCATGATCGATGCGCATCCACAACCTCAACATACCATCCCTTTCCGCCCAAACTAAGGATTAATTCGAATGGAAGTAACTCAAACTTTAAAACAAAATGATAAGAATGAAAAAACTACGAAAACATTCAAGTTATTCGAATAATATATACAACTTACCATTACTGGGATCATGAAACCGCCACAATACCATTTTGGTTTCGGTGATTCCCCGCTAACATTCTTGCGGCAAGTATCCACAATCTTCTCGAATGTGTAACGCCCCCATGGAAAGCCTTCACAAAATTCCAAGTCATCAACCATGTCAATGAGATCATGGCTGATAGAGTTTTCTGTTGAAGGCTTGTGAACCATAACCTGCGCCAACAACATCAAAGTTGCCAACCTCGTCCGGTCGTCGGAATTCTTTGCTTTCACAAGCTTTTCAGTGACTTGTGCAGGGGTCACCTTTCCACAGCTGAAATTTTTCAGCCTGAATGTGACACCCCATATGGACTCCCATCCTTTGGGATATGGTCCGCATTTCAATCCAGAAATTAGTGTGTGCTCCACTATAGAGTACCAGATGGGAATATCGTTTAAGACGAACCACAACTCCGTCTTGTCCCGTATAATCACGGAGTGATTTAGTAGGATATACATTTGAACCTTAATCAATATGGAGACACATTGTAAATGGAATAAATGCCCAAACTGTGACTCCTTCTCGAAGTGATGCAACTCGTATTCATCTAAGATTTCTCCCAACGTCGTTATTGTCTCGTGAGGATAACACTTGGTGGTGATCTTTGGAATTCTGTCCATGTGCTTGAGTTCATACACAAACTTTGGCTTTGGTGCCACCTGCAAAATGACCAATTAAGAATACATTATACTTCTACCGACCTAAGCAACCCATGCGACTCAACCGACCCTCAGACACTCTGCGACACTCAACCGACTCACTAAGACTCAAGCGACCCACGAGGCATAATATCAAGCGACCCACGCCACTCAAACGAACCTTGCGACTCAAACGACCATGAAGACTCAAACGACCCTTGCGACCTAAACGACCCTATCGACTCAATGACATAAGCGACCCATGTGACTCAAACGACCCTTGGACTGCCTGCGACGCTCAAACGACCATTGTGACCCAACCCACTCACTAAGACAACCGACACACTGAGTCGAAGATGGTCGCGCAACTCCTGCGACCCTTGCAACTCAACCGACTCACTGAGTCGAAGATGGTCATGCAACTCCTGCGACCCTTGTGACTCAACCCACTCACTGACACTCACCCATTCCAAATCAATAAACCATTTTGTGACTCGACAACTTGCAAAACCCTAGAAATTGATCTGCTTACACTTATTGACGCCATTGAAGATTGACTCATGCTCTCTTCTTCACTTTTGCTGCTGATTCTAGCAATTTTCCTTTTTGCCAACTTCAAATCGATCCCTCTCAAGTCCGACATCATTTATTCTTTCTTGCTCTAAACTTTGAAACAGGTTTCACGTCGAAAAACTGCTCGACTTTCTTGCTTTTGATACGGTTTGAAAGTTTTTCACGTCGAAAAACTGCGAAATGTGGGTTTTCACGTTCGAACATTAAGGGCAAATTTGTCTTTTCTTTCGTTTTTTTTATTTAATAATTATTTTAGGGAAGGGTATTTTTAAAGCGGTTTAGCCCTATGAGAGTGTATCTGATATTCCGCCCCGAGAAAATTAATCTGGAGAAATATCTAGGGTCAAACAAAAATAATAATTTTCAACATATTTATTTTTAAATAGAAATACGAGAAATTAAAAATGAATCTGATTACATCTAATTTATACTAAAGCAAATGATAGTATTTATTCTATCACTATACATATACTATCCATGTAAAAAAAAACTTACACTTACAACAAAACACATGAAAATTTATTTTTTTTTCATCCACGTTTTGTTTTCCTTTCCATTAAAAAATCCTTTTTGTAACGTTTGTAATATATTTCTTAAACGATATTAGGTATCCTATAAATTTGAAAATAGAAGATAATATTTAAATAATTTAAATGGAAGAAGTAAAATATATGATATTTTTTTCAAAAATATTATATCTCCTTGTATTGACTTTTTTATCTCTATAGAGAATTCCGAAATAAAGTCTAGAACAACTATAAATTAGTGGAGACCGTGTATGTCCTAAATCAACACACAAATGTAAGAGTTTTTTATTTAGATCTAGTACTGACCACGTATGTATTCAGTTCTTACTTTTAAATTATGTTTCACAATTTTAAAATTTATTTCAAATTGATGTTAGTTTTAGAATTTTTTTAAGATGATAAATTGATGTTGTTTTGGACAAATGTTTTTCAAACAAAAAAAGTTAGGTTCATTAGTTCGCACTTAATCATGAATAGTCGAATATCTGGACAAAGTCTAGAAAAGCTAGGTGATCACTTTTAATAAAGTGTAGTTTCTCATAAATTTCACATTTTTTTCTCGAAAGAAGTTTCCAACCATTAAACAAAAACAGATTCAGACATATCGTCATTCCGCATTCAATCAATTCAAAATGAAATAAGAAAATGTTTTATGTCTACCATTAAATAGTTTGATCCTCTCTTTGCAATAATGTCTTCACATCGATTTGCGCCATGTCGTGCGAATCTCATTCGTTATTGAGGAAATCATTCTAACAAGTGATGGATAGAAAAAAAATATTGGTGCAAAGCCTTCAATTTGCGTACATATGCAATTCTAGATGGGGCACTCACTCCATTCCTAGTCGTAATCTAACCCCTCCAGAATCTCAGAGAATTGAACCACAACTCAACCAAATTCCATTATCAATTCAAGATCGAACCACATTGCATTTTACTATCCCTATCGGAGGTTTTTGCCATAGGTTAAATGTGGAATCTGGGTTTGAGGATGTTACCTGTGTTGGAAAAAGTGACTAATTTATCCTTGTAGAGAAAATGACATTTTTTGCCCTCTCCTTTTAAGAGTCCCACATCCGTAGTTTGCCATCTCCTTTTAAAAGTCCCGCATCGGTCGCATCAAAATAGGTCTGCTCCAGGATGCCTATAAAAGGCCATTTCGGCCAAGGGAAAAGAGGCAACAAAAAAACAAAGTTCTTTAACTTCTTTCAATATTTTTCCTAAGCATTCGAGTTTGAAAGCTATATTTTTCTAAGCATTCGAGTTTGAAAGCTATTCCATCTTCCTTCTCGCGAGTGCACGCGTACGAGGGAGCTGTTGTGTAAACCTTGAGGAAGTGTTCGGTGTCGATTGCACCACGGTCGTACCGAAATTACGCTTTCAGGGCAGTGGCATTTACCACGACACAGCTTGGTCACGTTCTTATTTCCTACATTCTGAAAGTGTAATATATTATTCTTTTCATTCCTAAACAAAAAGTTTTATCAGAAAAGTTTACATAAATTTTCAGAGAGTCTTTCTTCTAGATACATCCCATCAATATCAAGTTTTTCGGTTATTGCACGTAGAATCAGAAGATCTATTTCGCTGCATGTCGTATACTATAAATCCAGGTATTTATCTCAATCTTCTGTTTTGAGTTTCTCAAATCTTGATATAATTCACAATAGAGTTTCGAGGGTTTCGGAATCCGAATTAGGTGAAATCGGATTCTTTTAATTGGTATTAGAGCCGATTTATTGAGTTTATGTCAGATTTGAGTTTAATTGTTGCTAAATCAAATAGTTTTGAAGTAAAATTTGGTTTAGGATTAAGAGAGAAAAAAAAATCTTCTACGGAACGTGTAACTATTACGGAACGTGTAACTGTTAAAAAAACATTAATTAATCATTAAATGTGACAATTGTAGAACTTTTTTTTTTTGTTTTTGTTTAAATAAAAAAAAAGTTTAATTGGGCTCGTTGTTTGTAAATGGGTTCAACCCAATTTATTTGGGTTACAGTTTGGCCCATTCTATTAAAGATTTTCGGCCTGACTTTATGTAAAAGAAAGGCCCGGACCATGTTGTTAAAAGCAAATTGGCTGTTGGGCTCGTGTGAAATGGGCTTTCAGATTATTATTTTTTTAAAAAGAATTGAAATGGATCCGGCCCATTTTTAAAGGAAAGATGGGTTGGACTCTATTATTAAGGATATTGGGTCTGATTTTATGTTAAAAAAAAGGCCCGACCCGACGTGTTAAAACAAACTTGGCAGATCCTTCAACAAAAGAATTATCGAGAAGAATTATTCAAGAATCTTCTAAAGGAATGGGACTTAAACCTCTGGGTTGAATTGAGATATAAGTCAGAAAGACTTATTCTATAACTCTAGTGGTTAAGTGGTCCTATGAAGGACTTGATGGATACTTGAGATGTAAGTCAAGAAGACTTATTCCATGACTCTAGATGTTGAGCGGTCTTGTGAAAGACTTGATGGATGATGATATGGAAGTCTTATGGACTTAATAACTTCATAGCTCTATTGTTGAGTGGTCTGTATTTATATCGGACTTGATGAAGTTATTGTTATAAATGAGTGTGAAGGTGGGCGCCTTCTATGAAAGAAAATTGAGTTTCTTTCTAGAACACTCATAGAACCAAGGTAAAAAGAAGACGCATGGCCTTTAAAAGCGTTGTAACCGTATCGCGGAATAGCAAATACCAAGGAATTGATACGTGTTGTAGGGGTCTCAGTTTAAGCTTTTGAAAGTTCAAGAAGCAATTCACTTTCACTAGCTTAAGTTGTTGCCTCACATCACTACGCATCAATTCACTTGTAAGATATTGATGTTTAAGTAATTCAATTCCTACATTTTTCATTTTACTCGTATGTTTTTGTTATAGTCATTTTGTGGGGGATTGTTGGAGAAAATGACTAATTTACCCTTGTAGAGAAAATGACATTTTTGCCCTCATCTTTTAAGAGTCCCACATCGGTAGTTTGCCCTCTCCTTTTAAGAGTCTCACATCGGCCGCACCAAAATAGGTCGGCTCCAGGATGCCTATAAAAGGCCATTTCAGCCAAGGGAAAAGACGCAACAAAAAAACAAAGTTTCTTTAACTCCTTTCAATTTTTTTCTAAGCATTCGAGTTTGAAAGCTATATTTTTCTAAGCATTCGAGTTGAAAGCTATTCCATCTTCCTCCTCGCGAGTGCACGCGTATGAGGGAGCAGTTGTATAAACCTTGGGGAAGCGTTCCGTGTCGATTGCACTGTGGTCGTACCGAAATTACGCTTTCAGGGCAGTGGCATTTACAACGACACAGCTTGGTCACGTTCTTATTTCCTACATTCTGAATATCTATGTCTAGGATAGTGTCGTTTTCTGTCGTTATCTCTTTCCATTCAAAGCAATCTTCTTGAACGTTTCTCACACTAAGAAGAATGCTGAATGCTTTCCCACAATTAACATGTTCATTGCTTTCCAAATCCTCCAAAGAATCCAAAAAATAGATTACAATACACCGAATTGATATCCCTTTCTCCGCTACATCCATCAGGTAGTATTGGGGATAAAATCTATACTTATAATGTTGTCGGGTGCATAAAAAAACGTGATTTGGCAGTTCCACTTTGTATTTGCAAAAATGAAAGATCAAATAGTTCGTTTAATCATTTGGAGAATAACATAAAAGCAGTGTCAAATGAATTGTTCAACACTCTCCATATGATATTCCTTATCTTTGGGGGTACCTTTGCTTCCACACACGCTCTTTATCCCATTTGATATGTATAATCATAACATTAGTTGGAATCCTTGTGAAGTGTGGAGTCCGGATAATCACGGTATGCTTTAACTGTTTAGATCATCTCCATGCAAAACCAATATTTAGCATATAGTCGTGACACACGCCATCACCTATTCAATTTATTCATTCTCAAATTCCATAACCTCCATTGTTCTCTGAAGAAAGATCAACATCACTCTATTATATTCCTTGCTCATATCTAGTTTTAGAGACATAACGTTCTTTTTGCATTATTCCCCATTCGTAAAGCATGAAAATTTTCTGAGTCTATCAAGATGTTATCCAATATATGTCATTCGGTCAAAAATGTGATGTGATTCTTACTTATCAGTGATGGTAGACATCGTTTAAGTCTCTTGAATAGAATCTAGGACATAATCTTGTAAACCACATTGCATAGGCTGATCGGTAAATCTTTCATGTTTTTACACTCTTTTTCTTCAGAATCGAAACAAATATGAGCATTATTTCATTGTCGATCAATGACCCACCATCATGTTATGTCTTGGGACTTTTCTTTGTCAATGTCAAAACAAGCATCTCGGATATTTTCTCTTAATACTGGTTAGTTAAGTCAATTCATTTCAAGCGTCACCAATTTATCCATATTGTCAAACACTTTTAGTATCGAACTTTCATTTGTAGACATGAGTGGCCTGTCAAAATATAATGACGCTATCTTCCCCAAAATACTCCTCTTTCTACTATTCAATCCCATTTTCATCCTCCAAGGAGATAAGATTGTTTATGATCCGACTTTGACTCGCACACACATGGAAAAATTTGGAATTTCTCCTATCTCTTTCTTTGAGCCATCGAACTCGCAATTTTTGCATCTAATAGATTTCTTCATTCTTATATACCGCCATTAAATGTTCTTTTAGCTCCTTAACCCACTAGCAACCCGATAGTTGAACCTAGAACTTGTCATTCCAAAGAAAGGACGTCCAAAACCCAGACTATAACACGATTAGACAACTTGAAATGTCGTGAATGACGCTACAACACTTGTAATCTAGTGTTGATAACTCACAGAACAACTCAAAATCCCTCCAAAAGATTGATGGCTAAATCTCTAAAATTAGCAAGAAATACGAAAACTTTGTCAATAAAAACTTAGGTAATAATGTCATGCAAATATTCCTCCATTTATAGGGGCCAAATAATAATGAAAACAAACTAAAATGAGACAAGCAAATAAAGCCGAATAAAATACTTGCTCGAGTGATGTAACTACTCAAGTCAAGCACCGTTTAAGTCTTAACCCTAAATCCGCAAAAAATATGTTTGACCAAGCAATAGTAATGCTCGATTGAGCTCTCGAGTTCCTTAGTGCTCGAGCCAAGTGGTAATTCCTTCCGCATGCTCCATTGGCTTGGCCTCATATCGTCTTGTTCCCTTCAACCTTATCCACTTGAAGGCACATCGCATAAGCTTCATGCTCTTGTGGTGCCTTAGAAACTCCATCCACCACAAATCGAACAAACACATGCTGTACCCTCTTAGCTTTATCTCTGGTGATCGGCCCCTATATTATCAAGTGTATCAGGCACAACCTCATCCTCATCAGCCTCGTATTTTTTAAAAGGATTTGACTTCAAATAAAGGTCGTCATCTCCATCAAAATGAGCCAATTCAAAAACATTGAAAGTTGAACTAACATTGTATTCACCAGGAAACTTGATCTTGTATGTGTTGTCATTGATGCATTCGATCGCTTGTTTGCATGTTTGGAATATGGCTCGATCTTCTTTTCGATGTTGACTAATGCCTTCTCATGTATCTATATCACAAACTTGATATTCTTCTTGCCATCAAGGTTAGTAAAATTTGAAAACGGTAAAGGGACCATGTCTAACAGTGTAAGTGGGTTCAAACCATACACGATCTCATAAGGTGAAAATTGAGTAGAAGTATAAAGTGCCCTCTTATATTTAAACTCAAAATGGGGTAGACACTTTTCTCATGTTTTCAAATTACTCTTGAGTAACGCTCGTAATAAAGTTTCTAAATTTCTATTACCAACTTTTATTTGTCCACTCATTTGAGGGTGACAGGTAGTGGAGGATAAAAGTTTGGTGCCTAACTTAGACAAAAGTGTTTTCCAAAAGTAACTTACCAAAAGTTATAACTAAAGAACTTAACATCTCTATCAGACATGATAGTCCTAGGATTGCCATGCAATTAACAATATCGCTAAGGAACGATGAAGCAACATGTGATGCATCATGATGCGTTCTCAAAGTTAAATAAAATAACCTAAACTACCCGCAAGTGCACGGCACGTGTGTAGTATTTTAGGTGTCGATCCCACAGAGACTACGCAACACAATCTAAACTCGAACTATGAATCAAACTTTCTAACGAACAAATATGGTTGAAGAATGAAATACTGAAAGTAAATAAACGAATCGGTTCTTAACGATAAGACAAACGTTCTAGGAATCCAGTTTCACCACAAGACTATCGAAACTAACGATCAATCTATCTATCATGCAATCCCAGTTTAAGCAATCTAAGGCAGACGATCCTAATATGATATCTACCCTCTCTCAAGGCATAGAGACGTGATATAGACAAGTTGCCCCCTACTTTTGTGGCTGACACCTTGAACTAAACCCATGAGAACTATGATTCGTCCGTTTTACCCTCAACCGTTGCTACCCTACTTTCGTGGCCTAACCTCGGTTGTTCTAAACCTGATCTTCTAGGACTAGAATTCTCCTTTCGGTCCTTCTCCTAATCCCTAACACATGCATCTACGCGGCCGTCGCAAACACAAGTAAATTAAGCGCTCAGATAGAGAATAGATAAACGAAAACGGGAAGATGCATTCAAAGATAAATATGGTTCCGGGATAGCCAAGGGCTAATCCATTCTCCTAGAACAAACAAACTACTCGCTCATGCGTCTGTAAACAAACATAAACATAATAGAAAGTCTAAGGAACATGAAAACCAAGCGAAACCGAAGTGTTGGGTTGATCTCCAATGCTCCTTGCTTGCCTCCTCGCAAGAATCTCCTCAATCACGAACTGAATCCAAAGTCCCCTCTCATGTCATCCTCTAGCCTCCTTTTATGTCTTTTAAGTCGGTCCAATTGTTGCCTTAATCCCCCCACGAGTTTCCTCTTATTTTAAGTTAAGTTAACTTAACTTAACTTGCTGCTAGGGTCGCGACCCGCTCGGGCGCTCAATGTACCCGCTCGGGTACGGCTAGGTCAGGTCGCGCGGATCGCGATCCGTGTGGGAGTGCCCGATCGGGCATGATGTGCGCCCGGTCGGGTTTGAGGCATCTGCTCGGGCGTTTCCTTGCCCGAGTCGTGCGTGAATGCGCACCAAAATTTGCCGGAGCTTTTGCCCGATCGGGTGTGAGTTGTGCCCGATCAGGTGGTGGCTCTTCATGCTAAATCTCGTCCCGTTTGTCCCGTGATGATCCTTGATGTTGGTCCTTAGCTCCGTGCATGTTCTTTCGCTCCGAAATGAACCCAATACGCGTAAAAACCTTTAAGAACATGAAAACACGAAATCAAGTAAAACGGATACGAAATCATACGTAAAGCAACACATATATATCAAAAACATCTCTTAAATCATGCAAGAAATACGTATGAAAACGAGATGATTAAAATCCCCCAGACTTGAATGTTTGCTTGTCCCTAAGCAAACGTAAACGTGGAACACATGGGGTGTACAAAATACGAGAATTCCCCCTTCTCCTAGAGATACCACTAAAGCGAACCTAACCGATCAACTAGCATGTCGAGAGCAAATTCGGCCTAATCAAGTTTTCAGTCTTAATCCTAGGTTCACCAAGGCTACCCATAAGAAAGTAAATCAAAGGAAAACTAAACAAGCCACCGTAACTCCCTCCACCAAACAAGACTTCAGACAATACCAAACCTAGATCAACCGAGGATACTTGTTTCTTTCTTTCCATGCTTCTTTCTTTCTTTTTCTTTTCTTTTTCTTTTTTTCTTTTTCTTTTCTTTTTATGACTTCTTTTTCTTTTGTTTCCCCTTTTTTTATTTTTTTCTTTTTCTTTTTTTTTCTTTGCATACACACTAGGCTTCTAGGACGTCGAATTTGAAGGGATCTAGCCTCTACTTAGACCCAGACTACCGATGACGGTATACTCATGCATCTCGTTAAGAGTGCAGCGGAGTAGGCGGCTTTTTGTGCCATTCCCTTAGGACGTAGAAAGATGATCGCCAACCCACCACTTAGACCCGAGCCACCGAAGGAGTAACAAGGTC
>CM071864.1:22357490-22385114 GCA_036759665.1 Gynandropsis gynandra | reverse complement strand
GACAAACGTTCTAGGAATCCAGTTTCACCACAAGACTACCGAAACTAACAATCAATCTATCTATCATGCAACCCCACTTTAAGCTATCCAAGACAGACGATCCTAATATGATATCTACCCTCTCTCAAGGCATAGACACGTGATCTAGACAAGTTGCCCCCTACTTTCGTGGCTGACACCTTGAACTAAACCCATAAGAACTATGGTTCGTCCGTTTTACCCTCAACCGTTGCTACCCTACTTTCGTGGCCTAACCTCGGTTGTTCTAAACCTAATCTTCTAGGACTAGAATTCTCCTTTCGGTCCTTCTCCTAATCCCTAACACATGCATCTACGTGGCCTTTGTAAACACAAGTCAATTAAGCGCTCATATAGAGAATAGATAAACAAAAACGGGAAGATGCATTCAAAGATAAATAGAAAAATGGTTCCGGGATAGCCAAGGGCTAATCCCTTCTCCTAGAACAAACAAACTACTCGCTCATGCGTCTGTAAACAAACATAAACGAAATAGAAAGTCTAAGGAACATGAAAACCAAGCGAAACCAAAGTGTCGGGTTGATCTCCAATGCTCCTTGCTTAGCTCCTCACAAGAATCTCCTCAATCACGAACTGAATCCGAAGTCCCCTCTCATGTCGTCCTCTGGCCTTCTTTTATGTCTTTTAAGTCGGTCCAATTGTTGCCTTCATCCCCCCACGAGTTTCCTTTTATTTTAAGTTAAGTTAAGTTAACTTAACTTGCTGATCGGGTCGCGACCCGCTCGGGCGCTCAATGTACCCTCTCGGGTACGACTAGGTCTGGTCGCGCGGATCGCGATCCGTGTGGGAGTGCGCGATCGGGCATGATGTGCGCCCGGTCGGGTGTGAGGCATCTGCTCGGGCGTTTTCTTTCCCGAGTCGTGCGTGAATGCGCACCAAAATTTGCCGTAGCTTTTGCCCTATCGGGTGTGAGTTGTTCCCGATCGGGTGGTGGCTCTTCATGCTAAATCTCGTCCCGTTTGTCCCGTGATGATCCTTGATGTTGGTCCTTAGCTCCGTGCATGTCCTTTAGCTCCCAAATGAACCAAATATGCGTAAAAACCTGTAAGAACATGAAAACACGAAAACAAGTAAAACGGATACGGAATCATACGTAAAGCAACACATATATATCAAAAACATCTCTTAAATCATGCAAGAAATACGTATGAAAACGAGATGATCACATCATTAGTTTTATGACATGCAATATATTGAGCAATCATAGAGAATCGATAAACGATGACAAAAACATAATTGTGTTCTAATTTAGACCTAGCGAGGCCTAACACAAAATCCATATAGAAATATCCGTCTAAGGGTAACTCGAAATAGGTAATGGTGAGTACATACTGTGGGGTTTGTCATCTCGTTTCCGTACATGATTCCCGCATAATTTTAGAGATGTTTCTGATGATAGTTGCGATGTTTACATGTGATTTTGTATCCGTATTACTTGTTTTCATGTTCTTACAGGTTTTAATGCGTATTTGGTTCGTTTCGGAGCTAAAGAACACACACGGGACAAAATACGACCATCTGAGATCATAACGGAGCAAATGGGACGAGAAATGGGCAAGGAACACGATACGACATGCAGAGCCAAGGCCCCTGCACGGCGTGGTTTCTTTAGCCCGCTCGGGCTGAACTTCCATGAAATGTTGCTCACCTCGGACTCACCTTCAGCACGCACGGGTCAAAAACTGGTGAGGAGCCCGCACGGGGCGTTCTCCTTAGCCCGCACGGGGTGGTGGTCCAGTAAATTATGCACGACTCGTGCTCATCCTTAGCACGCACGGGTCATGGAGGATTTGGGGAGCCCACACGGGTTGTACCAAGCCCATACGGGTCGTGTCTGCAACAACCTCCCTTGAAATTCCCTAACAGGGAGAGAGCTTAAAAAGGGACTCCCAATTGAGTCTAGATGGAAGATAAACAGAGAAGGGAACCCTAGGAGGGTAGATCGGAGTCTATCCATCTTTGGAGACAGCCCTCTTGACGAGAGACACATAAGGAGACGAAAGATCGAATCAAGACGACGCCTCACTGGATTTCTAAGCTCTATAGACATTCTATCTCGGAACTTCTTTAATTTATTTATGTATGCATTTCCCGTTTTTTCTAATCTATTCTTTTTTAGTGCTTAATGTCTTGTCCAGTTCCACGAATTTCCCTTCCTTCAACGAGTTGTGCTTTAGAGTTGATTGGCTGGACAAGTCGACAAATGGCATGCTTGATCGAGGAAGTATTTCTGATCCTCTCGAGAGATGCTTGAAGAAAGTTTGCAGGAACGCAAGACTCATGGATGAAGAAGCCAAGCTCTACCGGAAATTCATGAGTGCCACTGAGGCACTGCAAGACGCCCCACATGAGGAGACACCGCACGAAACCCTCACTGATTCTGCAGTAAAGAAGGCATCTAGGCTTCAGCTCAAACATCTTCATTCCTCTCTTCTGCATGAGACGCGAAATCCACCCATTCGTCTTAATAAGCGTAGACAAAATGAGCCCTTCATTGTGTATTCACGGGATGCTTAAGAAGGACAGCCACAAATCCTATATCAAAGATCAAAGATGGCTGCACCTGGGTTCGAACAAGGTAATGAAAAAAGAGAACGTTAAATTTTTTTATGTAGATATCGTTTATCCTATCTCGGGCAGCAAATGGATGAATCCCGTGCATGGTGTGCCAATGAAAGGATAAATGACACTAGCGTGCAATGCGAATAAGAAGCGTGCTAAAGAATGGCATGACGCAAAGATCCTACCTCATGACTCTCGGCCAGGTAATTTGGTTCTACTTTTCGACTCTCATTTTAACTCTTTCTCAGAAAAACTACATTCTCGTTTGTCTGTGCCTTTTCAGGTACGGGAGGAGTTCACGCATGGAATAGTAGAACTTTGGAGCGAGACGAGCGGAACTTTTAAAGCTAATGGGCACTACCTAAAGCAATATCAAGCCGCTCAACCGATTGAAAATGGAAACTCCATCTCCCTATTTGATCCACCCATCACGAGCACATGAAGCATGGAGACATCAAGCTTAACGACATTTAATAAGCGCTTTCTGGAAGGCAAGCCAGCATTTTTTCGTAGTTTAGGACTTCATTTATATAAAAAACAAAACATAAAAAGAAGAAGACCTACAACCGTGACTTCACCTTTCCTATCCTCCATCAGAGCTTCATGTCGAGGACGTCGTTATATTCAAGTCTGGGGGAGTACCTCACGTTTGTCAGGTGATTTCGTTTCATTTTCTTTTGCTTTTCTCTATGATTTCGTAGTTCTTACTTAGTTTTAGTTTGTTTTTGTTTTCATGAGTCTGAGTCGTCCCAAGCACTTGTTCGGCACCACGTTT
Organism: Gynandropsis gynandra; assembly: GCA_036759665.1. Classification (NCBI taxonomy): domain Eukaryota; kingdom Viridiplantae; phylum Streptophyta; class Magnoliopsida; order Brassicales; family Cleomaceae; genus Gynandropsis; species Gynandropsis gynandra. The sequence continues at coordinate 22,381,738 of CM071864.1, read as the reverse complement.
TGAGATGAACCTTGAACTTAAGATACTTAAGAAGTTGGTCTTTTCCGTGATATCTTGCACGTTAGAGCTTATTAGTCGGTTGAGGAATGAGTAGCTCATAAGTCTGTGGGAATCCTAGTGTTACTTATTGGAGGTTTAGACGAGATTGCTAGGCTAGTTTCTTGTTCATTCTCTCTAACCAAATGATTATAATTCATATAGACGATGATTTACTTCTTTTTCGCGAGGATAATTTGATCGTATGAATTGAGCTTGTTTTGCAGAATAAGAGCGTACACTAACACTCTGCTATCGATAGAAATAATACCTAAAAGCATGATCTAAAATCGATATGAGTGCATCGTCCTTCATACTTTTTCGATGGTTCGGGTATAAGTGGTGGGTTGGGGATCATCTTTTTACGTCCTAAGAGCAAGGTGCATAAAAATGTCATCTACTCCGCTGCACTCTTGAACGAGATGCAAGAGTATACTATCATCGGTAGCTTGGGTCTAAGTAGTGGTTGAATTCCTTCAAATCCGACATCCTAGAAGCCTAGTGTGTTTGCGTATCAATAAAAGAAGAATAAATAAAGAACAAATGAAGAAAAAAATGGGATGAAAGAATAAAGAAGCTCGTAAATAAAACAAGTATCCTTTTTTATTCTATGTTAGCGTTTGTTTGAAATCTTGTTTGGTGGAGAGAGTTGCGGTTTCTCGCTTAGCTCGTCTTTGATTTGCTTTGCTATATATAGCCATGGTGAACCTAGGATAAAGACTGGCAACTATTAGGCCAAATTTTCTTTGAACTTGCTTGTTATTCGATTATGTTTGCTTTAGCGGTGTTTCTAGGGGGAAAGGAGAATTCTTGATTTCTGTATCTTTAACGTGTTCCACGTTTACTTCTGCTTAGGGATAAGAAACCATTCAAGTCTGGGGGATTTTTTATCATCTCATTTTCGTACACGATTCTCGCATGATTTTAGAGATGTTTATGATGATAGTTGCGATATTTGCGTGTGATTTTGTATATGTTTTACTTGTTTTTGTGTTTTCATGTTCTTATAGGGTTTAATGCATATTTGGTTCGTTTCGGCACTAAAGAACATACACAGGAAAAAATATGACCATCGAAGATCATTACGGAGCAAACAAGACGAGAAACTTGCAAGGAACGCGATACGACATGAGGAGCCAAGGCCCCCACGCGGGGGTGGTGTCCTTAGCCCGCTCGGGCTGAACATCCAGCAAATGTCGCTCGCCTTGGACTCACCTTCAGCACGCACGAATCAAGAACTGGTGAGGATCCCATGCGGGGTATTCTTTTTTGTCCGTGCGGGGTGGTGGTCCAGCAAATTCTGCCCATGGCTTTTCCAGAACCTCTTTGATTTATTTATGAATGCATTTCCCGTTTTGTTAATCTATTCTTTGTCAAAGTTCTTAATGTCTTGTGTTTACGAAGGCTGCGTATATGCATGTGTTAGGGATTAGGAGAAGGACTGAAAGGAGAATTCTAGTCCTAGAAGATCAGGCTTCCAACAACTGAGACTAGGTCATGAAAGTAGTGTAGTAACGGTTGAGGGTTAATCGGATGAATCATAGATCGTATGGGGTTTAGTTGGGGTGTCAGCCTTGAAAGAGGTTAGGAATTACATTAGGATCGTCCGCCTTAGATATCTTGATAGGGAACACATGATTAGATAGATCGATAGTTGGTTTCGGAAGCTATGCGGTGAAACCGTATCCTAGAACGTTTGTCTCATTTTTCAAAAACTCCTAGGTTTACTTCATTTTTATTATTTGCATCTCATAACCATTATTCCATTGTAGCAAGTTTGATTCTAGTTTGATTCTTAGTCCATGTTGTGGTAATCCCTATGGGATCGACACCTATAATAGTACACATGTCCCGTGAACTTGCGGGTAGTTTAGGTTAACATGTTTAACTTGACGCGCATCGGGGTTCCAAATGAGATTTAGCTTTCTTACACATGACACACCTTCCATACATATGCTTAATGTCTCGACACAAATGGGGCCAATATAAATGTTCCTACAATATGGACTAAGTCTTAGCCACTCCAGAGTGTCCCATTAGTCCTCCTCCATGTGCCTCACAAACCAATAAATCTCGAACAGAACTTTCTTGTACACACAACTTACTTTCATGAAATAAATACCCATCAACACGAAAGTACTTACGTGTGGTGGTGTTCTCATTGGACTCGAATATTTCACCAAAATAAATATCACTATCGTGGAGTTCCTTAGGTGTTTGAAATCGAGCACACTTGCATCTATTGTACAAAGCAGAGTATAATGTCGAGATAATGCATCAACAACAACATTTTCCCTACCTTTCTTCTACTTGATGACATATAGGAAGGTCTCTACGAACTCCACTCACTTGGCATATCTATGGTTCAAATTTTGTTTCCACTTTATGCTTGAGTTATTCATGGTCGTATGAATCACAAATTCTCTGGGACATATGAATCACAAATTCTCTGGGACACAAGTAGTGTTGCCATGTGTAAAGTGGTTGCACCAATTCATACACTTTATCATAAGTTGTGTAGCATAAATATGCTCTATTTAGCTTCCCGCTAAAGTACGCAATGCGTCCATGCTCTTGCATTAACACCGCTCCAATTCATACTCCAAATCCATCACAGGCAATTTCAAATGTTTTAATCAAATCACGTAATGCGAATAAGGGAGCTTGTTTCGTTTTATCTTTTAGAGTTTGTAAGGCTCTCTCTCGTGTTTTGCTCCACTGGAACGTGACATTGTTCTTGATTACTTTAGTCATGGCCGCAGCCAAGGTGCTGAAATCTTTAATGAATCGAAAATAGAATCTGACAAATCCAAGAAAGTTCTAAACCTCTCTAACCATCTTAGGGATCAGCCAATTGCCTATGGCCTCTATCTTTTCCTAATCGATGTGTATTCCCTGTTCACTTACTATGGATCCTAAGAACACAAGTTTGTTAGTACGAAAAACACATTTCATAATATTAGCATAGAGTTTCTTGCTTCGTAACACGTCGAGAACTGATCGTAGGTGCCCTACATGTTCTTCGTGATCCACTTGTGCCCGGGCCGTGCATAACTCTCGGGGCTATTTGCTGATAAAGAGCCCGACCGTGCACCATTCCCGTTCGTGCACATGGTGTTTGGAGGAGTGCTCGAGCGTGCTCTTGCTTATGCTTGGCCGTGCTACCTCCTTTGTCGCATGTTCGATCGTGCTGAGTTGTGTGCTCGGCCGGGCTGTGTGTTTGTCTTGGAAGCTCGATCGTGCAGCAGCATATGCTCGATTATGCCTTTTTCCTTTCTTGTCCCGTTTGCTCTGTTATGATCCTCGATGTTAGTATTTTGTCCCGTTTATGTTCTTAAGCTCCGAAACGAACCAAATACACATTAAAACCTATAAGAACATGATAACACGAAAACAAGTAAAACGATACAAAATCACACGTAAACATCGCAACTATCGTCATAAACATCTCTAAAATCATGCGAGAATCGTGTACAAAAACGAGATGATCAAAATCCCCCAGACTTTAATGTTTGCTTATCTCTAAGCAAACATTAACGTGGAACACGTGGGAGATACAAAAAATTGAGAATTCCCTTTTTCCCTCTAGAAATACCGCTTAAGCGAACCTAATCGATCAACAAGCAAGTCAAGAACAAATTTGACCGAATAATCTTTCAGTCTAAATCATAGGTTCACCATGGCTACCAATGGAAAAGCAAATCAAAGGCAAGCTAAACAAGAAACCGCAACTCTCGCCACCAAACGAGACTTCAAACAAATGCTAAACACAAAATCAAAAAGGATACTTGTTTCGTTTACGAGCTTCTTTATTCCTTTATTCCATTTTTTCTTTCTTTTTTATGATATGCGGACAAACTAGGCTTCTAGGACGTTGAATTTGAAGGGATCCAACCTCTACATAGACCCAGGCTACCGATGACGGTATACTCTTGCATCTCTTTCAAGAGAGCAGCGGAGTAGATGGTGTTTTTTATGCGTCGTGCGCTTAGGACGTAGAAAGATGATCGCCAATCCATCAGTTAGACCCGAACCATCAAAAAAGTATCAAGGTCAAAGCACTCATATCGATTTTAGATCCTCCCATTATTCCTATCGATAGTGGAGTGTTAGTGTGTGCTCTTATTCTGCAAAACAAACTCAATTCATATGATCAAATTATCCTCATGAAAAAGAAGTAAAGCATCGTCTATATGAAGTATAATCATTTGGATAGAGAGAATGAACAAGAAAGTAGCCTAGCAGCTTCATCTCCACGCCTCACCACCTGAGGGATGACGCATTTTTCTTTCACGAGTTGAATGCTCAACATGTCATCTCATGTCACTTGCGGTCTTCTCAGATTTATACAATCTTTTGATTCTGTATGTAATTGCTAAATACCACAAACGACTATACATAACCGATTTTCTATTTCTTATCAAATAAAATTGGTATTTTCCACAAAATCGATAGTTACTCAAATCTGATTTCTCCTTCTGAAAAATCATGCACTTTTCTAGACAAACATCAATCATTTGAAATGGGAAAAAAACCAATGATCTCAGATGCGTATTAAGTTAAACAAGTTAACCTAAATTATCCGTAAGTGCATGGTACGTGTGTAGTATTTTAGGTGTCGATCCCACAGAGACTGCGCAAAGCGGTATAAGAATAAAACTAGAATCAACACTTGCTACGATGGAATAATGGTTATGAGATGCAAATAATGATAATGCAGTAAACCCAGCAGTTCTTGATAAATGAGACAAACGTTTTAGGATACGGTTTCACTGCATAGCTTCCGAAATCGGCTATCGATCTATCTAATTGTGCATTCTCTATCAAGATATTAAGACAGATTATCCTAATGTAATTCATACCCTCTCTCAAGGAATAAGAACATGATTCAATTGAGTTATCCACTACTTTTGAGGCTGACACCCCAACTAAACCCCATACCATCTACGATTCATTCGATTAACCCTCAACCGTTACTACCCTACTCTAGTGACCTAGTCACGGTTTCTAAGCCTGATCTTCTAGGCTAGAATTCTCCTTTTGGTCCTTATCCTAATCCCTAATACATGCATATGTGTGGCCTTTGTAAACACAAGACATTAAGAGCTCAGACATAGAATAGATTAGCAAAACGGGAAATGCATTCATAAATAAATCAAAGTGGTTTCAGGATAGCCACGGGCTAATCCCTTCTCCTAGAACAAGAAAACTACTAATTCATAAGTTTAGAATCAAACACCACAAATGAAATAGAATGTCTAAGGAGCATAGAAATCAAACGAGGCGTCGTCCCGATTCGATCTTTTGTCTCCTTGCGTGTCTCCCGTCAAGAGGGCTCTCTCCAATGATGGATAGGCTCCTATCTACCCTCCTAGGGTTCCCCTCTGTGTTTTCTTTTCATTCTATCTCAATTGGGGGTCCCTTTTTAAGCTTGTTCTCCGTTGGAGAACTTCAAGGAAGGTTGTTGAGGACATGCCTCACGAGGCTTGATAGCCAATCCGCGCGGGCTCCCCTACTCCTCCATGACCCACGCATGCTAAGGGTGAGCACGACTCGGGCAACATTTGCTGGAACATCACCCCGCGTGGGCTAAGGAGAGCACCCCACATGGGCTCCTCACATGTCTTGATCAGTGCATGCTGATGGTGAGTCCGAGGCGGGCAACATTTGCTGGATGTTCAGCCCAAGCGGGCTAAGGAAACCGCCCCTCGCGGGGCCTTGTCTCCTCATGTCGTATCGCCTTCCTTGCTCGTTTCTCGTCCTGCTCCGTTATGATCTCCGATGCACGTATATTGTCCTGTGTATGTTCTTTAACTCTGAAACGAACCAAATACGCATTAAAACCTAGAAGAACATGAAAACACGAAAACAAGTAAAACGGATACAAAATCAAACATAAAAATCGCAACTATTGTCATAAACATCTCTAAAATCATGCAAGAATCGTGTACGAAAACGAGATGATCAAAATCCCCCAGACTTGAATGTTTGCTTGTCCCTAAGCAAACGTAAACGTGGAACACATGGGAGATATAAAATTGAGAAACTTTCCCCTAATACCGCTAAAGGGAACTTAATCGATCAACAAGCAAGTTAAAGCAAATTTGGCCTCATAACTTCCAGTCTTCATCCTAGTTTCACCATGGCTACCTATAGGAAAGCAAATCAAAGACTTGCTAAGCAAGAAACCGCAACTATCTCCACCAAAGGAGACTTCAAACAAATGCTAACATAGAATCAATGAGGATACTTGTTTTATTTACGACCTTCTTTATTCTTTTATTCCATTTTTTCTTTCTTTCTTATTTTATTGATATGCGAACACACTAGGCTTCTAGGATGTCAGTTTGAAAGGATTCAACCTCTACTTAGATCCAAGCTACCGATGAGGGTATACTCTTCAATCTCGTTCAAGAGTGCAGCGGAGTAGATGGCGTTTTTATGCGCCTTGCTCTTAAGCCGTAGAAAGATGATCACCAACCCACCACTTAGACCCGAACCATCGAAAAAGTATCAAGGTCGATGCACCCATATCAATTTTAGATCATGCTTTGAGTCATTATTTCTATCGATTGCGGAGTGTTAGTGTGCACTCTTATTCTGCAAAACAAGCTCAATTCATACGATCAAATTATCCTCGTGATAAAGAAGTAAAGAATCGTCTATATAAGTATAATCATTTAGATAGAGAGAATGAACAAGAAACAAACCTAGCAACCTCGTCTAAAATTCCCACAAGTAACACTAGTATTCCCAAGCACTTGCGACCTACTCATTCCCCAACCGAGTAATAAGCTCAAACATGCAAGATATCACTGAAAAGGCCAACTTCTTAAGCATCCTAGGTTCAAGGTTCATCTCAAAATGTTGCATCGGACAAGTGCCTGGGACGACTCTGACTCGTGAAAACAAAACACAAACTAAAGCTAACCTAAGAGCTACAAAATCAAAGAGAAAATGAAATGGAATCACCTGACCAATGTGAGCTACTCCTCCATACTGGAATTGAAGGGTGTCCTCGACGTGAAGCTCCAATGGAGAATAGGAAGGTGAATTCACAGTTCTAGTCTTCTTTTTTTTCATATTATCCAAGCCTAAAATACAAAACAAAAGAAAACAAAAAGTTGGGTTACCTCCTAGAAAGTGTTTGTTTAACGTCGTTAAGCTTGACGTCTCCATGCTTCATGTGCTTTCGGTGGATGGAGTAGGGAGATGGAGTTTTCGCTTTCAATCGGTTGAGCGGCATGATATAGCCTTAGGTGTAGCCCATTTGCTTTGAACGTTCCGCTCGACTCGCTCCATATTGTTCTACTGCTCCATTTGTGAACACCACTTGTACCTGAAAACGACTAAACCAACGGGAACGTAGTTTGCCCGAGAAAGAGATAAAATGATAGTCGAAAAGTAGAACCAGATCACCTGGCCGAAAGTCATGAGGTAGGGTCTTTGTATCGTGACATCCTTCAGCGCGGTCGTCTTTCTCATTGTGCATTACCGTGGTCGTTCCTTTCTCTTTCAAACTTTGGTGCAGCCTCCTTTGATCATCGATGGAGGGTTCACAGCTGTCCTCCTTAAGAATCACGTGCATACACAATGAAGGGCTCATTCTCCTACGCTTCTAGAGATGAATGGGTGGCTTTCGCATCTCATGTCGAAGAGAAGGAAGATGTTCGAGCTGAATCTTAGACGCCTTCTTTACTGCAAAATTAGTGAGCATTTCGTGCGGTGTCTCCTCATGTGGGGCGTCTTGCAGTGCCTCTGTGGCACTCATGAATTTCGTATAGAGCTCGGCTTCTTCATCTGTGAGTCTTGCATTCCTGAAAACTTTCTTCAAACATCNCAAGAGGGTTGAAAATATTTACTCGATCAAGCGTGTCATTTCCTAAGTCGTTCAACAAGTCAACTCTAGAGCCCGACTCTCGGAAGGAAGGGCAGTTCGTGGAGCTGGACAAATTGAATTCAATCTTCTCATCGCCGACGCGTAGAGAGAGTTTCCCTTGTTGCACATCTATCATCGCACCTGCAGTAGCTCAGAATGGTCTACCAAGAATTATAGGTACCTTAATATCTTCTTCAATATCGAGTACAACAAAATCAGTGGGAATCCAAAGATTACCTACCTTGGTGGGAATTTTTCAACAATTCCCACTGGATATCTTACCAAACAATCTGCGAGTCGTAGAGACATCTTGGTAGGTTTGAGATCTCCGAAGTTGATCCGCTTGAAGACCGAATGTGGCATGAGGCTCACACTTGATCCCAAATCGCACAAAGCTTTGTCAATATCAATGTCTCCTATGGTGCATGGGATGGAGAAGCTTCCAGGGTCCTTCAACTTCGGGGGCAGCTTGTTATAGAGAATGGCGATGCATTCCTTGATGAGTGCTATTGTCTCACTGTCTTTGATACACTTCTCCTTGGAAAGAACCTGGTTGAGAAAATTTACGCGTTTGGGCATCTTTTGAAGGGCTTCCACAAACGGCATGTTGATGTCGATCTTCTTGAGGCCATGGAAGAATTTGCTCACACTCTCTTGATTATTGCTTCTTACCAAGGGTCCATGAAATGGTATAGAAGGTACGTACGCCGGTGGAGCAACATACGGATTTTCCAAATCTGGCTCAAATCCTTCCATGATGGCGATTCTGCCCTTTCCTTTGTCCACCAAATTTCCAGCAACATTCTTTTATGCTTTGGAGGGCGGGTTCATAATCATATCCTTGCTGCACAATGTGATGGCATTTACGTACTCTCTCGGGTTTGAATTGGGCTTTCCGGGTAGCGTTCTGGGATTCCGAGCGGATGAGGCAGCTTGTTGTACAATGGAATTTTCAAAGTTCTTTACATGCTTGCTCAACGATTCCATTTGAGTTTTAAGCTCATTGATCGCAGTCCCCATTTCCTCATTGAATTTAGCTTGAAGTCATTGTTGCTCCTTGATGTTGTCTTGATTTTTCCTTGTCTCTTTAATGAATTCGAGCATCACCACCTCAAGGCTTGACAAATGAGCTTGAGGAGGTTGAGGAGCTTGTTTAGCTTGCTGGAATTGATGTGGTTGCTGGTATGGGTGCTGATTTTATTGAAATCCCAAATACTTCACCGGTTGGGTCGCTCGATACGAAAGATTTTGATGGTTCCTCCAATTCGGTTTGTAGGTATTCCCAAATTTCGTGTTCCCTTGCTGTTGGGCGTAATTCATTTGTTCCATGCCTTCTTGCTTCGTGCATTGGTATGCCACATGCTCCGTATCTCCACAATCCGTACAATACATGGCATTAGTTGCATTGCACATCGATCTACCTTGATTCACCACATATAGACCTCTCGTCTTGTTTCACATACTCCTCGGTGTGGACCACATGGTGTGGTTCATGGCAATATTGTCAATAAGTTCGTATGCTACTTCTACGCTTAAGTCCATGAATGATCCTCTAGCAGCGTTATCCAATGTCGTCATATGCTCATGTGAGATCCCACTGTAGAAGGTTTGGATCACATATCACTGCTCTAGACCGTGATGTGGGTACATATGCAAAAGATCTTTGAATCTTCCCCATGCTTTGAATAATGTCTCTCCCTCTTGGCATCTAAACATCGTGATGTCTCCCCTCATTTGAATTGTCTTGCTCGGAGGAAAGAATCATGATAGGAATGATATGCAAAGCTGATCCCAAGTAGTGATCGAACCAGTGGGAAGAGATTGCAACCATATCCTTGCTCATCCCCCAATTAAGAAAGGGAAGAAGAGACAGCAAAATCCCATCCTCCGAGACTCCATGTATCTTGAATGTGCTTGAAAGCTCTAGGAGGTCTCATAGGTATTGATGAGGATCTTCGTGATTTCCACTCGTGATTGCTATTGATATAACATGTTGATCATTGCCGGCTTTATCTCGAATTGCCCCCTAGAAATAGTGATGTGGTTAATCTCAAGTAATAATATATCTAGACTAACGCTTCCGCAAGAATACGGATCGTATAGTACCAGGGTCGAACACAAGGAATTGATGCAACTCTAAAGCTAGTAAACTAATGGATAAGACGTGTAAAATCAATAAGTGATGAGAATGCGAATACTACAAAACTAAACTAATTGACGGGATAAACTTAATGACTAGACACCACGGATTCCGAGAGATGCACGATGATGCAATCGAAGTTCTAACAAGATCATGGTAATAGATATCGTTATGTATTCGGAGAATTCAAGCTCTTTCCTAGGGAATGACTCTCCCGATGCCTAAACCCACTATCTAGCATGCGTATACCAATCTCCCAATTGTGTATCTCACCTACTAGATGCATTAAGATCGCTATCCTAATTCCTAAGTTCAATCAATCAATCGGCCAAGGTTCTAAATCAATTGAAACTTCATATCATGGCTACGTTCCTAGATCCAATTCATCTACCAATGCAATTAGATCTTTATAGACATTCATTCAAGCGGCCAACAAGAACAAAAGCATTACGAACAACCAATCAATCCGAAACGATCAAATATTATAATCAAGCATTAAGGACAAAACTTCATTACAAATCGGCAAAGCTCTCTAACCCATGGCTATGGATCTACTCAGACATGAACTCAGCAAAAGAAACGCAAGAGATAACTATGTTCGACATAGATAGTGAATGAGATCCCTCCCTATTCTATTACAGACGTCTTTAATAGTTCTTCCACGCTCTGGATCCTTCGTTCTGTCCTTCTCTCTCTTTCTCTATGTTTCTGAATGTCTCCCCGGATGTCTCCTTCGTCTCCTAGCCCTAGAAGGCTTCTTATTTCATTAACTTCCCGTTCAAACCTTCAAAAAAGGTTGTTCCGGATTTGGCGGCCCGCGCGGGCACAAGTTCAGCCCGGTCATGCAGATGGCCAACCCGGTCATGCACAAATGACAGACCGAGCGGGCTCACTTGCCCGTGCGTGTGGTCTTCCAGCCCGAGTTGGGCATGCTCTCGGCGATTTTCAATCCAGATTTGGAGAAGTGTAGCCCAAGCCGGTCCTCCATTGCTGCCCGAGCGGGCATGGTCACCCGACCATGTTCAAGTCATGCCCGAGTCGTGCTAAGTCTCGGGGATTTTCAGCCTCAATCTCACAAGTTTAGCCCGAGCGGGTCAAATGCTTAGCCCGAGCGTGTAACCTTCAATTGTTGTTTCCGCTCCTTTCGCTCGATGTTTGAGTGTTCGATTTGGATCCGTGGCATTGCTATTGTTGTATCTTGTCATTCAATCACGTTTTCGGGGTGGAATTGCCGTAATCACTCGTGTTTTCTTTTATATCTTCGTTTCCTATACAAAACATGAAATGGTAGATGAAGTCCTCGAATAAACTCGATAAATCGGTAAAATCTAAGAAATCTAATCAAAACTAAACCTAAGAATCATGTAAATACTACGACGTATTACATGTTATCAAACTCCCCCAGACTTAACCTTTGCTTGTCCTTGAGCAAATCTAGAGTCGAGTACAAGAAGAGCTAAACAACAATGGACACTAGCACAAATACTTCGAAGGATTAGCCATCATGCAAAACAACACGTCACATGAACGCAAGCCTAAGTGTACCTAGTTCAGACTTCTATCAACCGAAAGTCACGAGCCATGCAGTCCTACCAATAACCTTTGTCTAATTCATACCCCTAGACAACGTCCAAGCGATCTCCATACCAATTCTCCTAAGCTTGAGATATCATTAAACTCGTATTCTCGTTCTTATTCTCTTTTCTTTTTTTTCTCATTTTTTATAGATCCACGCCTGGTTTCTAGGACATCGAAGTCGAAGAGGGATGGCTTCTACTTAGACCCAGGCTGCCTATGGCACACTCATAAGGTCTCATAACCTTAGCAAAGTGAAGAGGTGTGTCATTGAAGAACATTTTTCTCTTTTTTTTTTACCAAAGAATACGCATCACTCTAACCCTTAGGACGTAAAATAGCGCCTCAACCCACCACTTAGACCCGAACCATCGATCTCGATGTACTCATATCAATGTAAACCTGAAATAGTTAAAAACTTTGACGTAAAATAGCGCCTCAACCCACCACTTAGACCCGAACCATCGATCTCGATGTACTCATATCAATGTAAACCTGAAATAGTTAAAAACTTTTCCAATAAGACAGCGGAGTATAAGCGTGTGGAATCTAATGATTAATGAACGATAAAATATATCAAACAAAGCAAAGATCAATCATTATACACGGAGATATGGATACTTGGTACTGAAGCCTAGGAGGTGAATGCAACTATAGATCATGGTTTCAAGCACAACTACTCGATTAATCGGTATCCAAAAGACTTCTAAGAAAACCTAGACTATTGTTCACGATTCGACAAAGTCGCACAATAATGACTAAATCTCAAAATTTCATGCTAGGTATTCATCTGTTTATTCCTAAAAATAACAAAAATCGACATCTAATCCTAATCACATGCATGATACTCGACGAGTACTCCCCCAGACTTGAATGAAACACCGTCCCGGTGTTCAAGACCTAAGAGAATCTCGCATACCAAACAACGGGAAAATAAGGGTTGGAATGTGTGCACCTTGTGTATCTTGCTATCCCGATTTGGTGATGTGGTTGGACGTTGTATGCGTCTCCTCCTCAAGGATGATATCGACGTTGAAAAACCTGTGAAAAGAATCACACAATCCAAAAAAAGGAATACTATCCCACCGAGTACATCAATGTGAAAAGAATAAGAATAAGTCCGACAATGAAATAAAAAGAAAATGCAAAAGTCGAGTTGCCTCCCGAGAAGCACTTGTTTAAGGTCGCGAGCCTGACCAAAACACTCTACTCATGTGTTGGCTCTGAAAGAGCGAAGACAGTCCTATTGTCTTCCATGTTGTCCCCGTTGTAGAGTTCCAAACGTTGGATGTTCACTTTGAATGTGCTGTCGTGTCCCATCAGCTCGATAGCGCCATGCGGTGAGACGCTTTTGATTGTGAACGGCCCGGACAAGTACCCGGTAACCTACCTCCAATGTCCGCTGGACTATGAAAGACAATAGGAGGCGCATCTCCTCTAGATGATGGAGCTGTAGCATCCGTTTCTCAGCGGCTTACTTGTAATCATAATTAAGTGCTTTGATCGTCCAATATGCTCGATATTCTAGCTCGACCGGTAGATGGCATGCCTTACCATACACTAGCTGAAACAGAGTCATTCCGATTGGCGTTTTAAATGTTGTACGGTAAGCCCATAATGCGTCGTCGAGTTTCAGTGCCCAATCCTTCCTAGACCTAGAGACCGTCGTCTCCAAAATCGACTTGATCTCTCAATTAGAAACTTCAACTTGGCCGCTGGTTTGAGGATGATATGGCGTTGCTACCCTATGTCGAACACCGTATTTTTTCAACAACCCTTCTATGATGCGGTTCACGAAATGCTTACCTCCATCGCTGATCACAACCCTCGGGACTCCAAAACATGGGAATATGACACGTTTGAACATCTTGATTACTGGTTTGGAGTCGTTTGTTGGACTTGCCAAAGCTTCTACCCACTTCGTTACGTAGTCCACCGCGACTAGGATATAGAGGTTTTCGCACGAGGATGGGAAAGGGCCCATGAAGTCTATGCCCCATACATCAAATGGCTCGACTTCTAGAATATATTGTTGTGGCATTTCATTGCGTGTATAAATATTGCCCGTCCTTTGGCAATTGTCGCATAATGTGATGTAGTTGTGGGCGTCCTTGAAGAGTATGGGCCAAATAGAAGTCCGCTTGCAGCACCTTTGCAGCGGTCTTGGATGCAGCAAAGTGTCCTCCGTAGCTCGAGGAATGGCAACGTGACAGTATGTGTGGAGCTTCCTCTTTGGGGATGCGGCGTCTTAAGATTCCATCTATGCCTCTTTTGAAAAGATACGGCTCATCCCAATAGTACGCCTTGACGTCATGGAGAAACTTCTTTCTCGCATTGTAATTCAGCCCCTCCGGTAATACTCGACAAGCTATGTAAATCACAAGGTCAGCATACCATGGAATGAAAGTGCAAGTCAAGGACATTACCGCATCATCTCGGAGGTAGTCATCGATAGGAGTGCACTCGGGAATTCGAAGACGTGAAAGATGATCAGCTACCCCATTCTTGGTTCCTTTCCTATCTCGTATCTCAAGATCAAACTCTTGCAGCAGTAGGATCCATCTAATGAGCCTCGGCTTTGCGTCTCTCTTAGTGAGTAGGTAACGTAAGGCAGTATTATCCGTGTAAACTATTACCTTGGAGCCCACTAGGTATGAGCAGAACTTCTCAAACGCAAAGACGATTGCAAGTAACTCCTTCTCGGTTGTGGAATAGTTGCATTGGGCGTTGTCTAATGTTCGACTAGCATAATAAATGGCGTGCAACATCCGATCTTTTCGGTGACCCAAAACTTCCCCAATCGCATAATCGCTCGCATCACACATAAGCTCAAACGGAAGCTCCGAATTCGGCGGTTGTATGATGGGTGTAGAAACCAACGCCTTCTTCAACTTTTCAAATGCATCTCGACATTCCGTTGTAAACTCAAATGGTACGTCTTTGCCTAATAGATCAGAGAGGAGTTTAGATATCTTCGAAAAATCTTTGATGAACCGTCTATAGAACCCCGCATGACCTAGAAAATTACGGATGGCCTTAACGTTCCTAGGAGGTGGCAGCTTCTCAATGACTTTTACTTTTGCCTTATCTACCTCTATCCCCCTTGCTGATATCTTATGCCCCAACACGATGCCTTCGCGAACCATAAAATGACATTTCTCCCAATTCAACACAAGATTCGCTTCTATGCACATGTCTAACACTTTACACAAATTGGTTAGACAAACATCAAAGGAAGGTCCATGAACCGAGAAATCGTCCATGAACACTTCCATAATTTCACCATTTACATCGGAAAAGATAGAAGTCATGCACCGCTAAAAAGTAGCAGGTGCATTACACAAACCATAGGGCATCCGACGATAGGCGAATGTACCGAAGGGGCATGTGAACGTCGTCTTTTCTTGATCGTTTGGATGGATTGGTATTTGAAAGAAACCTAAATAACCATCAAGAAAAAAAATAGGAGTGAAGAGCTAAATGTTCAAGCATTTGATCAATAAAAGGTAAAAGGAAGTGATCTTTCTGCGTGTTGGCGTTCAGCTTGCGGTAGTCGATGCACATGCGCCATCCCGTGACCGTTCTTGTCGTAATCAGTTCGTTGTCCGCGTTTGGGATAACGGTGATGCCTCCTTTCTTTGGAACTACATGTATAGGACTCACCCACGCACTATCCGATATAGGATATATAATTCCAGCGTCTAACAACTTAAGAACCTCTTTCTTAACTACTTCCATCATGTTCGGATTTAATCTACGTTGATGTTCAATGGAGGTCTTAGCGTCATCTTCTAAGTGAATTTTATGCATGCAAAGGGCTGGATTAAGTTCCCTAATATCCTCTAATGTATAACCTATGGCATCCCTATACTTCCTAAGAGCTTCTAGCAATCGTGCTTTTTGGGATTTGTCTAGGTCATCATTCACTATCACCGGATAAGTAGATTCGAGACCAAGAAATTCGTACCTCAACCCTTGTGGTAAGGGCTTCAACTCCACCTTGGGGCTTTTTCAACCCTCCATTCAGATTTCGGACGCTTGTTTTGGCTATTAGGCACATCGGAAGTGATCGAATTAGCGTTGTAAGCCGCTTGAGGCGTGCTGGAATCTGTCTGGCATCCGCGGAGGTTTGTGCACTGGGTTATGACGTTTTCTTGACTGGAATCCTCCCCCATTTGATCTGTGCTTATGTGTTTATGATTTGAGAAGTCTCCTTGATGAGGATTTTCCGAAATTCCATCTTTTTCTTACGACCTGTTGTGCTCGGATCGCATAGAAATCTGCTCGGAGTGCATCTAACTCGGTGCTCGGGATCTCTTTCATCTTTCGTTCGTCCAGCAGCTTTGTGTAATGTTTCACTTCGTTAGGGTCCTTATAAAATCCCTCTCCAGCTGCTAAAACAGCCATCTCAAGAGAATCCATGTTCCCAAACTCTTCGATAACTTCCTTGGCTAGTCTCTCCAAGACGTCTATGTAGAATACCGAGTCTACCATAAAAGGCTGTATAAGTGTGTTGTTCAAATTAAACTCCACTTTTTCATCTCCAAACTTCAACGTGAGTCTACCTTCCGCACAATGTATGATCGTCTTAGCCGTATTAAGAAACGGCCACCGAGGATGATTAGGATTTTCTTGTCCTCCTCCATATCCAATACAACGAAGTCAACCGGGACAAAGAACTTTCCCACTTGCAAAGGCACGTCTTCCAGCATGCCCTCGGGTATTCTAACGCTTTGATCAGCCATGGTGAGTGCCATTCGTGTTGGTCGAAGATCCATCCTACCCTTAAGATCCAATTTTTCGTACAATGACAATGGTAGCACGCTTACGCTTGCTCCGACATCGATTAGTGCATGGTTAATTTCATAATCTCCTATTTTACAAGGGATCACGAATATACCTGGATCGGGCATCTTCTAGAGTAGGTTTGGCTGCAACATCGAGTTAGTCACCATGACGGTTTCCGTCTCCACATCTCGATTGTTCGTAAGTACGTCTTTGAGGAACTTAGCGTATGAAGGCATCTTCTTCAACGCTTCGTGGAATGGAATAGTGTTTTTCATCTTCTTCAACATTTCAGCAAACTTTGCAAATTGAGCATCATCGTTCTTTTTGCGTTGACGTTGAGGGAATGGCCAAGGAGGAGGCCTCGGTTCGGGTTTGACGTATTTAGGCTCCTTTTTCTCCTCTTTGTGCTCTTCGACGTTGCTGCTCTCTCTCGCTAATGTCCTAGATGATTCTCCCTTTTCAAACGTTGTATGAGTGGGCTGATCCAATGTCTTACCGCTCCTTAAGTGAATGGCATTGATTTGCTCACGAGGATTTGCTTCCGGTCGTGCCGGTAAAACTCCTTGCGGTCGTGCTGCCCCTTGTGCGAGTTGTGCAACTTGCGTCTCCAATTGTCTAAGATGAGTTTGAAACTTTTCTAGCTGCTTCTAGGTGTTCTCTTGATTCCTCTCCAAATTGCTCTGTTTTTGTTGTATTACCGACATCGAGTTAGCTTGATTTCCTTGGAATTGGAGGAGACGAGTGAACATGGCGTTGAAATCGAGGGCTGCATCGGATTGGTTTGGTTGTGATTACGATGCACGTGGCTGATGGTTCTGAGTTTGGGGATGTGTCCTTGGCAGAAAGTTTTGATTGTGTTGCATCATTCACAGTTGTAATTCCCCGATGAACGTTGTGCATTGAATGCACCATCGGAATTCTTGTTTGAAAGGTTGGGGTGATTTCTCCACTCGGGGTTGTAAGTGTTACCTAGAGGCTGATTGTTGCTCACATAATTCACCTCCTCGTACCCTTGAATTCCTTGCTTTTCAGGCTGCTCAAAGCACTTCGATCGATTCGCTTCGGACATCATATTGTAGAGCCCACTAATTTGATCTTTCATTTTAGCTAGCTCAGCATATAAGGCATGTGTGTCGTTCACGTTAGCTACCCTTGTTGGAGTGTTGCGATTGTATTCTCCAGGGGTGTTGCTGCATTCATCAGCCATACAATCGATTAGGTCTTCGATCTGTGGAAAAATGAGGTTGCTCAAAGAACCTCCAGCGGCGGCTATGATCAGGATCCTTGTGTTATCCATGAGTCCTTGCAGAAAATTATGTATGAGATAACCCTGATCCATGCCATGATGTGGACAAAGGCGTTGAGAGCCTTTGAATCGCTCCCATGCTTTGTATAGACTCTCAGCTGCCCCTTGAACGAACGTGTTGATCTGATTCTTGGCAACCTGAGCTTTACTCTGAGCGAAGACTCGCATCATGAACTTCTCCTCTAGCTGCCCCCATGATCCTACAGAATTCGCCGGTTGGGAATACAACCAGTCTTGCGCCTTATCTTTCACTGAGAATGGAAAGGAAGCTAGCATGACGTCCTTATCCGAGATTCCGTCTCTGGTTCTGATTGTTCTGCAGAGCATCTTGAAATCAGTAAGATGCTGGTTCGGATCCTCAGCGGGTCTCCCTCTAAACGCTGCATTACCGAGCATCTGGATGAATGCCGGCTGTAGTTCCACGCGAGCGTCTCTCCTGGTGATGCATGACAAGAGTTGTGTATGCTTAGGAACCGTGTATGATCCATAGGTCATCGCCGGTTGCACTTGTGGCACGTTTGGCACGTTCAAGTCTCGACGTTCTGCCATTAGCTCTTCTTCACTCTTGTCTACACTATGTGGCTCGATTACTATCTCGGTTTGGAAGTCTAGGTGCACTTGTGTGTTATCGACCGGTTGGCTTGCACTAGCTTTCGTTTGTCTCCTTAACTTTCTGAGCATTTTATCGATATCTGGGTCGAAACTAGATCCGCACTTCTGGTATTTCTCATGCACAAGTCAGCTATACGAGATAAAGAAACAAAACACAAAAGTCGTGTGAGTTACGAGAAATAAACGAATTTGACTCTAAATAATAAAAACAGCAAAAATACGAAAAAGAAACAAATAAGACTCCGGAAAGGACTATGTCTTAATCTAAAAGTAACCCAACTCTAAAGCCGTAATCAATTCTCCGGCAACGGCGCCAAAAAAACTTGATGTGGTTAATCTCAAGTAATAATATACCTAATCTAACGCTTCCGCAAGAATATGGATCGTATAGTACCAGGGTCGAACACAAGGAATTGATGCAACTCTAAAGCTAGTAAACTAATGGATAAGACGTGTGAAATCAATAAGCGATGAGAATGCGAATACGACTAAACTAAACTAATTGACGGGATAAACTTAATGACTAGACACCACAGGTTCCGAGAGATGCACGATTATGCAATCGAAGTTCTAACAAGATCATGGTTATAGATATCGTTACGTATTCGAGGAATTCAAGCTCTTTCCTAGGGAATGACTCTCCCGATGCCTAAACCCACTATCTAGCATGCGTATACCAATCTCCCAATTGTGTATCTCACCTACTAGATGCAGATCCTTATAGACATTCATTCAAGCGGCCAACAAGAACAAAAGCATTACGAACAACCAATCAATATGAAATAATCAAATATTATAATCAAGCATTAAGGACAAAACGTCATTACAAATCGGCAAAGCTCTCTAACGCATGGCTATGGATCTACTCAGACATGAACTCAGCAAAAGAAACGAAAGAGATAACTATATGTTCGACATAGATAGAGAATGAGATCCCTCCCTATTCTATTACCGACATCTTCAATAGTTCCTCCACACTCCGGATCCTTCCTTCCGACCTTCTTTCTCTTTCTCTATGTTTCTGAATGTCTTCCCTGATGTCTCCTTCGTCTCCTAGCCCTAGAAGGCTTCTTATTTCATTAATTGCCCGTTCAAACCTTCAAAAAAGGTTGTTCCAGATTTGGCGGCCCGCGCGGGAACAAGTTCAGCCCGGTCGTGCAGATGGCCAACCCGGTCGTGCACAAATGATAGCCCGAGCGGGCTCACTTGCTCGTGCGTGTGGTCTTCCAGCCCGAGTCGGGCATGCTCTCGACAATTTTCAGTCCAAATTTGGAGAAGTGTAGCCCGAGCGGGTCCTATATTGCAGCCCGAGCGGGCATGGTCACCCGACCATGTTCAAGTCATGTCTGAGTCGTGCTAAGTCTCGGGGATTTTCAGCCTCAATTTCACAAGTTTAGCCCGAGCGATTCCAATTAGCCCGAGCGTGTAGCCTTCAATTGCTGTTTTCGCTCCTTTCGCTCGATGCTTGAGTGTTCGATTTGGATCCGTGGCCTTGCTACTGTTGTATCTTGTAATTCAATCACGGTTTTGGTGTGGAATTGCCGTAATCACTCGTGTTTTCCTTTATGTCTTCGTTTCCTATACAAAACGCGAAATGGTAGATGAAGTCCTCGAATAAACTCGATAAATCGGTAAAATCTAAGAAATCTAATCAAAACTAAACCTAAGGATCATGTAAATACTACGACGGATTACATGTTATCAAATAGTAGACGTGCTTATTGCAGTTTGGATGTTACTCATGTTCGGCACCACGTAATCACGAAGCCGACGTGGTGGAGGAGCCTCCGGTTGCTGTAATTGTGCCACATTACCCACGGGTAATTGCGGCTGTCCATGACCGTCCAATATATCATTCCGGTTGTCCATGGTTCGTGGATCGGTTGGGTCTACTCATTCTTCTTCCTTGCCCTTCCTTACTCGAATTCCCTTGAGATCGGGTCATGCACCTACGAAGGACAAGCAAAAAGAGATTTAGTAGAAAGAACAAAAGAAAAGGAAAGAAAAGAAAAGAAAAAAATGATTCTATATCCGTATCTAAGGCGTGTTGACGAATAGTCCCCGGCAACGGCGCCAAAAACTTGATGCGTGTCAAGTTAAATAAGTTAACCTAAACTACCTGCAAGTGCACGACACGCGTGTAGTATTTTAGGTGTCCATCCCACAGGGACTACGCAACACGGTCCAAGAATCAAACAAGACTCAACGCTTACTAGGAGTTCTTGACAAATAAACAAACGTTCTACGATACGGTTTCACCGCATAAGTTTCAAAACCGACTATCGATCTATCTAATCGTGCATTTCCTATCAAGATATCTAAGGCGGACGATCCTAATGTAATTCCTACCCTCTCTCAAGGCATAGGAACGTGATTCAATTGAGTTATCCCCTACTTTTGTGGCTGACACCTCAACTAAACCCCATACGATCTATGATTCATCTGATCAACCCTGAATCGTTACTACCCTACTTTCGTGACCTAGTCTCGGTTGTTCTAAGCGTGATCTTCTAGGACTATAATTCTCCTTTCGATCCTTCTCCTAATCCCTAATACATGCATATACGTGACCTTTGTAAACACATGACATTAAGCGTTCAGACAAAGAATAGATTTGCAAAACGGGAAATGCATTCATAAATAAAAGAGGTTTCGGGATAGCCATGGGCTAATCCCTTCTCCTAGAACAAGATAGCTACTCAGTCATGAGTTCAGAATCAAACAACATAAATTAAATAGAATGTCTAAGGAGCATAGAAATCAAAAGAGGCGTCATCCCGATTCGATCTTCCGTCTCCTTGCGTGTCTCCCATTAAGAGGGCTCTCTCCAATGATGGATAGGCTCCTATCTAACCTCCTTGGGTTCCCCTCTGTGTTTTCTTTTCGTTCTAACTCAATTGGCCCTTTTTAAGCTTGTTCTCCGTTGGAGAATTTCAAGGAAGGTTGTTGCGTACACGCCTCGCGTGGGCTCGATAGCCAATCCGCGCGGGCTCCACAACTCCTCCATGTCTCGCGCGTGCTAAGGGTGAGCATGACTCGGCAAACTCTGCTGGAACATCACCCCCCGTGGGCTAAGGAGAGCACCCCGCATGGGCTCCTCACTTGTCTTGATCTGTGTGTGTTGAAGGTGAGTCTGAGGCGAGCAACATTTGTTGGATGTTTAGCCCGAGCAGGCTAAGGAAACCTCCCCACGTGGGGCCTTGTCTCCTCATGTCGTATCGCATTCCTTGCCCGTTTCTCGTCCGTTTGCTCCATTATGATCTCCGATGCATGTATTTTGTCCGGTGTATGTTCTTTAGCTCCGAAATGAACCAAATACATATTAAAACCTATAAGAACATGAAAACACGGAAACAAGTAAAACGGATACAAAATCACACGTAAACATTGCAACTATCGTCATAAACATCTCTAAAATCATGCGAGAATCGTGTATGAAAACGAGATGATCAATCTCATCATCTTTTTTATCTCATAATATGACTCTATTGCATTGTTATCTTCAGACATAATCTCTTACTAATTTCGATATAGAATCCATGCAATTCTCTGAAACATTACTTTATGTATTCAAATTCATCAAACATGCAGACAGAGAAAACTGTGAAAGACCCATTCTACAACCATCAGAAAGTGGATGTCTAGCACTTTCTAACATTTCAAAATAAACTTTTTGTATCTTAATTTGGATCTTCCACAACATTACTAGGTTGTGGTGAAATATTCTCTCCGTGAGATTACCACGTGAAATAATTCGAAGTAAAACCTCTTAAATAAAAATGATTCCAAACAGTTTTCTTGTTAACAAATTTTTAATTTTAGCTTTTGACGTATGGGCAAACCAACTTACCGAATTTTTTATAAACTTATTGATTTGTATCTATCACTATAAACTCTGTAATGCCTTCTGTAAACTCATTCGATACACCTTGAGTTTTTGGATCAAATCTTTTATAAATCCATTATCTAGAAGAGAAAATATTCAATCTCGGCAATGATGTCATGCTAATAAGAAACAATAAGATGGTATGGAGTAAAATGTATGATAATTTTGTGTGGGAAATGGATGAAGGTATGAGAGGATTAAATAGGTGATTTCAGGACTGAATAAATAGATTACGGACCAAGACTAATATTTTCCGATGAGTCGTCCCTAATACGTCCTTAAATCCACACGAGTTCCTGTCAAAATGTTGTCGTCAGCAAATTTATAGGATTTTTAGATTATGGACGGATGCTGCTATCGTCCGTAATTTGCAGATGGGTACACAGTCCATCCGTAATCTGCAACTACCCATGTATCCGTTTTGGATCTATCTGTCAATACGAACGATTTGCGGACAGATTACAGATGAATATTTTGTGTTGTCAGTAATCTGTCTGTAATCTTTCCGGTAATTTGCGGACGGCTTAAGCTATCGAGCAATGTCATTTGGAGTTTTCAAATTTCTAATATCGTAAGAAATCTATCATTTTTTTTACTTTCTTACTTAGGGATTGGGTACTTTCTATGGATTTTTATTTCCAGAGATCTTTTGATCAGCTATTGGAGAAAATCGCCGTGTTACTTAGTCAGCTCTATTTTTTATGAGAAACAAGAGATAAACCCAATGAACCATTAGACATTCTCAACGCAGTGAAATTTGCAAAGAAAAGAGAGATGAATTGTAGGTCAAAATAGGATCGAAAGGATTGACATTTGGGTCAAGCAATTTACTGGAAACTTGGGTAGCCACTACAAAAAAATGAATTCAATGGACAGATCAACGGATCCATTTGTTGATAACTTTTGCAACGGATATCAATGACAAAAGTCTATTGTAATCCTTTGGCATTTCGAGCGGACAATCAACTAATACAATTTGTTTCAATTTTGTTGATGCATCCGTTGGAAGGCCGTTAAAAACAAAATTTATTCCAACGGATGACCGTTGCTCGTTTGAACGGGTATCCGTTGGTATTTCTAACGAGCATCCATTGGAATTTTTACTATTTCTACAAAAAACTCTAATTACTTACCACCAAGCCATTAACGCAAAATATATTTCAAACAATGTCGTCTTCTTTAAATAGAGATATATATATAGATGGAGAGAGTGGATGTATAGAAGGAAAGATCTCGTAACTGAGGAAGTTACACAAGAATTCTTAAATGGATTGGAGCAGTTAATGATTTTTGCGTCAATGTAACCTTTGTGTCAAGAACATGGGACAATGTTATGTCCCCCCAAACGATGCAAAAACATGAAGTATCAACGTCAAGAAATTGTTTACAAACACATTTACAATGTGGGTTTCATAGAGAACTACGAAATTTGGTTCTTTCACGGTGCAGATTGTGGCGTTAGAGATAGTGTGAGAGAAACACAAGCAATGAAAAAGTGAAGAGGTTCCTTCTTAAATGATGACGACCAATCCATATGTGGAAATGGTGTTGATAACACGTAAAGTGTATCAGTTTTAGGCTAGATATTTGTATCATTTTCGCATAGATTTGATAGCACGAATTACATTTCCGATACGATTATTCTTTACATATGCCCATTTTATTGGTTTTCAGGTTTTAAGGCGACAACGCCTAAACGAGCGTAAAAAGGCAAATTCCTGAGTCAAACCACACATTCTGAAGATACAATTCACTCGGAGCCAAAACCAAGCAACGGAACTCAAAGGAACACCCGAGCATCGAGCGGAAAAGAGCAAAAACATGAAGTGAAGCGTGCCCGCTCAGGCACTGATGTCTACCCGCTCGGGCAAAAGCTACGGGGTTTAATTACAACACCTTGCACGACCCGGGCACGAAGACAACATGATCGGGTGACCATACCCGATCGGGCGCAACAAGGTACCTAGTCGGGCGTTAATTAGTCCTGAAAATCCCCGAGAGTTTACACGACTCGGGCTGTTCAACC
>CM071864.1:22334646-22351022 GCA_036759665.1 Gynandropsis gynandra | reverse complement strand
CCCGACCATTTGCTTCATTTTGGCCCGAGCGGGCACTCATGCCCGATCGTGTAAGTCCACAGCCCGAGCGGGCACACACCTACGGTGATTTCTTGGTATGAATTAGCCCGAGCGGGCACACCAAAAGCACCCGAGCGGGCACACCTCCCTGGTCGTGTTCCTTGAGTGCCCGAGTCGTGCAAAGCCACGGGGATGATTGGTAGCAATTAGCCCGACCGGGCACTCCCAATCCACCCGAGCGTGCATGACTTGAGGTGTTGTTTCCGCTCCTTTCGCTCGGTGTTTGAGTGCTCAATTCCATCCTTGGCCTTGCACAAGTTGAACCTTGTCACTCAACTACGTTTCCGGGGTTAAATTGCCATAATCTCTCGTGTTTCTCTTCATGTCCTCGTTTCCTACACAAAACACGAAATGTAGATGAAGTCCTCGAATAATCTCGATAAATGAATGAAATCTAATAAATCTACCTAAAACTAGACCTAAGAATGACATAAAAACTACTACGAATTACGTGTTATCACAGGCTTCAGATCTTGCACAAGGGGCATCGCAACCACAAGAGGTTCTATCGGAAAGTTCAGAAATAAATCCTCGTGAATATGTCAGCGAAATCTGCCTAAGGGATTTTGAGACGGTAGATCAGCTAAATCCCTCGTTGATTGAAAAAGAAGATGAATCTAATACGGCAGTGGATGACGCTAAGGACATTGATGAGCACATGAAGAAACCCGATGTAGAAGTAGAATTCAGCTTAGTGGACACAATTGAGCAACCGTGCACTATCGATTTCGTGTTCCCTAAAGGCATCTTTGAAGATTTAGCCGAGGAAACTTGTGAGGAATTTCAGACTACGGATTCCTTAGATATGGATCTCATAGCAGTTGGGGAAAGTAATTACAAGGTATCAAATGAGATGTTAATCAACGAAAAGAAAGAGGAATCCCCCGATAGAGACTTCCGCATAACCCAAGCTAAATGCGGTGCAAGTCAGTACACAAATGAGCCCGAGATGCCAAGAAGCCACACAAAACGTCCAGCCCACAATTGGGACATCGATAAAGCACCCAAGGTAAAGATGAAGCCTTTACCCGAAAGGCTCACACACAAAACATCTCTGGAGATGCTGAAGGCAACAAGAGACAAACGCCTAACCGGTTACATGGAGTACTCAACCGGACTTAAGGACAGCTCGACCAGAATGTTTGGACAGCACGATCTAGCACCCAACTTAGAGAGCATCATGACCGATCATAGGGAAGACAATACCGATCATGTAAGGAATTTAATTGATTCACGTGCCACACCTTATCGAGCACATATTGCACACGAGACGCTACGTACGAGACGACGTTGAGGACGTCCACCTGATGAGTAGCACGCTTTGGTCAGGCTCGCGACCTTAAACAACAGCTTCTGGGAGGCAACCCGAGCCCCATATCCTTTTCATCGTTTTCATTTTAATTTTTCTATACTCTTTTTCTCTTTTTAGATCTTGGACAATTTTCTTAGGATTTAGGAATTTTGTGGTCTTATCGAATTTTTTATACTGCATGGTTTTCCTCGTATAGAATTTTTTCTATTTTGCAGCACAGCCCGGTCGGACAGACATCTCCACCCGATCGGGTAGGTCAAAAATGAAAGACACCTGATCGGGCAACTCAAAAGACCCGAGCGGGCAACATCAAATTCAAGAGAACCCGAGTGGGCAGCATTAGAGGACCCGATCGGGCATCGTAAATCTGCTGCACAGGTAAGTTTTATTTCGAGTAACCCGAGCGGCCATTCTCACTTCAGAAATCATTACCCGAGCGCGCTCCCAAAAATTGCAACCCTTCACGCCGCAACTCATCCGCCGGAGTCCCTCATACGCCGCCGTCGTTCACCATCGTCGCTGGTTAACCAACTCTCGGTTACTCGAAATACCTTCCCCCTCCTCTCTCGCTAAATACCCAAAAATCTCTCAATTCCTCGCTAATTCCAAGTATATTTATGCAATATTGAGTGATTTTGGACTGCTATGGGTTAGATTTAGGTCTGATTAGAAAGGATCTAGGGCGAATTTTTTTATTGAAACTCGAATTCGAACGGCTGGGTCGCGATTTCGCGATTCAACCCGATCGGGCTAGGTTTAGAACCTGGTCGAGCGTCCTGATATTGTTCCCGATCGGACGATGTTTCTACCCAACTCGAGTGGTACCTATGGGGGTAATTTGCCAAAATTAAGCCCGAGCGGGCTACTTGTCCTACCCGATCGGGCATCCTACAAAATTGTGCCCATCGCTTATTTTTCTTATTCGTTTGTTTTGCAGATGGCCCTAAAGATCTTCCAAAGCTCAAAGAAACATCGATCTGACGCCTATGATCCTGAACACGTATGGCCAGCAAAGTCGGATGCCATCACGGAAGTAACGCCTTACATGCCGATAACAACGTCTCACCAGCAATACAAATACCGGACGACAACCTTCTTGTCCGGTCAGAAATCGAGATTCACCGAGCTACAGCCGCGGATTTTCCCATCCCGCTTCCTATCCTCGGAAGCTATAAGTGCCCTTCACATCGAGGAGCACATCGATGCCATCTTCACCACTTTGGGATGGATGGGATTGCGGGACACTTAGGAGTATACATACCGCAACCTCACAGCGGAATTCTTCGCATCCTACACTGCATTCTTCCCCGAGTCCGGAGATCGGGAGAGAGCATTCATGGAGTTCCATCTGTTGGAACAGAACTACCGGCTCACCGCGAGACAGTTCGCAATCATACTTGACGCTCCGCATTGCAACTTCACGAAGATGCCTGAGCACAACCAGAGCCGTCAAGCGCAATTCTGGACCCAGATAGCATATGGTGAATACTTGACGAGGTCCAAAGCCAGCCATATACGCCACCCCGCCCTAAGGTGCTTCCATTATTTTCTAGTCTCCTGAATACTAGGAAAAGGAGCACAAGGCGGAGTCAACCACACAGAGTTGGCGTACCTTAGGCGGGTGTACAGTCACGCTTCGCCGTAGACGAGTGGGACATTCTAGACGTCGACTTGTCGTCGCTAGTCATGCGGCATTTCCATGACATTGCCACCGAGAAGTGTAGCACAGACACGAAGATCATGTGTGGTGGCATTGTCACGATGATAGCACGCAGAGTCGAGATCAACCTTGGCATCCTGACAGAGGACAAGATCAATAAGGAGCCTGAGCTGAACCTTCAGAACTTGCGCAACCGAAGGGCAATAACGATCGAGAGGAATAATGTCATATGGAGCTACAAGGACGAGCACGGTCGAAACTTGGAAGTCGATCTATCTGAGATTCAAATGCCGGGTTTAGACGAGGAGGGCTCTCGATTCAAGATTGACCCAGCCATCAGACACATCGGCCCGGGATAAGGTGAGGTAGATCCACCTCCAGCCACTGCACCAGGACCTTCCATGTCTAGACAACACAGCCGACGCGCCGCACACTCTCGCGCCAGCCCAGAGTACCCTCATCATCGCTCTGACTTCCCTTCCATGAAAGGTGTCTTCGACGCTCTCAGGTATGTTGCGGAGGAGACTAGATATCAGTCTTACATGGCAGAGCAGAGGTACGACCTCGAGGTGGCGAAGCACGACATTGAGGCTGCGAGATATGCGGAGCAGCAGTAGTTTCAGGAGCAGTCGATTCAGCACACGTACTACCTCACGGAGTCCTTTCGCAGATTTCAGCAGCTCAGCATGTAGCACTACCAGGAGCCGTACGTGTCGATCCCGCAGGATTACCACATTGGCGCCATTCCGTACCGCCCACACATTAAAACATTTAATGATTTTTCATGTTTCAACGGGCATCCATTGACATTTTCCAATGGATGACCATTGAACCGCATACAAGATGCCTACAGATGATCGTTAGAATGTATACATGTTGCCAACGGATGCCCATTGGAAATTTCCAATGGACATCCATTGGAATAAGTCATGATTGTTATGTTGCACCTAGTATCCTCGTCGCAACAAGGTGATGGTTTCCAATGGGCATCCGTTAGAGTTACTAATGGATGCCCATTGAAAATCAGACGTACAACTATTTATGCTATCGATTGCCTTGAGAACATAATTTCCAACGGGCATCCGTTAGAAATGTCAACAGATGCCCGTTAGAAACTCAACAATCATGTCATTTAATGACTTTCGTTGATTGGACACATTTTTCAACGAATGCCCGTTGGAAATTTCTATATTTAATTCGTTGAACAGTTCATTTTCAACACAATCCTAACACCAAAATATCAAATTCTCTCAAACACAAATCCTAAACACTTAAACACAATGAGAGCTCCACGATTTATCGTCAAGGTGGTTTGTTAGTGGGTTTCGCAACAGCCCCGCCACCACCACCTCCGCCACCATATCGGGCCTCCTTAATCTATATGGTGCATATTGACGCTTTGATCGATAAATTCAATGAGTGTCCCATTATTCTCATCATTGATCCGAACATCCTGGCTGCATGTTATGGTAAAATACTATTGATGTACACATATATATTTCAATTAATTTTAAAAATTGGCTAACGATTTTGTTTACACGTGTAGGTTTGATGTGGATGATGTTCTTAAACACACGAACAACAACATCATCCAAGATTCTTTACAAGATCAACTATATTATTCCTGGTAGGTGACGCCAAAGGTTATACGGAGCCGATGGTGGTGTACATTTATTGTAAATGTGTTTAATATTAGATTTAATATAATATTATTATTGAATTTGATTAATAAAATCATTAATTTAAATTTAACTTTGTAACGCGCATATAGATGGAAAAAGAAGGACACATCACGCATTTATACCGCTTGGATGCTAATATGCAAACTCGGTTGCACTTGATGATGAACAACGCCAACTGCAACTATTATAACAAGAACCCCAAAACGACATGGAAAATGGACGAGGTATTCAACCAACTTATCCAACATTGGGAATAAGATCACTTAAAGGCCAAAAGCGAAAAGACAAAAAAATATATCAGTACAGCAAGAAAGTTCTCAGGGATGGTCCACATCGCAATACCTCAGGATTAAAGTCATTTCCGAAAAGAAATAATGAATTGGTAAAAAAAGTACATTTATGATTTATATTTATTTTATGTAAAATTGTTAGCTAATCATATTATTATAATGTTATAGATGCAGAGGATGGGAAGAGAATCGACTCTTCTTGAGGTGGTCACTGAGACTCACGCCAAAAAAAAGTTCATCATCGGAAAAGAGGTTGACGAACCTAACCTTGTTGACCCCCAACAGAGCGGAAGGTGAAAGCTTTGACGGAGAAGATTACACAGCAATCACAAGCCAATTGTTCAACTCTTGTTGATCTTAGTTCTTTACAAAAGGACAAAATGTATTTAGAGTTAAATAATAATACTATCGATAATAATTCTTTAATTACGTACAATTTTTTAAGTCAATATGTTATCTTTAATTTGTTTTATATTGCAGTCTGTTAGGTCTTATAAGGGGCATTATATGGTCTGGATTCTCTACAAAATGATATTGTAGAGGACACCACGACGGTATCCCGCACGGTGCAAGAGATTTTTATGCAAGCAAGACGCATTGAGCAGCTCGAGTTGATGACAGGTCGAGCGTATCAGCTACCACCACAGGCAGAACCAACAACGCCGAGACAAAAACCGATCATCAACTGCGATGCAACCCCTTCTCGAGGTGTTGGTGGGGGAAGATGACGGTGTCAGTTTTGATGAAATGTAGGATATTCGTTTTTAATTTTGTATACATAAAAAACTTTTTTAATTTTTTTATTTTATTTTATTTAAAAATCGTCAAATTATCAACGAATACCCGTTGATAGGAGAAAAAAAATTTGAGAGGCATCCGTTAGAATATTTTAAACGGGTATATGTTGGTGAATCTCCCCTAATATTTCAGCGGATGCCCGTTGTAATTTTCCATCAAATACTCGTTGCGATGTTCCAAGGGATATCCGTTGAAATTTGTAATGGACATTCAATGCATCGTCCAATGTGTTATCCGTTATAATCCTTTGATAATTCTAACGGATATTATTTGTAGAAATACCGTTGCAAATTACAACCGATGTGATTTTTCAACGATCGATTCTCAACGGTCAATTATCCGTTGAAATCCATTGGAAAAGGTCATTTTCAAAGAAAATGGCCTTTTTGTAGTGAGTGTCAACTTAGGTTATGTTAGACGTCATATAAGCAACGGAGTCCTAGTAGATCGAAGGTTTTTTGCAAGAAAGAGATTTTTCATACTGGCTTCACCGAGGCAACGCAAACAAATGAAGATCACAATAGAAATCTAACAAATTTTATTAGCTCAAAACAATCTAGGAATACAATGAAGCTCGAATTCAGGATGAATAGTTTACAGAGAACCCAAAAGGTACTTGAAATCTGAATTTGGAGATGCCAGTTCATGCCCACCGCCATTAGATTTATCCAGATACACCTGCGACAATTGATTCTACAATTGCGAATGAGGAGTGAGAGGTTTTTTGTAACTGACAAGCACGACGTGATCAGATCTCTCATCGTCCGAGATAGTTGTTTGTGAATATGAAATGGCATTGTGAGGGAAAACTTTGCTAAATGTGAGAGTATGTAACTGAGGAAACTATAGAGTTCCTTTTGAGCAGGAATTAGAAAATGCAGAAAGGTTTCACAGAATGCAAAAAATGGAAGAGTAAAAACCTAAATGGAAACCAAAACTCATAATACATAACGGTGATTCGATTTCTGTTTTTATGTCCGACAAAGATGAAGTTTGGGTTCGTAGGAAGGGAAGACCATCACGGAGGCAAGGGAGATCTCAATATCACCAACTTCCCTTCCCACTCTTCTTCTATTGGATCTCAATCTAACTCTATCCCCCTTTTGTATGTCTCTCTCTCGACCATGGCGAAGGAGAATAGTGAGAGGATGACTAGAGCAACCGCAAAGAAAAGTGAAACCACGGTAGGGGCGAGAACGAATCATCCATAGATGCCCACTCATGGCCTAGATTTCGCATGGATTTGCCTTGTTTTTCGAAGTTCCTTGCCGTCTTCTCCCTCAGTTTGTGACCTTAGTGCGACCTCAGTTCATCATCGTCGTCTCGTCGTCGCAGAGTCTCTACCTCGCCTCCATCCAATCTCTAAGATAAGAAGTTGAATAACCATTATGTTTAATAAAGAAGAAAAACCGATGGGTAGAAGAAACATCGTAGAGAAAAAAATAAAACATATTGTATGACAATTAATAAAAACAAATGGGTAAAAAGGGCTAACTTCAAAAATACCCTTGTAGGGCTAAAGTGCTTCAAAAATACCCTTGGCAGAAAAAAAAAAGTTTCAACTTCAAATCTACGCTTAAAATATTGATAATCCCATATTACCCTTGACGACAATTTTTCTCTCTCCTCTAGAGCACCTCTAATTCTCTCTCTCCTGTGGCGCGAAAATTACTGTTCCCCCACACCACAACAAATTCGGCGAGAGTAGCTTGAAATCGGCATCAGATTCGCTGCCAATAGATTGAAATCCTTTGTTGTCAACAAAGAAGCTTGCAATTAAGCACGTTCCGCAGAAAAACCAGGTATGTATAGTGAGTTTTTCGTGTTTCTCTTGTGTTTATTGCAATTATTGAAAACGAGTCTAAACGAGTCATATTTATTGCAATGTCAAAGGTGACAGAGTGGGTCACAGAGTCGTACGGTCGCACTGGGTCACAGAGTCTCATCGAGGGGTCAAAGGGATCAAAGGTCGTCGAAGGGGTCCAAGGGTAAATGGGTCGAAAAGGGTCAAAGGGTCGCAGGGGTCCAAGGGTCGGATGGGAAAGGGGTCGCAAAGGGTTCAAAGGGTCGTAGAGGTAAAGGGGTCACAGGGGTCCAAGGGTCACAGAGGTAAAGGGTCGCAGGGGTCCAAGGGTTGCAAGGGTCGCAGGGGTCCAAGGGTCGCAAGGGTCGTAGGGGTCCAAGTGTCGCATAGGTAAAGGGGTCGCATGGGAAAGGGATCGCAAAGGGTTGAAAGGGTCGCAAAGGGCTGAAAGGGTCGCAGGGGTCCAAGGGTCGCATGGGTACAAGGGTCGCAAAGGGGTGCAAGGATCGCAGAGGTACAAGGGTCGCAAATGGGTACAAGGGTCACAGAGGGGTCAAAGCGTCGCAAGGGTCAAAGGGTCGCACGGTCGCACTAGGTCACAGAGTCTCATCGAGTCGCACGGTCGCTGTGGGTCACAGAATTACCCCTCTTTTATGTTTTTGTTACAGGTGTAATGGATACGGTGGATGAGAAAATCACACTGATTTATTTTTTGTATGATGGTAAATGGGAAAACCCCAAATGGAGAATCTGAATGGGTTGGTAGAGTTCAGGAAAACCAGAGAGTATTTTTCTTATGTCCTCCGGTTAGTCTGACATACCAGCAACTGATTGATGAGTTATGCGTAGAGATGATGGTGGGAAATAATACAATGAAGTTGAAGTTAAGCTATTTGCCCAATATTTGTGAAAATAGGAAGCCGACATATATAATGAATGACAAACAGAAACATCTTTATATGTTCGATCGCATAAAAGGAATTTGACCACTGTTGTATGTGGAGATAGAATCGGCAGGTGTGAATTGTGAAATCGAAATTGAGAGGGAAATTAAGCCTCTAATTCCTGCTTTTGGAAGCATTGCTAAAGAAGGTGAGGATCGAGGTGTTGTAGATTATGATGACTGTGTTATTGTAGGTCCAGATAACAAAAGTAGAGTTAAGAGTAAATAGATATTTTGGATTCGGATGATCCTGATAGTGAACATACAAGCAGGTTAAGAGAAGATGGTGGGTGTGCCATGAATGTGGTAGTTGATGGAGTTGTTTGTGGCAGTAATAAAGTTGATTCTGATGTGCCAACAGAGCATAAGTATGGTGATGGTGAGAACAACTCGCAAATGGTAGTTCAAAATAGCGAAATAATATCTTCGAGTTCGAGGATGGATTGGATCCTAAAATTGGGCAAGAGTTTGATAGCAAGAAGGATGTACAGGCATTTGTAAGGAAGGGTTCAATCGAATCTTCGTTTAGATATACAACATTGAGATCTGATACGAAGCTGTGCGAAGTACGATGCAAGTTTGCCGGAAATGGTTGTAAATGGAAATTACACGTGGCAGCAATCCCGAATTCCAAACGGTTTAGTGTGAGAGCACACCATCCCATTCATAGCTGTTCACATGTATCTAAACGGACCGAAGTTACAAAGGGTACAGTGCAAATGGTTAAGGATTATTTGAAAGAGGAATTTGCCGGAAGTTATGAAACACCTCCAGCAAAATAATTGATAGCTCGTGTAAAAGAAAAATACGGTGCCAATGTATCGTATTTGATGGCATTAAGAGGCAAAGGCGGTGCTCAAAAGGATATTCGTGGTGATGACTTTGAACATTATAGGAGGCTTCCAGGGTGGTTGCACATGTTTATAAACAGAAATTCCGGATCTGTCATAGATCTTCAGTACGACGTTGATGGGAAAAGCTTCAATACCTTCTTATGTCTGTCGGAGCGGTTATAAAGGGATGGAAATACATGCGTAAAGTGGTTGTCGTGGATGCGACATTTCTGACAGGAGTGTACAAGGGAGCATTGATTGTGGCGACCGCGCAAGATGGTGAACATCACCAATATCCTCTTGCATGGGGAATAGTCGACAGAGAGAAGAACGAATCATTGACGTGGTTTATGTCAAGATTGAAACAGGTGATACCGGATGGACGTGATGTCGTTGTGATATCTAATCGCCATAAAAGCTTGATCAAAGCAGTCAAACAAGTGTATAAAGAAGCTGATCATGGTTTTTGTGCGCGTCATATATCGCAAAATATAAAGAGCTACGTCAATAAAGGCCATGGTAGAAAGACTTCAAGGGGTGATACTGTGGCGGAAATGTTCTTCAAATGTGCGGCAGCATACACGGAGAACGAATTTGAAGTACGATTTAATGATTTGAAGGCCATGTATCCTAATGTTGCAAAGTATTTGGAGAAAGAGGAACTTGATCCCGTTAAGTGGGCAAGATGCAAATTTAAGAGGGAACGGTACAACTTATTAACAACTAATGGCGCCAAGTCAATAAACTCAACGTTGAAGAAGTAAAAAAAATTGACGATCCTAGGGCTTTTAGATGTTTGTTTGGGAAAGACAGTGGAATGGTTCAATAGGTATAGGTTGGAAGCAGCTACCGGTGATGATTCTCAAAAGTTAACACCAGAAAGAAAGTGGATTGGTTCAATAGGTATAGGTTGGAAGCAGCTACCGGTGATGATTCTCAAAAGTTAACACCTTACGTTGAGAAAACGTTACATGCACGGTTTGGACAGGCATCCAAGTATGATGTTATTGAATTGAACAGTATGAGTGATGAGTATGAGGTGAGAAATGAGATGGGTAGAAGATTTATAGTGAGTCTTCAAAAAAGAACGTGCGAATGCAAAATGTTTGACGTAGATAAGTATCCATGCAGTCACGCAATTGTGGCAGCACATAAGGTTGGTAAAGGTCACAAGATACCGGATCTATGTTCAAACTACTACCTTCGGGAGACATGGCGTTTGGCTTACCAAGAAACCGTGTATCCGGTTCCTGATTGCAGTGATTGGGACATTCCCCCTTCAGTATCTGTAAAGGCAAAGCGGGAGGCCTAAAGAGAAAAGGCAAAGCGGGAGGCCTAAAGAGAATCATTATCCTGGACCCGGTGAGCTCAGAGAAGTACCCCATCTTCGTCGAGACAAACCCCGTCTGCTTCGTCGAGACAAACCCCGTCTTCCTCGTCGATACAAAACCCATTTGTGTCGACACAAACCCCATGTTCTTCGTTATTACAAACCCCATCTTCAAAAGCCAGCATCACTGGCAGTGTTTGGAACGTGACAACCGAGACAACACCGACTTCAAAAAAAAGAAAGGTTTGTAAGTTATTAATTGTGTAATACTATATTATTTGTATTATTTTGATTAAACCTTTTGGGACTTTCATCCTTATAATTTGATAAATTCTTCTTTATAATCCGACCCATACGACCCTCAATTGGATTAAATTAGAACCCATCCGACTCATTCGACCTCATGCGAACAAATATGACTAATGCGACCAATGCGACCCTCTCATGGATTAAATTAGAACACATGGAATAAATTAGAACCCATTCGACATTTTATCATTGTTATCCGTAAATTCGTCGATTTCGTATGTATCGATCATTATATGCGACCATACGACCCATGCCATTATCAATATGCCATTATCAATATGCCATTATCAATTTAGGACCAATATAGACTATAATATAAACAATATCGACATTTGAAAACAATGTTGAATGTATTTTTTGAAATTTTGTCAAACTCATCCGACGAGTTCTTAAAACACTACTACCGCTTTTGTAGCACAGACATTGGTTATACACAACTCAACTAGGGACACATGGGTCATAATCTGTTTTAACCATTGATTGACGTTGTAAATGTATTGTTTTGATTGGTCTTTTACATTTTATCATTTTTAACCCGTAAATTCGTCGATTTCGCATGTATTGTGACCGTGTGACTGTGTGACCCATGCGATCCTCAATTTGCATTAATTAGTTTGACGTTTTAAATGTATTGTTTTGATTTTTTTTTTACATTTTATCATTGTTAATCCGTAAATTCGTGGATTTCGCATATATTGATCCTTATATGCGACCCATACGATCCTCAATTGGCATTAATTAGTTTGGTGTTTTAAATGTATTGTTTTGATTTTTTTGACATTTTATCATTGTTAATCCGTAAATTCGTGGATTTCACATATATTGATCCTTATATGCGACCATGCGACCCATGCGACCCTCAATTGGCATTAATTAGTTTGACGTTTTAAATGTATTGTTTTGATTTTTTTTTTACATTTTATCATTGTTAATCCGTAAATTCGTGAATTTCGCATGTATTGATCCTTATATGTGACCATGTCACCCATGCGACCCGCCGAAAATTCCGTCACCAAAATTCCCGCCAAACTTTTCATCATATTTGAAAACTTTTAAAAAAAATAACATCTGCAGGTCATGCCTTTTCGAATTCCATCTGACGGCAATTCGATATCCAGGTCATGTCTTTTCGAATTACAGTCGTTTCCTTTTTAACAATAACGACACGAACTCTCTCTCTCTAACTCTCGTTCCATCAATTTTTCCAAAAATGTTACATTTTCCTTCTTTCTTCAGAGAGATTTTTCCGCGCTATCTGGAAGAGAACTACATTGTACTCTCGTCTCATCATTTTTTCCAAAAATGTTACTTCCTTCTTTTTTCTTCAGAGATTTTTCTCCGCGCTATCTGGAAGAGAACTACATTGTAATCTTCTTCATCAGTCTCTCTGCCGGTATTACACGTAGAGAATGTAAAGGTTTGACTTGTTTTTTCATTTTTTGTTACATGACATCCAGAAGATATTCTTCGATGATTATATATACGGTAACACGAGGGAAAACAACATGGCAACGCTTAAATCGAGTGGGTCTAATAGAAGATGGGAAGTCAAGTTGGATGGCTCAAGATTCACTGATGGGTGGAAAGATTTCTCCAATGACCTAGACTTAAGTATTGGGGATTACTTACTTTTCACTCACGAAGGTGACATGGTCTTTCACGTCACCTTCGCCACTCCTGCTCCGAGGATTTTATGAGAAAGTGTGGTACCAGTCACTCCTTTGAATCTGGCCGCAGATTCATTGGTAAGTGACTTCAACACGATTTTATTCCTTGCATGGTAAGGATTTTAACGATTTTTATTCCTTTCTTCGGATGTCGCAGACACTTCCGATAGGGTTTGCGAGGTCGAACGGTCTTTGTCATAGACAATGTAAGATATATCTAATGCTAGGATACTCCACGCCGTGGGAGGCAGATCTATGGCCCGTGGCACGTGGTGGCGCTCCCATCAGAAGGGGTTGGAGAAAGTTTTGTCTCAACCATCGACGGACCGATGGTTGTACCCTCGTAGTCCAAATATATGAGAATGGACCAATACCCGTGCTTCAGTTTTTCCCTAAAAATAACAGTGTTTGATTTTCAGTTGTGTTTGGATGATTTTCATTTGTGTTTTGTATTTGGATGGTTATCAGTTGTGGTTTGTATTTGGATGGTTATCAGTTGTGGTTTGTATTTGGATGGTTTTCCTTTGACAATGATTCAATAGTAAGTATTATTGTTAGTATCGCTGGTTTTTGTGGATTTACTATTCTTGTAACAAGGGTCGCGAGGAACAAGGGTGGCAGAGGGACAAGGGTCGTAGGGGTCCAAGGGTCGCAGAGGGGCAAGGGTCGCAGGGGTCCATGGGTCGCAGAGGGACAAGGGTGGCAGAGGGACAAGGGTCGCAGGGGTCCAAGGGTCGCAGAGGGATGGTTTTCATTTGACAATGATTCAATAGTAAGTATTATTGTTTAGTATCGCTGTTTTTTGTGGATTTACTATTCTTGTAACAAGGGTCGCGAGGAACAAGGGTGGCAGAGGGACAAGGCTCGCACGGGTCCAATGGTCGCGAGGGACAAGGGTGGCAGAGGGAAAAGGCTCGTACGGGTCCAAGGGTCGCAGAGGGACAAGGGTGGTAGAGGGACAAGGCTCGCACGGGTCCAAGGGTCATGGATCCAAGGGTCGCAGAGGGACAAGGGTCGCATATGCAAAAGAAATAATAAATTATTCATATTATTTGTAAATAATTGTATTTGTTGGCACAAGGGTCGCGAGGGACAAGTGCTGCGGAGGGACTAGGGTCGCATAGGGACAAGGGTCGCAGAGGTACAAGCGTTGCAGTGATCCGAGGGTCGCATAACCTCTGCGACCCTTGAACCTCTGCGACCCTTGAACCTTTGCGACCCTTGACCCTGTGACCCTTTTACCCATGCGACTCCTTTTATTATTATGAAGAAACTTTAAAAAAATAACAATATACCAAATATTTAAAAATAACAATGTACCAAATATTTAAAAAATAACAATGTACCAAATATTTAAAAAATAACAATGTACCAAATATTAAAAAAATAACAATGTACCAAATATCCAGTTAAGATGAGGGTGGAGGGATAGATTTTCCATTACTAAATACCTCCGCCGCAATCTTCTCACGCATGGAAAAAACATTTTCGTCGCAAATGGAGTGCAAATCATGACGTGTTTTCGTTACCGCAGCTTCCAAGTATTTGTAGGAGTAAACACCACAGTCATCCCCGCTTGCGTTCTTTACACCTTGATAATACTCATATTTCCATTTACCTTGTCCAGATACCAAAGAAGGAAACCCTCCGAAAATGAACATCTTGGGGATAGCTTTTCTTAGCTTCTCATGTCCAGATGCCAAAGAAGGAAACCCTCCGAGAATGAACATCTTGGGGATAGCTATTCTTAGCTTCTCAATCACCGGATCGATATGCGTTTCCTTAAGCCTCGTCTGGCAGTCGTATATCGTGATGCATTGGGTTTTGAAATCCGCTTTCATGGCTAGCCAATGACATCCTATATATCTACAACTGCACGATGGAATGTTTAGAACCGCGACAAAGCCTTTGAAAGCACTAATTGGTTCCATACTTCTAAATGAATACTTGCCCTTCAAACAATCACTAAGAGGTTCCGGAAAAAATTTCATATTCTCGTACGACCAATGCTTGAGGATCTTCGTGACAAACATAGGAAAAACGTAAAGTTTCTTAAATAACCCGGGGAATGTCTTCATGTCTGCATCAACAACGCCTCCTCCAGTTGCTGCAAAAAATAAAAAAAATTAACACACATGAATACATATGGCACAAAATGACCTCTGTGACTTCGGGTTTAAAATAACTTACCTCATCTTCAAACCATATGTTGGGCATTAATATAACCTTCCAAAAATCTAGCCCCCGGGGAATATCTAGATCATATTTCAACCAACTCTCATGTCCAGGTTTCTTCAGGAACGTATAAAGAGCAGTCAATTTTTCACCATTTGAATCAATGAACGAAGGTTCTCGGGTTATCGAGTCCTTTTATAATCCCTTAGGCGTCCACCAGAACGAAGGTTCTTCATCCACCTTGTTATCGAGTTCTTGAACCACCTTTTTATCGGGTTCTTGAACCACCTTTTTTCGGGGTCTTGAACAACCTTCTTTTCGGGTTCTTGGACTCCACCAACATCTTTCCCTCGCCCTTGCCCTCTCCCTTGCACTATTCTTGCTCTTTTCGCCGGCGGAGGATCAACATATGCCTTCTGTAGTCTTAAAAGTCGTTTAAGAACCGGCGGAGGTTCAACATATGGCGTAGAATCCTTTGATAAAGGTCCAGCACCTACATAAAATTTACTTCATTAAACATATGGCAACCAATGCGACCCGTTCGACCTTTTGTGACCTATGCAGACCCATACGACCCGTTCGACCTTTTGTGATCCATTCGACCCATACGACCCATTCGACCTTTTGTGACCCATTCGACCCCATACGACCCATTCGACCTTTTGTAACCTATGCAGACCCATACGACCCATTCGACCTTTTGTAACCTATGCAGACCCATACGACCCATTCGACCTTTTGTGACCCATTCTACCCATAAGACCAATGCGACCATTGTGACTCAAAAGATCGTACTTACTTGGTGGAACCTCCTTATCCTTAGAGGGGGCCTCTTCGACAGGACCGACTGTAGGTTCCTCGGAAGGAACCTCCTTAGGGGGGGCCTCTTCGATAGGACCGACTGTAGGTTCCTCTGAAGGAATCTCCTTAGGGGGGCCTCTTTGATAGGACCGACTGTAGGTTCCTCGGAAGGAACCTCCTTAGGGGCGCCCTCTTCGACAGGACCGACTGTAGGTTCCTCGTCAGCGACTTCATCGACAGTAACCACTGGACTTATGCGTCTTTTGTGACCCATGAGACCCTTCTACTTATACGACCGTGCGACTTATGCGTCTTTTGCGACCCATGCGGCCCTTCTACTTATACGACCGTGCAACTTATGCGTCTTTTGCGACCTATGCGGCCCTTGCCGACTCTCGATGGAAATTGACTCAAATGAACTTTTTCACTATTTATTACTTACTTGGTGGAACTTCATCAGGAGCAACGACTGCAGTAACCTCTCTGGAAATGAATTCAGTTAGAGGAATGGTGGCGGCAGATGCGATATTTTCAATTAATCTCGAAATGTTTGTCAAATCCTCTTTTGAGCCATCTCCAGAGTCATTTTCAGACTCTGACTCAACCGGCTCTTCATTAGGCACTGGATATGAACGTTGAAGGAATTCATCATCTCTAACACTGACAGAAGATTGGTTTGTGGTACTCGCTTCTTTCTCGGAAGATTTTGATT
>CM071864.1:22294863-22308297 GCA_036759665.1 Gynandropsis gynandra | reverse complement strand
GTGATCTTAAGACTCGTTTACGAACCGTCGGAGAATCCTTCCATAAAGGTCTTGCACCTGCATAAAATTTACTTCATTAAACATATGGCAACCAATGCGACCCTGCGACCCATGCGACCTATGCAGACCCATACGACCCATTTGACCTTTTGTGACCCATACGACCTATACGACCCATACGACCCATACGACTCTTGGACCCCTTTGCGACCCTTGAACCTCTGCGACCCATACGACCCATACGACTCATTAGACCCATTAGACCCATACGACCCATGCGACCAATGCGACTCAAAAGACCGTACTTACTTGGTGGAACCTCCTTATCCTTAGAGGGGGCCTCTTCGGCAGGACCGACTGTAGGTTCCTTGGAAGGAACCTCCTTTTCCTTAGAGGGGGCCTCTTCGGCAGGACCGACTGTAGGTTCCTTGGAAGGAACCTCCTTTTCCTTAGAGGGGGCCTCTTCGGCAGGACCGACTGTAGGTTCCTCGGAAGGAACCTCCTTAGGGGAGGCCTCTTCGACAGGACCGACTGGAGCATCTGCATAAAATTACTTCATTCATTAGATGCGTATTTTGCGACCCATGCGACCCTTGCCGACTCTCGATGGAAATTGACTCAAATGAACTTTTGAGCTATTTATTACTTACTTGGTGGAACTTCATCAGGAGCAACGACTGCAGTTAGAGGAATGGCGGCGGCAGATGCGATATTTTCAATTAATAACGAAAGGTTTGCCAAATGCTCTTCTGCGCCATCTCCACGGACATTTTCAGACTCTGACTCAACCGGCTCTTCGTAAGGACCTGGATATGAACGTTGAAGGAATTCATAGTCTCTAACACTGCCGGAATATTGGTTTGCGGTGCTCGAATCTATCTCGGCAGATTTTGATTTTGCCTTTTCAGCACCTTTGGGATTTGCCGCCTTTGCTTTTGTATTAGGCAAATGAAACCCGGCATCCCTTAGAAGATCTCTGACAGCGTTGATGATTTTTTTCTCCGACTTCTTTATTTCCTTCACTAATTTCTGCTCCAGTGTCAGCCGGACTGGAGCTTCTTTTCCTTCAGCTTCATCTTCATCCTCGCCTTCTCTTTCAGCTTCAGCTTCAGCATCACCTTCAGCATCACCATCTCTTTCTTCATCACCTTCAGCATCAGGTTCAGCATCAGCTTCATCATCTTCAAGCTCTATCATTTTTCCCCCACGCTCTTTTCCCTCTTAAGTCCCCTTCCCTTCTCTTTCCCCTTCCCTTTCCCCTTCTTTTCATCTCCAAGAACTACTTTCCGCGTCAGCAGTTCTTGCTCACGAATGTCCTCCCAACAAAGTCCCTTCGGATTTCTACGAATATGTTCCATCCATATCTGAACATCGGGATCACATCCCTCATAGTCGTCCAGATCAAGACGTAAAAAGTATTCTTTGTGATCAGCACAAAGAATACTTCGAAAATCCTGAAAAACAAAAAAAATAGCCATTATTACCCTCTGTGACCCTTGTTTTCCTTGCGACCCATGCGACGTATGCAGACCCATACGACCCATACAACCCATACGACCCATACGACCAATGCGACTCAAAAGACCGTACTTACTTGGTGGAACCTCCTTATCCTTAGAGGGGGCCTCTTCGACAGGACCGAGTGTAGGTTCCTCGGAAGGAACCTCCTTAGAGGGGGCCTCTTCGGCAGGACCGACTGTAGGTTCCTCGGAAGGAACCTCCTTAGGGGGGGCCTCTTCGACAGGACCGAGACCGACTGTAGGTTCCTTGGAAGGAACCTCCTTTTCCTTAGAGGGGGCCTCTTCGGCAGGACCGACTGGAGGTTGCGACCCTTTCCGACTCTCGATGGAAATTGACTCAAATTAACTTTTTCACTATTTATTACTTACTTGGTGGAACTTCATCAGGAGCAACGACTGCAGTAACCTCTCTGGAAATGTATTCAGTTAGAGGAATCGTGGCGGCAGATGCGATATTTTCAATTAATATCGAAATGTTTGCCAATTCCTCTTCTGAGCCATCTCCATAGACATTTTGAGATTCTGACTCAACCGGCTCTTCGTTAGGCACTGGATATGAACGTTGAAGGAATTCATTGTCTCTAACACTACCGGAAGATTGGTTTGCGGTGCTCGCATCTATCTCGGCAGATTTTGATTTCGCCTTTTCAGCACCTTTGGGATTTGCCGCCTTTGCTTTTGTATTAGGCAAATGAAACCCGGCATCCTTTAGAAGTTCTCTAACAGCGTTGATGATTCTTTTCTCCGACTTCTTTATTTCCTTCACTAATTTCTGCTCCAGTGTCAGCCGGACTGGAGCTTCTTTTCCTTCAGCTTCATCTTCATCCTCGCCTTCTCTTTCAGCATCAGCTTCAGCATCAGCTTCAGCATCACCATCTCTTTCTTCATCACCTTCCATTTTTCCCCCACGCTCTTTTCCCTCTTAGTCCCCTTCCCCTTCTCTTTCCCCTTCCCTTTCCCCTTCTTTTCATCTCCAAGAACTGCTTTCCGCGTCAGCAGTTCTTGCTCACGAATGTCCTCCCAACAAAGTTCCTTCGGATTTCTACGAATGTGTTCCATCCTTATCTGAACATCGGGATCGCATCCCTCATAGTCGTCCAGATCAAGACGTAAAAAGTATTCTTCGTGATCAGCACAAAGAATACTTCGAAAATCCTGAAAAACAAAAAAATAGCCATTATTACCCTCTGTGACCCTTGTTTTCCTTGTGACCCTTGTATAATTGTTACCTTAGAATCTCCGATCAGCCTTATGACTTTTGCGTACTTCTGGTTAATACTGGGTTTAACCATCTTTTGCACATTCTTGGGCATGATGGATCCGCATTCTCTACATCAACATACCATCCCTTTCCGCCCAAACTAGGGATGGTTTCGAAAGGAAGTAACTGCAACATTAAAAAAAATCAGAATGCAAAAAGTATAAAAAAATTCAAGTTATTCGAATAATATATACAACTTACCATTAGTGGGATCATGAAACCGCCACAATACCATTTTGGTTTCGGTGATTCCCCGCTAACGTGCTTGCGGCAAGTATCCACAATCTTCTCGAATGTGTAACGCCCCCATGGAAAGCCTTCACAAAATTCCAAATCATCAACCATGTCAACGAGATCATGGCTGATAGAGTTATCTGATGAAGGCTTGTGAGCAATAACTTGCGCCAACTACAACAAAGTTGCCAACCTCTTTCGGTCCTTGTCATTCTTCGCCTTCACAAGCTTTCCAATGATTTGTACGGGGGTCACCTTTCCACGGCCGAAATTCTTCCGCCTGAATGTATCACCCCTTTTGGACTCCCATCCTTTGGGATATGGTCCGCAGTTCAATCCGAAAATTAGTGTGTGCTCCACTATAGAGTACCG
This sequence comes from Gynandropsis gynandra, assembly GCA_036759665.1. NCBI lineage: Eukaryota > Viridiplantae > Streptophyta > Magnoliopsida > Brassicales > Cleomaceae > Gynandropsis > Gynandropsis gynandra. The sequence continues at coordinate 22,304,910 of CM071864.1, read as the reverse complement.
GATGGGAACACCGTTTAAGACGAACCACAACTCCTTCTTGTCCCGTACAATCACGGAGTGATTTAGGAGGATAGACATTTGAACCTTAGTCAATGTGGAATCACATTGGAAATGGAATAAATGCTTAAATTGTGAGATTGTGACCCAAACCGACTCACTGAGACAAACGACTCAAATGACCCTTAGACTCCCTCCGACGCTCAAACGACCATTGCGACCCAAATCGACTCACTCAGACTCAACAGACTCAACAGACTCACTGACACTCACACCCATTTCAAATCAATAAACCATTCTGGGACTCGAAAGCCTGCAAACCCTAGAAATCGACGCTCAACCGACCATCGCGACCCAAACCGACTCACTGAGACAACCGACTCTTGCGACTCAACCGACTCACTGAGACTTAACCGACTCATTGACACTCACACCCATTTCAAATTAATAAACCATTTTGGGACTCGACATCCTCCAAAACCCTAGAAATCGATCTACTTACACTTATTGACGCCATTGAAGATTGACTCGTGCTCTCTTCTCCACCGCTGCTGATTCTAGCCATTTCCTTCTTGCCAACTTCGAATTTACTTCTTGCCAACTTCGAATCGATCCCTCTCAAATTCGAAATCACTGGTTCTTTCTTGGCTTTTACTCTCCCAGAATACGGGTTTGGCTTTTACTCTCCCAGAATGCCGGTTTTTTCACGTTCGAAAATTAAGGGTAAATTTGTCTTTTCTCCAGTTTTTTTTCCGATTAAATAATTATTTTAGGGAAGGGTATTTTTGAAGCATTTTAGTCTACGAAGGTATATCTGATATTCCGCCTAATGAAAACTTACGTATCGAATTTAAAATTAAAACTCACGTGGTTTTAATTCAAAAATGAAAATTTTCGACTATCCAAAGTCGATATGCTCAAATATTTCATGTACCACAAAATATAAATATTCTAACACTTGTAGCGAGAAGAAAAAAAAGAACAGTATCGATCATTGGTATATCCATAAATAGGTTCAGCAAACTAATTCACAACCCTGCAATTCTTCCTGATCTCGCCCTGGAACCCAGTTAACACTTCAATGGAACCCATATTAACCATAGCTTTGGCAAACTTCTTCGCCCAAACCTCACTGTTATCTGCGTTGTATCTCACTATTCTCGCCGTGGAAGGACTGTGCATAAGGCTCTGATCAGACGTTAAGACGACTATACGTTTCATCAGGTTCAAATAGTACTCGTTATCCAATATGTTCGGTGTTGTAGCATCAAGATCCACCCTTTGATCAAGATTAGACCCACATTTCGATTTCAAAACCTTGGCGAATCCAGGATTTAGAGTAGGATCTTGCTCGTGGGTGGAGTTGAAGGAAAACAAACGACGGGAAAACGAAGAACAACGTGAAACGCCGATGCTATGTGCACCGCTTAGCGTCACCATTTCGTCTAGGCTTAATCCTTTCTTTGAAAAGCTCTCTTCGAGTTGCTTGACGTTTAAGGAAGGTGATGGAAGGTGCAGCGAAGGTTCCTCTTTAAGTGAGATTCTTCCGTCGCGGCGTCCAGAGGGAACGCGGTAATACAAACCGCCGGTTTGGGAAACACTGTCGCGAGCCGCAAACGCGAGGATGTCGGCACAAGAGACGGTTTGAGGGCATAGCGATTCGAGTTCGCGTTTGGCTTCGTCAATGACTTCGAAGCCACGAAGGCTTGGAGTGTTTGCAGCGTTTTCTTTCTCTGACAGGTTCTCAGGAGTTGAATCCAGTAAGACGGATGCATCACAACCCTTCATTAAATCATAAATAATCGAAATGAAAATATTAAGTAATTAAATTTTACGTAACCGTTAATTACGTATTTTTAAAATAGTAATGCTAACCAAGTAGTAAAGCAAATTTTTTCATATATATATATATATGTTTTTTATGTTATACCTTTTCTTATGAGGTCCCGTAGCTCAGTTGGTTAGAGCGTTGGTCTTATGAGCCGAAGGTCGCGGGTTCGAGCCCGCCGGGACCAAATGTTTTGAAACTTTAACATTGATTATATTTACAAAATTATTAATCTATAATTTAAAATATAAATTTTATTTGAAATTTATCGATATATATAAATTGGATGATTGGGTTAAGATTAGGTTAATTTATGTGTTTAGATCAGATGGATGTTTAGTTATTTTTTACTTTGCTATATGTACTTATAATGTCATGGAATTTTTACTATTTTAAAAAATGTTTCTTGTATATGTACTCATATTTTACCGCCAATATATTAAATAAAAAAACTTTAGGGAAATGTAGAAATTGATTCGGAAATATTTTTGCTAAATATTAATATCTAGAACTTATTTTCTGATTTTTAGAAAATATTATTTCTTGCAAAGTATATCATTTTGTATAAATAACTTAATGTAATGAAAAAATATACATGCCTCATATTTACTGTGTGAACTTCAACTAATATAACTTTTTCCCTAATTTTAGAATTCGAACGTACATTTTATATCATTTATTAGTCAGTAAAACAAATTCATTTTCAATAAATAATTTACAATTTTAAAACATATTTTATATTGTCTAATAATATATTATTCGTCTTTGATTTACTGGTAAGTTGCATTTTATATAATAAAACGAATAACAAAAGCAAATAAACGTACACGAACAAAACAGTCATGGAAATGCATACGAATGAGTCCAGCTGCAACACCGTGATCTCTTGACATTGCTCTTCTCACAGCTCTTCTTACGACAGCCTCAGCGTTAGGACAACGTGTTCTGTAATACCCCACTCTCATTGAAGCCGACGCAATCGCTGTTAAACCGCAAACGCTAATCACAAACACCATCAACCATACACCAATCCTTTTCACCATTTACACTGTCTGTATAAGTATGTGTGTTTGTGTTTTCTCTTGAGGAGAGAAGCGTTGGTTTATTCTAATCAACACTGTGTATGCATTACATATTTATATGCCTATATATATTTGGATCAAATTTGAATTATCTATGACTAAGAATAATTTTTTTAATGTATATATATGGGTTTTTACTCTCGTAGAAGAAAGCGTGTATATAGGCTGTCATATAATATTATTGCATTGCATGAAGTTGGTTTATTGCAAGAAATAGCAAGCAAATTGTCTATTATAAATTATTTAATAAATATTTATTTTTTGTAGACTTATTAAACAATGTTATATTCATACATATTTTTTAAAATGAATTACTTATCCTGTAATAATTAAATTAGTTAATCAATTCAAAAGAATAACAATGATACAATATAGATTTTAATGTCTTCTTATTTCTACAATTAAAGTACAACATATAATATACATAATCTACACATTGTGTCAGTATACTTTTTGGGTTATAAATAGCTATTCATTAAATATTTAATTTCCATAATTACCAAACCAAATGATTTTTTAATTTGAATAACCATAATATTACTATTATATAAATTTGGTTATAACCTCCGTTAGATTTTTATTTGAAAAAAAAATTAATTGATTTTAAAAATATATATTATTTTTTTAATAATAGATTTGAAAAATACATGTAAAATCAAAATAAGTTATATTATTATCTTCACTTATTTATATATTTAATTTTTTAATTTTTCATAGATTAATTAAATATTTATTAAATGTAAGATGAATTTCATTAAATATTTTTTTTAGAAATTAAATATATGAGAAATTAATTATTTATTTTAATTATAGAGAAAATGAATATTAGAGAGATTCGTGATTGAATTTAATTATATAAAAAGTATAATTTAGACAAGATAAATGGTATAATGTGTCATAATTTTGTTTTTACTTTTTAGAAAAAGATAGAGATTGTAGAGAATTTTTATCTAATTTTGAATACTTTTAATTTTATTTTTATAATTAATTTTAAATAATATAAAATTAAAATCAATATTTTTTATAATTATTTTGTCAAGTTTAATAGTTTATTGAATTATATTTTAAATAAATATATAAATACTTTTCAATTTTTTACATTTTTATTTATTTACTTATATAATTATTAAAATCTTCTCTAAATTTAATCTAAATATTTTGTGTTTAATTCTTTTAAAATAATTAGATAGAGATCTTGCGCGATACATGAATGATTATATTATTTGTTATGTTATGGTATTGATATTACATCTTATATTTAGCAATCAAAACAATATAATATTATATTATCATGTTTTGCGTAAAACAAAACAGTTTATAATAATTTTTTAATATATCTCTTAGAAAATAAAATTTGCATAATAATTGTTGATTTTTCTTCCATAAAATAAATATAACTAAAATAAAACTAAAAAAATATATAGAAGACATATGATAGTTTATGTTTGATATGTCTTCACTCGATCATCTATTAGTATCATAAAAGGAGATGTTCAATACCAAAAAGGTGAAGCGAAAAAATACATCCATATCAACCCAAAAATCTTAGTCATCGGGTTTGTCTAGAAAATATCTCTCCCAACATGAATGCCATGTTCAATTGTTGAACCATCCATCTCTTATGTTTCTTATCTGATCGTATTTTTTTTTGTAGCTCTAATTTCAAGAACTCTCAGTCTCCTACTTTAAAGTCTCTTGCTTTAAGATACTTAGATAAAGTTTGAAATAAAGACTAAAAATCTAAATATTAAAATTTACATTATATATATATATATTTGAATTTTGTGGTTTATATTTTAGTATTTTCTTTTTCTTTTTTTTCCTTTTTCAAAAATACTAAAATTGAGAAGAAGAGAATATATGTGTGATAGTTATTATGTATATATATATATTTAAATATATATATATATATAAACTCAATATCCATTATTCTCTTCTTCTCAATTTTAGTATTTTTGAAAAAGGAAAAAAAAGAAAAAGAAAATACTAAAATATAAACCACAAAATTCAATTAATATTATCTTTTTTCATCTAAAACTTTAGTTTTAACAAAATTAGAAAATACAATACCATCAGTTTTTTTTTCATATTCAAAAATAGGGAAAAATTAAACCTTGTGTTAAGGGCACATTTTGAATGGTGGTGATTTTTCGAAGAATCCTAACATGATGAAGATACTGATATCAAACCCGTTATCAAAAAGTGGTTGTTCTCCTTTACAAATGCAACATAAGTGATGGGAATGTGAAGGCCAAAAAGTGCTTCAAGACTGAACCATGATCTATATTCCAATAATAAAAAAACAATAGACATCTTTATTTTCATTTACATACATGTGTACAAACGATACAATCCAATCAAATTAACTCAACTTCAAGCACTTACAGCATTTCATATATTTCTTCTCCTTCTCCTACCTCTTATACATTATAACTTGTTATGCAGCTATAAATCATAGAACAAATATCTATTAGTTACATTACATATATTTTCTCCTATTTTTATGATCTCTTCATTTATCCAATACTATTAGCCTCGATTTATACAAACCCCAACAAATGATGATCAAACAAAAAAAACATTTAACATACCTTTTTTACAAACTTGAGTCCATTTTCTTTTTTATTGATTGAACGTTTTCACCGCACCCAAGCAATTTACTTTTCTGTCGATGCAGCTTCCAATTTCGCCTTCGTCTCGACATTAATGACTTTCATTAGAGCATCAATTTCAACTGCAGTAATAGAGGGACATCACCAACACCAAACAGTTTACAGAACTAATAATCTCATAAAGGGTCATCGAAAAATTCATCAAATACAGAGTTCTCTAATGACTCTTAACACAAGATATGCACATCAAAAGTCATAAAAAATTTATTAAATATAGAGTTTGCTAATGATTCATAACACAATCACCAGGTGTGTCTATGAGCCGAGTAAAAGAGAAATGCACAATGGTCAAGAGTAAAAGTGATAACTACAAACTTACTTACGAAAAAAAGTGAATTAGGAGCAACAAACAATATTCGATTCTTTGAATTTATGGGGAAAAGAAATAAACAATCTGGAAGATGAGAAGAACTAAGAAAAAAGAATAAAACTAAACCTCTAGCTTGAAGAATCTCATACAACTGTGTCGCACACTAGTAATGCGTTCAATCATTTGTTTTAGCTCAATGGTCCAGTCGTTGTACATATCGTTGCAAATATCCATATAAGAAAAACACATTATTTGGAATTTCTATACTAACTCGTAGAGTTATTTTCTTCAAATTAAAGCTCCCGAGTTAGTATAGCAATTCTAAGTTCAATGAGTTTTTCTTATATGGATATTAATTTAAAGAAAATATGGATATTTGCAACATTATTAATTAAAAACAAACTCAACGATATGTCGTAGTTACTTTGTTGACATGGAAGATTCATAAGAGAGAATGTCTGAGAAGCCACGGATTATTCAACTTTATATATATATATATATATATATATATATATGTGAGGTTTTAATGGTTATTATTTTTTCGTGTTTTACGATTAGGTTACAATATTCGTTTTTCCTTTTTTGCACGAAACAAAATGCATACAATAAATTAGTTATATTCTATATGTTTTTCAAAGAAAATTTATGGATCATCCCTCTTTCAATTAGTGTAAATAAATATGCTCTTATGTTACGAGAATATGAATTTGAATCGAGATAGGTAATCTGTATACTTTATTCACAATTTGTATTAATTTCATTTTTGTTTTACAAATTTGCATAAATTTATAAATCCAAATTTATGAATATCTTTTTAAAATAAAAAATCGAACATAGGATAAAAAATACTTTATATGTTTCATTCACCAATTAAACTAATTGAATAAGTTTATCTTAGATTATATTTTATAAGTATTATCAGTGATGTAAAAGGCGTTATGGGCGACTGACTAGTCGCTTTCTTGGTGTCGGCTCCAAAACGATGTTGTTTTGGAAAACCCCAAAACGATGCCATTTTGGTCTATAGAAACATAACCATGGTTCTCCTGCTGCCTTTCTCACTGAGCATCCCTTTCGATCTCAAAATCTCGCTGTTCTCCTCCTCCAATCTTGTCGTTCTCCTCCTCCAAGGTCGTTGTTCTCCTCCTCCAAGGTCACCCTTCTCCTCTCGCTTCAGCCAGCTTCACTCGAGGTCTCCTTGCTCGCCGTTCTCATCCTCCAATGTTTTCGTTCTCCTCTCGCATCAGCCAGCTTTGTTCGGGTCTCCTTGGTCTTCGTTCTCCTCCTCCAAGGTCGTCGTTCGTCTCTCGCATCAGCCAGCTGCGTTCGGGTCTCTTGCTCGCCATTCTCCCCAGGTTTCACCGAATCGCATTCTTCTCGCTCGCGGCTTCGTGTGGGTCTATGTCTCCTTTCTTGAACGAAGCTCATCGCGCTGGCCATATCTTCCTCCTCCTCTGAGGTAATCGTTCTCTTCCTCCTCGTCACGCCAACCGGCTTCTCCTCCTCCAAGTTAATTGTTTTACGTCTCCTTGATCGAACGAAGCTCATTGTGCTAGCCAGCTTCTCCTTGCTCGATCCTTGTCTGTTTGCTCGTGACTTCTCCTTGGCCATGTTTGTGCTCAATTATTGCTTGGCATTTTCCAACAGTTGGTAGATTAGGAATGATAATGGATGAATGGTAATTATGCATGAATCAATGAATGGATGAACGGTATATTAGGCATGAATCAATGAATGAATGGATGTTTAGGGAATGATGTACACATTTACGATATTGAATGTTAATTGATTTGAATGTGAAAAGAGGATTAACTTGAATTTTTTTTATTGATGTTTGATTGTAAAGATTCATGGATTCATCTTCAACATCGACCACTAAATTTTTCACAGCGGAAATGAAATTTTCTACATTGAAAAAAGTAATTCGGAAGATATTGCATGGTAATATGAATTTTATGCGATCTGCTTAATTCCAATAAACTCAAGTCTCAATTATGTGGGAAACAAATGTCGGGAGGTGCACATAGGATGAAAGATCATATTGATCATATTAAGGTAATGTTGCTAGGTATCCTAAAGCTTCAGAAGAAGGTATAAAAAAATGTAAGAAGGTTGTGTTGGAAGTAAACGACAAGAAAAGTAAAAGGAAACAAATAGATAGAGTGTTTAGAGCACAAGTAGATATTGATGGGCAACATGGAATTAATAAATTGTGAGAAGTGAAAAATGAGGGGTCGATTCATTATCTTGGTCCGATGGATAAATTTGTTAATCCCATTACTCCCGAGTCTTCTTTGGACAAGAAAAAAAGATAACAAAACATAAATGAAACAATTTCCAAGAAAAAACACACAATGTTTGTGAACTTTGCGCTAAGTGTGGTTGTATGAATCAGGTACTGCGATGAATGCTATTAATAACGATAACTTTCTATTGTTTGTTGAGGCGTTTGGATAGTTTGGTCCTGGTTGGGTACCTCCAAGTCATCATCAATTGAGGGTGAAATTGTTAAAAGACAATGTTCAAAGAACCAGAGAGTTGTTAAAGAGACATGAAGAAGAATGACGTTTAAGTGGATGTTTTGTGATGACAGATGCTTGGAGTGATCAAAAGAGGAGGAGTATCATGAAATTCTATGTCAATTCCAAGATAGGTACTTGTTTCTTATCTTCAAAGGATGCTTCAAAAGATTCTCATACAAGTGAATATATCTTTGAGTATATAAATGCATTGATGAAGTTGGTGTGGAAAATGTTGTTAAATAGTAACTGACAATGCTGCTAGTAACGTGGGAGCTAAAAGGCTTTTAACGGAAAAGAGGTCTAACATATTTTGGAGTGGTTGTGCTGCTCATCTTATAGATTTAATTCTTGAAGAGATTTAGAAGTTGGCAGAGTACAAGGAGATCATTGATCAATGTAAAGATCTAACCAATTTTTTTGTATGCTCATACTACGATTTTGGGGTTGCTGAGAAGCTTTACAAGTGGAAGAGATATTGTGAAGTCCGGAGTTACGAGATTCGAATCATGCTTCCTGACATCAGAAAGTTTGATTGAGAAGAAAGTACAATTGAAGAAGATGTTTTGTTGTCCTGAGTGGCAATCATCAATGCAATCTAAAAGTCAAAGGGGGAACATGCTTATGAGATTATGATGAGTACTCGATTTTGGCCTCGCTTTATATCTCTTTATAAAATACTTATTCGTTTAGTTAGAGTCCTTAGGATTGTTGATGGAGATAAAAAAAGATCTTCTATGGTTTTTTATGGAGAGATTTTAGTTGCAAAAAATGCAATCAAAGAGACTATGAGTAGTTTGGAGCGTAATTATGGATGTATTCTAAATATCATTGATGAAAAATGCAAAGGTCAGTTGGGTAGTCCATTGTATTTATCTACCTATCTTTTAAGCTCCTTCGACGTCTACAAAGATCCAAATATTGCTTCCGAGCACATTGTTATGGATGGGTTTTTATCTGGCGTTGAGATATTTTATCATGCAGACTATGAGAAGTAAGGAATTGTTGTAAATGTAGTGTAATAACATGTAATCCGTCGTAGTATTTACATGATTCTTAGATTTAGTTTGAATTAGATTTCTTGGACTTTACTGATTTATTGAGGTTATTCGAGAATTTCATCTACCATTTCGTGTTTTGTGTACATGAAGGAAAACACGAGTGATTACGGCAATTCCACCCTGAAAACGTGATTGAATGACAAGATACAACATGTGCACGACCACGGATCCAAATCGAACACTCAAGCATCGAGCGGAAGGAGCGGAAACATCAATTGATGTGCTGCACGCTCGGGCATGGAGAGGACCCGCTCGGGCTACACTTCTGTAATTAGGACTGAAAAATATCCAAAACCATGCCCGACTCGGGCTGGTAGACCACACACACGGGCATGCAAGCCCGATCGGGCTGAGTATTGTACACGACCGGGCTGACTTCTGCACGAGCGGGTGCAAGTTATACCCGCGCGGGCCGCCTAATCGGGAACTATCTATTTTGAATGTTTGAACAGACAATTAAAGGAAAAAGAAGCCATCTAGGGCAAGGGGACGAACTAGACACCAGAAGAGACACTTAGAGACACGGAGAGAGAGAGAGAGAGAGAGAGAGAGAGAGAGAGAGAGAGAGAGAGAGAGGG
>CM071864.1:22280998-22292120 GCA_036759665.1 Gynandropsis gynandra | reverse complement strand
TTTTACTCGATTTCACCGAATTTCAACTCGATTTAACCGAATTTTAACTTTTATTCACTCATATTTTATCCGATTTCACCCAATTTCACCAAAATTTAACTCGATTTCACCTAGATTTTACTCGATTTCATCGAATTTCAACTCGATTTAACCGAATTTTAACTCTATTTCACCGAGTAAAAATTAGGTGAAATCGAGTTAAATTTTGGTAAAATTGGGTGAAATCGGATTAAATATGAGTGAAATAGAGTTAAACTTCGATGAAATTGGGTTAAATCGGGTTAAAATTGAGTCAAATATATTTAAAATTTGGTTAAATCGGGTTAAATATAAGTGAAATAGAGTGAAAATTCGGTTAAAGCGGGTTAAAGTTCGGTGAAATCGAGTAAAATTTGGGTGAAATTGGGTGAAAACGTGTTAAATTTGAGTGAAATATAGTGAAAATTCGGTTAAATCGGGTTGAATATGTTACTTTTAGAGAAATCATATAGTTCGGGGGAATAGGCTAGAGTTTATATAGTTCGAGGGGGGGATAGGCTATATGTTATATAGTTCGGGGGGAAATAGGCTGGAATTCATATAGTTCGGAGGGGAATAGGCTGGAATTCATATAGTTCGGGGGGAATAGGCTGGAAATCATATAGTTTGGGGGGGGAGAATAGGCTTTTTTAAAATATTTAACAGAAAATTTAACAGAAAGTTAACGGAGGGGGAATATGATGAATTTTTAAAGCTTAGGGGGGAATAGGGTGAGGAGTAATAGTTTAGGGGGAATAGGATGAGCATAAAAGTTCAGGGAGAATAGGATTAAATGTATGCGCATTTAAGAATTACATATTTATTTTTTATACACTTCTATATGAAGTTTATTGGTTTAGAGCTCACTAATTTTTTTTATCGGGTAAATCAATATAAACATATTTTTCAAGATAAAAATTCAAAATTAGGATGATAAAAACATTTTATATCTCTAGTTTTAGGTTGAACTAAACTATGTTGGTTATTATGATTTTTTTTATTTTTTAATGAAATTATACGAACAATTTAATTCAACGATTTTGTTTAAAGAGCAGAAATATTAGATATAAATCTATAATTGAATAATACAATAAAAAATATTCCATTAACAAATGCATGAACAAGCTCCGTGTTCGTCTTTGTGCACGTAACTTAGTAAAATAAAAAACGCGTGAACGTTGTAGTGCATGAATACAAATACAAAATGCGTGAACTTTACAGTGCACAAAGTTAGATTGGTTTTCTTTCTTGTGTTTATACCCCGATTGTTACGATTAATGACAACGATTACAATAAAAAAACTATACTTTATGCCAACAGACAACCGTTTGATTGGTTTTTCTCTCCTACTCGATTCCCCAACAGATACTGATAGTTGACGGGACAATCACGATAAATCCCTTTAAATTACATTGGCAATCGCTTCATTGATTTTTATTATTAAAAATATTCATCTAAAAAGATCGCTGACTCTATCTTTAAATTATTTGAAAATTAAGTTAAAACGAACTAAAGATGAATTTGATTTTTCAGTATAGTATCTAAATCATTAGAGCCGTTCTCTGCTGGAATTGAAAATGAAAAAACCATCTCAAAATTATCAAAAAATTCCTTCCAAAATAATTTTAAAAATCCGTCCAAAAATTCCGTCCAAACTTCTTTTGTTTACCGTATATTAACGGGAGAATCATGATAAATGCTACAATTTACATTGACAACCACTTAGATTTGTTCTTTATCTCCTATTCGAATCCACAGCGATTGTGACGGTTAAGTTTATCACTGACGTTCACGTTGCATATGCATGGACTTACAGTAAAATAATTTCATAATTTTTGAAAGTCCAAACCGAGCACAAGATTTTAATGTAACAAAAAGATTGATTACAAATTATTACAACAAACATCATATCATGAGCTTTTGCATATGGAGAGAGATGAACACAAGAAACGGTAGACTGCTCTCAAGATGATTTTCTGCTTCAACTGAGGAAGAGGGCGGCGTTTTAGGCATCCGCTGACATTATGCAATCGATGGCTCGCTTGCATATTCCCGTCATCGTTGCCTCTGGTCCGTAAACCTGAAAATGAAACCACATCCGCGGATTCACAATTTCATGCAGTGAAAAATATTTGTATAGTTCATGGTCATGTAAAAGGGTGAGACAATATATAAAAGTTCCTCAAGCATTTGATACTTTTTCTTGGGAATTTTTTTCGAGAGCATCGGTTTCTTAGATTCAGAGATACCACAAAACAAACCGAAACACAGGAATCTGTGTTGTCTTCTTGCAATCTATTACCAAGAGAAGTGACTTCAGCTTATGAACCAGTTTTAAATAGTTTGTTTACCTCTAGCGGGACGTCGAGTTCTTCTCCCAGAGTGCGCATTCTTGCCAAACCGGTCTGATAGTTTGGACCGCCTCTTCTTACATAGATGTGCATTCTTGCTGCTTTTAGCTTAGATTCCTGTTCAGAATGTACAAATGCGTAAGGACACGGAAATCCAATACCATTAGAACCGATGGATGTGAAAAGTTAGGAGCCTAATCATGACAGGTTTTGACTCTGACAAAGCCGTGATGCATGGAAAAAACACAGATGTTTCATGCAAAAATGAAACAATGAAAAATGGGAAAAACATAAAGAACAAATGGCTATAGAAGCAATTTTTCACTATTGTTATGCATTCCTCATCTTCACCGAAATGGCATTATCAAGGTTCACTGAAGGTACGAAAGCTGTACCTTTTCCCTCAGGGCACGGATTATACCATTGAAAGTAGCAGCAACATCGGTAAAATTAGCAATGCCTCCTCCAATGAGAAGAGCTCTCTTACGCCCGTCAGGATCAGCAGCAGCACACTGCAAACGGCAATTGGTTTGTGAATCACTATAACCATATATAGAAAACTGTAAAAGCCAATAGCCAGATTCTTTGGCATCACTTACATCAATCACAACTCTGGCATATTGTAGGACCTCTTCCTCATTAGGTGCTCCACTATATTCTGCATAGTTCCCGAGCTCTGATGCGTAGCCTAAATCCCCAACCTTTTATTTAAAATATCAAACTAAGAATAAATGATTGAGCGAAAACGGAATTCAGAGTTTCTCTCACAACATTTTCTCATAGAAGAACGTATCCCCATTTTTATCCACTACTCTATGCTAATCAATTCATAAGAATCTAAAACCATATTGTAGAACTCCCTCTTAAACGTAATTTTAACTTTTAAGGGAAGTATCCATTGCCTTGTAAGCCATCAACTAATTTAAATGGTGAACATGGCCGAAACCTAGTCTTTGATCTTATAACTAGAGTAGCCGAGTAGATTGGATCTGGTAAAGACGGGACAAACTGAAGTTGAGCGATCGAGTCAAATCCATGAATCTCATATCCCATCGGCATAATTGATAATGACTCATCATGATTTGGTAATTTCAACTCTGTAAACTACATTAATGGGAATCATAAGGTTGTAACTCACTGTATCAGCGTATATGACGCTGGCTCCACCTCCAGCTACCATAGTCCAAATACGCCCTTTTGGATTCAAGACGGTAAACTTCAAGGAGGCACTCGTCTGCGGTATTAACACACTCGTTCAGAGAAAATGGCTTTCTGTAGAAAAAATTGGTGTTCATTAAAAGACAGTCGTTGCAACCTTCTCATCTAAAGCATGAACAAAGCTTTCTGTTGGGCTGAGGACTCTTCCAAATGGAAGAGGGAATTCAATGTCGCCCCACCTATAATCATAGAATCCACAGTGGTGAGATAATACATCCATTGAATTTTTGGAAAAACAGATTGAACATAGTCTCAAAGGCAATTTGGAAGCACTACACGTACTTGTTAAAATTCTTGAAGGCCGCGGTGTCATCCAATTCTCCTCTCATGTCTAAAGGATATGGCTCGTCATTAACCAGTGTAAACGGATTCATCTCCAGAAAACTGAAATCCAAATCTGTAAAGAATGTACTAATGTCAGACACCAACGATCTCAGAAATCTCGTACCATAGCTCTGCAGCTCGCAGCATTTGTTGAGACTTAATTCAGAATGCTTGAAAGACAAGACGAGGCCGTATCTCGGGTTTTCGTACCTTGGAAAACAGAAAACACGCCCATGATGAAGTTGCCAATTTTACTGCGAACCTGAAAATCATAGAAATAGAATTGCACACTTGGTTAGATGGAAATAGAGAAAAGCCATCATATAATTTCTTAAAACGCATGGGAAGGAAAAATAATGTAACACAAAAAACGAGAGAATAATTGCATGCCATAACCGTGGATTCAAGATCGTATAACCCAAAATGTTATTCTGTTATACAGGCATGTACAAAAGCTTTCGAGACACAAAAAAAACTGAAAGTTACCTCAAGAGGGAGTGTTGCTATCAGTGGAGCACATACTTCTAATGTCATTGGCTTCTCCGTAGGCAGAAACACAGTTTTTACCTGCCAAAACCAATACCATGTTTTCAAGGTGAATCTTCAAAGGCATAAGAAAATAGCAGGTGGAAACAGAACAAAAAGGAGACAAGAATTTCCAAAATGTAGTACTTTGTCCCAATTCTCTTCTATTTCAATGCCACCACATTCCGAAAAGCTTATAGTGCAACCGAGCCTATCAGAAACTATTGAAAGGTAGTACTCTTCATCGTGGGACACAAAGGGCTCAACAATGAAGGTAGTAATAGGGGCTTTGCAACCACCCATCTCAACCTACAAAAGAGTAAATGAAAAACACACATCAAGCACACCAAATTGCATGAACAAATCAGACACGTTGTTCTGTTACACGGGTAAGACAAATCACCTCAGTCCCGAGACGGGCTTTGACGAAATCCGCAACTTCAGCAAGATCCAACTTCAGGGCTACCAGGCCGCTTTTCCCACGTTTACCAAATAGCATATCAGGCTTCACAACTAGTTTTGTGGACGAGAGCCATGGCTCCATGTTTGTCAGCTCAGTAAAGTCCGTGGATTGTGTCACCTGAGAACACACACAACAAACGCAATCACCCGTCTGTTCAAGCAAAAAAAAATATCAAGTCTGATTACAAAGTTCGTGCCTTTCATCGTCCATAGGAGAGAAATCAAATTAACAAACCTATCGTTATAAGACTCAGAATTGTTCCCTATGATCAATATCCATCGAGGGCTAAACTGTACTATCATCCCATTTGATCTATCAGAATTACGCCAATTGAATCCACAAAAACCAAGCAATTTAAAGAAAAATTAGCAGGAATAGCATAGAGAGTGTGAGAGTGAGGAGAATGACCTGAGCAGAGCGGATCTGGAGGTCGATGTCAGCTAGACGCTTCAAGTGCTCCTTGAGAAGTCTCTTGGAGTCATACTCTCTGATCTTCTTCCTCGCCATCGATTTCGCCGCAAAATCTCAAACTCAGATGAGGAAAATCTGAAGCAGAGACAACAAAACAGACAGCAACAATTTCAATAAAAAAGAAGCCAACACAGCGAGTGATATTCCTCGATCTTCGAACTCTTCCTCAACGAGATTGGCGGTGGAAAAGGAGAGATCTTTAGTGAAGATAAGGTCAAAGATAACAAAAAAATGAATAGAAAAAACGAAAATTTATAAGCAGAAGCAGAAGATGAAGCTCACCAACACCGAGAGAGAAAGAGAGAGAGAGAGACGCTGACTTGGAACCAGAAGAGCGCATGGCAGGGAAGACGTTGGCATTAAGGAGCCAAAAGGAACTCCACTCTTCCACATGACGGTTTTGCCCTTTCCTCAATAACCCACCTTAACCAAACCGGAATTGTTTGTTCCCTTGGTTAACCGAAACCCTCTCCCATATTGAAAAATAATACCTTAAAATCATTGTTAATTAAACATGAATTCACATGAGTGTACACATTATTGGACGACTTAAAATCGGTTCTCCTGTTCTATAAATATCCAAATCAGAATTAAACCGAACCAAACCATTTAGGTTTGAAAAATATGGATATTTCAAGTTTATGAACATTACTAGAATCGAATTGATTTCTAGGATTGGACAAAATATCCGTGGAACCCGTTCCGATTCGAAATTGACGAGATCCGCGAGTTCGAATTCGGATTTTGAAAAATACTATTACCGAAATTTTCATAAAATTACAATTGCCCTTAGCAACTACATAGATTTCCCTCTAACTCATTTAGAAACCTACGGCCGTATAGATTTCCTTCTTCTTTCCCCGATTGCCATCGGCCCTTCCCATTACTTCGCATGTCGACTCTTCCCTCACTTCTCGTCGTCGCCCCTTCCCTCTACTTCTCGTCGTCAACCCTACCCTCTTTTTCCTATTGTCGGCTCTTCCCTCTTCTTCCTCTTTCTCCCTGTTGTCCTCACACGTCGGTTGCCCCTATCTTCGCACATCATTTTCCTTCCTCCCCATCTGCCTTCTATTTTTAGTCTTTTTTCTTGTCTTCGGTGATACTCTCTTGATAAGTTCTCTCTTGCACAAGGCCCTTGTATTAAGAATCAACATGAAAATACTCTTTCATGCCCATGCTCAGATTTGAAATTTTTTCATGTTCTTTCGTTTTTTGGTTTACAGATGCCTGATACGGTTGAGAATTCCGAGATGCCTCAACCCCCATATCAACTGTTGCTTCCCATCGATAATTCATCGAAAAAACAAATCCAAACAAGTGAAACAGTCCACTAAAACAGAAGATCAAGTACCACCACCGAAACTTAAATTCTGATACTTTGACACATTTTAAAAGAACGAAAGAAGGTTCGAAAGCTACATTCCATTCATTGTGATACATTGATTAGTTGCATGTTGAATATATCATTATCGACTACTGCAATGCTGAAACACATTTGAATTTGTAAAAAATGGCCTCGGAAAGATTGTGATGATGATGAAATATCGAATAGTAAAAATTGAAGCAAACAACTTTGCATCATCAAGTGAAGAAAAATGAATTTATGTATTCCTTTTTTGGTGCATTTGATCAAGAGGCAACTCGAAAAACATTAGTAAAAATGATAATAATAGATGAATTGCCTTTTAGTTTTGTTGAGTGGGTAAGGTTTTCGGTATTACATGAGTGTGGCTTAACTTCGTGTTGCGATTCCTTTTTCAAGGAAAATAACTAGGAATTCCATGAGATTATATTTGGAGAAAAAAGAATAAATTGGGAAAAACAGATAGACCCTCAAGAATATTGCTTTAGTCCTATTCCCTATTGACTTTTGACCTTCATCCGATTCTCCACTCGACTTTTTGTTTTCATCTATTCCCCATCAACTATAAACAATATGCATAAAACCCCTCTATTAACTATCTGTCAACCGATTCTATTTTGATCCGAATACGATCCAATTTTGATTTGAATTTAACCCAGTTTTGACCTGATTTTAATCCAAATATTGACTCGATATTAACCCAAATTTTGACTTAATTTTGATTTGATTAAATTTTAAATATTTAATTTTAGGAAATTAGATGTGAATTTACTACACACATAAACAATAATGTTAATTTTTTGGTTAATTACATCAAAATCAAGTTAATTATTCGATTTTATTGATTTTGAGCCAAATTTGAGTACAATTTTTGTTAATTATATCAAAATCAGATCAAATTGAGTTAATCCTAAAATTTTGATGCAATTATCCAAAAATTAACATTTATTATTAATCGGATTAATTAAAAAATTTTGTTGAGTTAGTTCAAGCCCGAGTTAATCACAATTAACCCGATTTTTATATACAATAAACAAAATTGTACCCAATTTTGATCCGATTTTGATACATTAATAAAATTGTACTTAATTTTGATCCGATTTTGATACAATTAACAAAATCGTACTCGATTGATTTGATTTTGATACAATTAACAAAACCGTACTCAATTTTCATTCGAAATCAATTAAATCGAATAATTAACTTGATTTTGATGTAATTATCCAAAAAACTAATCTTTATTGGTTATATGTGTAGTAAATTCATATTCAAATTCCTAAAATTTAACATTTAAAATTTAATCATGTAAAAATTAAGTCAACATTCAGGTTAAACTCGAGGTAAAATTTTGGGTTAATATCGAGTCAAAATTGGGTTAAATTCAGGTCAAAATTGGGTCAAATTCGGGTTAATATTGGATCATATTGGGGTTAATATTGAGTCAAAATCGGGATAGTTAACGGAGGGG
Organism: Gynandropsis gynandra; assembly: GCA_036759665.1. Classification (NCBI taxonomy): domain Eukaryota; kingdom Viridiplantae; phylum Streptophyta; class Magnoliopsida; order Brassicales; family Cleomaceae; genus Gynandropsis; species Gynandropsis gynandra. The sequence continues at coordinate 22,283,919 of CM071864.1, read as the reverse complement.
GTTTTAAGTAGATTTTTTTATAGTTGAGGGGGGAATCAAATGAAATCTAAAAGTCGAGGGAGAAATTGGATGAAGGTTAAAGTTAAGAGGATATATGACTAAAGCAACGTACTTGAGGATAGATTAGGTTGTTTTTCCAAAAAAATGCGATAATTTTTTAAAAACCAAGGATGAATTTATACTTGGAAGAAAACAATGATTGCAATTTTATCATTTATTGAAAGAAAAAATATATATTATTGTTGTTATTAAATTTAAACTTAAATTGTATATAGATAATTTGAAGATTGAAGATATGGTTGTATACTTTTAACAAAATTATATAGAACATATAGATTTTTTATTTTTATTCCTTTAATATTTAAATTGAAAACAAATTAATTATAGCTTAACAATATTAAATTAAAACACCAAATTACTAGTAATATTATTTAGTTAATGGACAAATCCAAATAAAATCCTGAAAAATAGTTTTTAATAAAATTAAACATTTACTTTTAACTCTATAAAAAAAATCCTAAATTATATTTTTTAAGCAAAAAAACCATGAAGATTCTCTATGATTTTTTGCTTAAAAAAATAGTTTAGGGGTTTTTTATAGAGTTAAAAGTAAAAGTTTTAATTTTATTCAATACTATTTTCAGAGTTTTTTTGGTTTGTCACAAAAAATTCTATCTCTATATATATATTAAAAAAAATTTAGAAATTATCTATATATAATTTGAAAATTAAATATATATATTTTTTAAATCATAAACCTTAAAAAAATCTATACATAAAAATATATATTTTTCTCTTTTGACATAAATATTTAAAAATTCTGAAAATTGAAATATATTTGTTCTTAAATTCATGAAAATAGAGAAGAATAAATTTTTGAATATATAAAATTTATTCACTGCAATATTATTAACCAATAACATGTCTATTAACTATTAACATTAATACATAATTTCAATTTTTTTAATTGTAATTATTACGTAAAAAATCTCATAGATTTCAAAAAATGAATTGAATGGTAATTATGATATAAATTTATATTCAATGAAATGAAGATTAAATATATTTATTTTTTAAATTATAAAATATAATGAAAAAGTTAAATATAACGTTGAAAACTCATTGAATACTGTTTCAATTTAAATGTTAACAATCTCTTATTATAATCATTTAATTTTAATAACAAATAATGATTTTAATAATTGAAATTTCAGCTAATTTAAATATTGAAATTTTGATATCATATTCTTTTAAAGGTATAGATATGACTTACTGTGCATATGAAATATTCCTAAAATTGTAAAAATATTAAAATATTTGTCCAATAATTATTTAATTTTATTTTAATCATTATTATTAATATAATAATTTTATTATTTTTAATTTTTTAGTTGTTGCACGATTAAATATGTGCATTTGACCTAAAAAAGTATATTCAATCTATAAACGGTGGACAATATATATGGATTTAAAATTTATTTTTTTGTATAAATTTAACTATCACTTAAAGGTTTGTACCAAATATTTTGATATGTTTAAATTTGTAATATATTAATTTTGGGACAAAAAACCCTGAAAAATAGCTTTTAATAAAATTAAACCTTCTGCTTTTAACTATATAAAAAACCCTAAACTATGCTTTTTAAGCAAAAAAAAACATGAGTTGTCATTGACGTGTGGAAACACGAGTTACAAATTATCCTAGACCACTTCACCGCAAGTATACGGATCGTGTAGTACCAGGGTCGATCTCTAGGGACTAAAGCAGCCAAATACTAAGAATAAAACTAAACTAAGACAATTAGAGATAGAAGGGGATATGATCCTAAATTCCTAAAACTAATCTAAATGGTGACAACGATACTAGGTTGGGGAAAAAGTCGGATATGACAAACACTACGGGTGTCCGGGATACCGGGAATCGCATGGATAAAACAACTAAGGATCATAGATCTATCAACTATTTTTGACAACGGGAAATTCATGCCCTAAGGTGAGGAGTGATTCTTCCGAGCCTAAACCTCCTAACCATGAGTACGTGCAACCCTACCTTCCAGCAGTGATTAACCCGTACCATGGCAATCATAGATCTATCAATTCATCTTGACAACGGGAAATTCATGCCCTAAGGTGAGGAGTGATTCTTTCGAGCCTAAACCTCCTAACCATGAGTACGTGCAGCCCTACCTTCCAGCAGTAATTAACCCGTACCATGGCAGCTTTACGTACGCAATCATTATCCCTAAGATGACTAACCGACCGGTCAGATTCTCATTAGCCAAACTTAATCTACAACTTAACAAGTCCGGATTCATTCTTTAACCTTCCAGCAAAGTCCGAAATCCTATGTCGCTGAGCGGACAGCACTAGCGTAAGAGTGATAATGCTAAGTATAGAACCGAAAATCAAGAATAAATCAATAACTCTAAGCATTAACGCAAATCATTGTTCATCCAATACAAATCCGATATCCCCACCCGCAGTAGGGACTCTACTCACTCATGGAGAAAACAAAAGACGAAGATAACATAACCCTATACATGATAGACTCTAGGAAATTCGATGCCTCGACCTTCCCTATCGTGTTACCGGTGCAAGGATTGATGCTTCTCTTCTTCTCCAACGTCTCCCGAGCCTTTCCAGATGTTTTCCCAGCCTTTCCTCGCCCTGTACGTCGCCACCCTTACTCTAGATCTGTTTTGTTCCTTAAATTCGGTCGTTTGAATGTTAGATCTAGGTTGTTGCGAAATACACGGCCCGCTCGGGCACCAATGTTGCCCGGTCGTGCAGAGGCGCGCCCGGTCGTGTTCCTTCATAATGCCCGATCGAGCATCAGTACCCGATCGCGTGGTTGAGCGGCCCGAGTCGTGCAAACTCTCGGGGAATTTTGGGGTGAATTAACGCCCGAGCGGGTATTGTCT
>CM071864.1:22232219-22280775 GCA_036759665.1 Gynandropsis gynandra | reverse complement strand
GCTCGATCTTGGCTCTGAGTAGATATATCTTCAAATTAAGTGGTTTTGATCAGGAATCCGTCATTTTAAGCTCATTTAGGCCTTGTCGCCTAAAAACCTGAAAACCAACAAAACGGGTGTGTGAAACTCGTAATCATATCGGATATGTAAATCTATCTATAAAATATATGCAAAAATGACACTAAAACCTATCCTAAAATTGATACACTTTCAGTGTTATCAGTCATGTTTTTTTTTTGCTTAAAAAACATAGTTTAGGGGGTTTTTTTATAAAGTTAAAAGTAAAAGGTTTAATTTTATTAAAAGTTATTTTCAAAATTTTTTATAGGTTTGTCCCTTTAGTTAATGCAAAAATTGAAATTACATCAAAATATAAAACTAAAAAATCACTAACTAATCTACATTCACGATTATAAAAATTATTATTAAAATCGATCTTTTGAGGGAAGGGGAGGTGAGGCGAGGCGCGGATTGTTGGGGGAGACAAGGCGTGGGATGTTGGGGAGGCGAGGTGTAGGGTGCTGGGAAGACGAGGCGGGTGGGAAAAGAAGATGCGGGATGTTGAGAGAGACGAGGCGGGGTGTTTGTCGAGTCGGTTATTGTGTGCTAGACAGAAAAAGAAAAGAAAGGAGGAAGGAAGAAAGATAGAAAAAAAAAGAAAAAAAAATGAAATAGAGAAATTATGATTTTTATTTATTAATATTAATTTTTTATTGTTATTGTTGAGGTATAATAAAAAGAATTGATAAAATTCATATTATTTAAATAATTATATATACATATGAGAATTTTTTAAAATTGTTTCTTGAATCAATCAACAAAGAAAAGGAAGTTTCGGACTAAAATTGAATATTAAAGGTCGTGTTAAAGGTTAAAAGTTATAATTTGGTTATTAAGTAGTTGAACAAACCAAGAAGAAATTTAGAGCTCAATTATCACTGTACCAAAATAAAACCAAGGGCAAAATTGGAATATGTAGTCATAAGGATAAGTTTGCCAAGCCGTTGGGTTGGGTGGTTCATGTGTTAGGTGGTTGTTGTTTGAGAGGAAAAAAATTATAAATAAAATAAAACTAAAGAATTATATTAAATTCAACATTTATTTGATACCCTTAAAATGTGGTATTGGGTGTGAGAGTTATGCACCTTTATTGAAGGTTTCGTTTTCTCAAGGTTCAATGGCAATACCTAAAATAAGTAATTTCGTTCATATCCTAATCATAGTCATTTAATATATATATATATAATTATCAGAATATTCCATTTTTATGAAAAAATGTTCTAAGTGATAGAATATACTCCGTGATATTCTGTAAGATATGTTAGTTATGAGATTTCTTTAGTTAACGGGATTGGAGATTGATGTAATCAGTATACATATGTATGTTTCTCATCAATGGAAAGACAAAACATTCTTCTATATTGTTTCATGGTATTAGAGCTTTGGCTCTAAACCCTATTTCTCTTTCTTTGTCGTTTTTTTTTCTTTATACACCGCGTCCGTACACCATGGCCGTTGCAGCATCTGATTCAGCAACTGAAAAGCCCTTCGGTGTCACTAACATCAAGGCATACATCCCTGTCATATTAGACATGGCTGAACTCAACTACGACGCATGGTGCGACGTGTTTCAAACACACTGTCGCAGTTTTGGAGTCCTCGGCTATCTGGATAGCTCCATCGTGTCTACTCCAGCCACTCAAAAAACATGGATCCGTCTCGACAGAATAGTCAAGTTGTGGATCTATGGCATGATTTCGAAGGCTCTGCTCACAGACGTGCGTCAGATAAACTCCATGTCACGCGGTATATGGCTCCGCCTCGAACAGTTGTTTCGGGACAACAAAGAAGCTCGTGCCATTCAACTCGAAAACGAGCTTCGTACCATCATCATCGGAGATCGCTCGGTACACGACTACTGTCAACAACTCAAACAGATCTCGGATCTACTATCTAATGTCGATGCCCCTGTTTCTGAGAGATCACTTGTGATGCATACTCTCAACGGGCTCAGCGAGCAGTTCGACAACATAATCAATGTGATTCAGCACAAGACACCTTTCCCTTCATTTGATGAAGCTCGATCAATGCTCACTCTCGAAGAGCAACGCCTTGCAAGATCTCGCAAGCCTCTAGCAACTCACACGGACAATGCCTCTGCTCCAACAATTCTGGTTGCAACATCTGAACCACATCCTCCTGTCTCCGGACAACACCAATACCAGCACCACTCATCTAGCGGTAATTGTTCTCGTGGCAGAGGTAATCGTAACAATCGTGACCGACACAATGGGTATCAAAATCGCCAGTGGTGGCCCAATCAGTCATGGCAACCACTTTATAACCCATGGAACCCATGGTACGCGATGGGAGGACCTGCTCCTCCTCAATTCTCTGCACCAATATAGACTATTCTGCCAAACGCACACTCGGGACACCCTGTTGGCTCGGTTCATCTTGATGCCACACAGACGTAGCCTCTGACACCGCCTCCGCCGAATGTACATGGTGTCAATGCCACCGCAGAACTGCTTAAGGCATTCAACACCATGACTCTGCAGGATCGGGGCGATGTAGCCTGGTACATGGACACATGAGCAACGTCTCATCTTACAGCACAGCCAGGTATGCTTCAGTCTATTTTTAATTCGAGCATTAATCGTTTTGTCATTGTCGGAGATGGATCTTTGCTTCATGTCACCTCGTCTGGTTCTTCCTCTATCCCTACCAAAAACCGCGATCTCACCCTACAAAATGTTCTCGTCACACCCAAAATCATCAAAAATCTCATCTATGTTCGACAGTTTACACGTGACAATAACTGCTCTGTTGAGTTTTATCCGTTTGGTTTCTCTGTCAAGGATATCCCGACGCAGCAGGTGCTCCTCCGATGTAATAGTTCCAGATCTCTCTATCCAGTCTAGTCTCATCTTCATTCACAGTCCTCGCCTTCTGCCCTACTCTCATCACACGCTACTTGGCATTGTTGTCTTGGTCACCCCGGCGACTCTGTTTTTCGTTCTTTGATTTCTTTTGGTTTCTTTCGATGTAATAACGACAACGCCCACTTAGTTTGTAGTGCGTGTCAGCTTGGGAAACACACACGTTTATCCTTTAAGAAAAATCCAATTCTATTGTTTCTTCTCCCTTTGAAATAGTACACTCGGACTTGTGGACATCTCCTATTCCTAGTGTTAGTGGCATTCGGTATTACATGCTCATCCTTGATCATTTCAGCCACTTTGTATGGGTTTATCCACATCGAAAGAAAAGCGACGTCTTCTAGAAAATTCTTCACTTCCATAACTATGTTAAGAACCAATTCAACACTTCTATCAAAGCTTTTCAATGTGATCACGGGGGTGAATTTGACAACCGAGTCATACACGATTTTTTTGATAAACACGGGATTATCTTTCGTTTCTCTTGCCCTCACACGTCCCAACAAAATGGAAAGGCCGAACGGATGATCCGAAAAATCAATAACACTGTTCGTACACTTCTGTTTCAAGCCCATCTTCCGCCGTCATATTGGGTTGAAGCCTTACACATGGCGGTTCATCTCATCAACCTGCTTCCATCGTCGGCCATTCAAAACACAAGTCCCTTCACAAAGCTGTTTCACAAGCCAATCTCTCTCGCTCACTTACGTGTATTCGGCTGCCTCTGTTTTCCAAATCTCACCACTACTAGTCCTCACAAACTAGCTCCACGGTCCTCTCCCTGTGTGTTCCTCGGATACCCCTCAAACCACCGTGGGTTCCGTCTTCTCGATCTCGCTACTCGTCGTGTTTACTTCTCGCGACACGTCATCTTCGATGAACAAGTATTTTCCTTTGCATCTGAGCCCTTGGGTAATACACACTCGTACGAGTTCCTTGACATTGAAACCGAACAGTCTCCGATCCTTCATCCTCTGCTGACATCCACACCAAGTCCACCACCACAGCAAACACTTACCCAATCCGTAAACCCACATGTTGTGCGACACCAAATGACCACATGCAGTAAGGTCGGCACCTTCAAACCTAAACAACATTATTCTCTCCATACCACCACCATCTCTCCCATACCAAACTATCACATCCAAGCCCTCAAAGACCCTCATTGGACCAATGTCATGCTTGACGAATATAATGCTCTTATTAAAAACGGTACTTGGGAGCTAGTGTCTCGGCCGTCGAACACTAATATTGTGCGTTCCATGTGGTTGTTTAAACACAAATTTCATGCAGATGGTTCTTTAGCTCGGTACAAAGCACGATTGGTGGAAAATGAAAAATCGCAACAACAAGGTGTAGATTGTGATGAGACCTTCAGCCTCGTGGTTAAACCGGCCACCATACGATCTGTCATGAGCATTGCTACCTCGAAAAAGTGGCCAATCCATCAACTAGACGTGAACAACGCCTTCCTCCATGGAACACTTCAAGAAACAGTCTACATGTTTAAGCCTCTCGGGTTTCGAGATGAACAACATCCTGACTTTGTCTATCGTCTGAAACACTCTCTTTACGACTTGAAACAAGCTCCACGCGCTTGGAACCAGTGCTTCACTGCTTTTGTTTCTCAGTTAGGGTTTCGGTAGAGCCGATGTGATCAGTCTCTGTTCGTTCTGCACCGTGGAACAGAGTGTGCTATACTTCTTCTGTACGTTGATGATATCATCCTTACTGCCTCATCGTCTTCCCTACTTACCGCAATCACCAAGTCTTTAGGATCTGAATTCGACATGTCCGACCTCGGCTCCCTTCACTACTTCCTGAGCGTCTCTGTTTCTGGTGCGAAAGATGGAATTCATCTTAGTCAAGCGAAATATACACATGAAATACTACACAAGGCAGGTATGTCATCTTGCAAACCGTATCTCACCCTTGTTGACACTAAGTCCAAGCTTTCAGCAACCGTGGGCGAACTTGTCCATGATCCTACTTTGTATCGAAGCCTTGTTGGTGCTCTTCAATATCTCACATTCACGAGACTTGACATACAATATGCAATACAACAGCTTTGCCTATTTATGCATGATCCTCGTGAACCACATTTTTAGGCCCTTAAACGCGTCCTCCGCTACTTATAAGGTACCATCTCTCTCGGCCTTCATATACGCTCTCATCGTTGTCTAGTCTTATCGCCTACACCGATGCAGATTGGGCGGGCTATGTGGACAACCACCGATCAACTTCTAGCTTCTGCGTATTTCTCGACGATAATCTAATATCTTGGTCCTCTTAGCGCCAACCTACAGTTTCTCGTTCAAGTGCTGAAGCCGAGTACCAAGGAGTTATGAATGTTGTTTCTGAAACATGCTGGCTCCGCAACCTCTTTCGAGAACTCCTCTTTCCATTGGTTCGCGCAACACTAGTGTATTGTGACAACATCTCGGCTATTTATTTATCATCCAATCCGGTGCAACATCAACGCACCAAACATGTCGAGATTGACATCCATTTCGTACGAGAAAAGTCGCTTTGGGATTTTTCTGCGTTCTGCACATCCCCTCCGCTCGCCAAATTGCAGATATCTTCACCAAAGGACTACCGTCAGCTCTATTTGCTGAATTTTGGACCAGTCTCACCGTGCGCCAAGCTCCCGCTTCGACTGCGGGGGTGTGATAGAATATACTCTGTGATATTCTGCAATATCCTATAAGATATGTTAGTTATGTGGTTGCCTTAGTTAACGGGATTGGAGATTGATGTAATCAGTATATATATGTACGTTTCTCATCAATGGAAAGACAAAACATTCTTCCATATTGTTTCACTGAGAACCAAATACTTTTCTAAAATATGTTTATTTTCTTTTTGTAGTTAGTATAAATTTTATAAATAGTATTTTCCATATTTTATGTGGACAACTTTTAATCTTTCGATTTTTAAAAATTATTTGTGTTTATCTTCTAATCTTTTTATAAAAAAACTAAAGCATAATTACAAAATATAATATAATTTATAGTAATGTACAAAAATGTTATTTTCCATAAAATTATTAATGATAAAAAATTTGCACATAGTGTAAAATTTTCTCAAAATATATCATGTTAAACAAAATTTCAAAATGTTAAAAAAAATTGTAAATATATCCTATCGCACCGTTGGCACTATAGAACAAATACTGTATTAAAATTAATGTCTTTATTTCTATTTTTTCATCAAGCGGAAAACAATAAGATACAATTATAATTTCAAAAGAATACAAGAAAATGTAGACATATATGGTTCATATTCTAAATGTATTATAAAGGTTGTACTTTATATTCTTGATGAATCGCGATTGAAACTAGACAACTAAGGTTGCATAACTTGTTGTAGGCACATGTGTTGTGGGGTATATGGTTTGCACATGTGCATTGTACATGTCTTTAATAAAAATCTCACGTTGAAACTGAAACAATAAATGAACACTATATAAATGTTCATACAATCAATGGTTTCTAATAAATAATAAAATAAATATTGGAATAGGCGCGTGTGTGTGTGTGTGTATATATACAATGTTAAAAGATGGACATTGGGCTTTGAAGCTCTTGGTTGAAGCGGACTGGACCTCGGCCCATCGGGCCAAATTTTTTTTATTTTTCGACTGTTGGTATTTGGTTGTTATTGACGAAGCAGTGCGTCCGATGAAACATTGCGTCCGTCCGATGAAGCGGTTTGTAAGTTCGTTCGTCCGTTCGAATGCTCCGCAGGCTTCGAATCGAAACCTTGTGTCCGTAGGGTTGCATCTCTTAGCTTGCACCAAAAGATATCTATATGAATGATCATCTGATCATTCGGTAACACACATAAAGATTTGTTTTTACCTCGTAAATTTTTGAGAAATAAATATGGATTCAACAAGAGATCAATCTCTTGTGATCGTTGAATCCTCAAGACGAAATAGAGAGCAAATTTATATCTTAGGACACTGCAAACGTAGGTCTCGATCATCCATTAAATCTGGTATCTTTAGTTGTTGTTTTTTAATTCAGTATTGTTTAATATTCTTTTATAAATTGTATATTCGATAACATCTGAACTCACTGGTTCTAACACTTGTTTAGATTGAATCAGAGAAATTGTAGAAATGAAAATAAAATGAAACAGTTATACGAATTGAATGAAAGAGTTTGAATCAATATAAGTCTTCTAAGTCTCGATCTAGGTTCTATGACACCAAACAAATTTACTATGCTTGATAGAGTACATAGAGATAAAAAAAAATTCTTAAGGATTACACGATTGAATACAAAGAATTGAGTCTAAGCTTAAACCAGGATCAACTTTTAATACTCCTCTGTTATTGGTTGTGAAGTTTGTCAGTTCATTGGAATATACTATAATACCAACCTATAATCCTTATCGAAAATAGGAATGCCCACGAACACCCTCCTAAAAGTGGTCATATGTCACATAATCATTAAATAAAAATGAGCACTTTATTTTAATATAAATTCAAAACATGCCAAAAAATCTCAATACAAACGTTAAAATAACATTTTGATACTTAGATGAAAATAAAACAAAAATACAGACTAATTAATACTCATCTTGAAGAATCCAGTGTGACCCTCGTCACCGCTTCCTAGTTGTCGTCTACATCTTTATTCTCTATTCTTCCACGATAGTCCACAAATGAGGACATACGATCAATCACACTTAGTGAGCCCCTAGTATGTACGATCTTCATTGCCAACTCACAACATACATATAAAACATATAAATATAACATATAACACTCAATCACCCAATCTGCCCTTGAAGAATATTCGTAGTTAGCGAGTAGTACCCCGCCATGATCGCCACTCGCAAGGTCCCACTAGACCCTAGCTACCATATGACTCGCAAGGTCCCACTACTCTTCAGCTACCATATGACTCGCAAGGTCCACATTTTTTACTTGGTCGAGCAGTTTGGGTGCTTGACCGAGCACTGTACGTAGAGTCATGGAATTCAATTTAAAACTCGATTTCTCGACGAGGCACGATTGCATCTCCTTAGGTATTCATGTCCAAATTACTCGACCCTAAATACACACTCATATCACTCTAGTACTCACTATACATCTTTCATCATACAACTTTTCCAATTTTTACAGATCATATCGTTCTAACATTCCAATTCTCCGGTTGTCATTCCATAGAGCTTCTATGGTATTCATGCTACCATTTGAGATGGATAAACAATCTAACATGCTCCTATCGTGTTATCTCCATTGAAATGTTTTAAGAACGGTGAAGGTTCACTCCTTGTTTTTCAGCAACTTTGACACTACCATATTATCTCCAGTCACAGTGGCGATCCTTCGCTGATGACCGAATGCTTCTCGTGACTCTTCCATCTCTTCACTCCTTTCTCTCTTTCTCGGTTTCTCTCTAACATTTTCCTTTTATTTTCTTTCTTATTCAAGCTTTCTCCCCTTTATCCATGAGTTTGAGATTATATTTAGCCTCCTTCCGCCCCAATTAAGTTTTTCCATTCTAAATTGAAGTTAATTGTCTCTTTTGCGAGACATTTTACTCATAATAGTAAATTTTTTCCTGGGCATTACATCTTCAAATGACCATTTGTGTTCTCTTTAAACATTTATTTCCTTCTAACTATTCCTTTGCATTAGTCTTCAGAATTTAGATTTCAATGTTTGTTTTAGACTTGATTTTTCACAACAATAGCAAGTCAACTTTCATAAATCTCCACCTTTGACGAGGTCCCTTTCCTATCCTTTTGAGAGTTACCTCATGGATTTTGGTTTACCTGATTGTCGTAGTCCTTAGACAGCCTAAGCAATTTCAATGCTCATTATGGAGAAGAAATACCTACAGATACAAAGTCATGTCTCGTCGAAAAACTTAGTTTTCGGAAAATTTCGTTACTCTTAGAACAATGATCAATCGAGCACCAAAGTTACTCGATCGATTATAAAATGAGGAACTCAATGAAATTATCAAGTTTTCAGGCAAATGAGTGTACCAGAAAAACCTCTCGGCCATGCATCATGGTTGTTTGGTCGACCAAAAGGTTGCTTAGGCTTTATGCTCGGCCTAAACATTGTTTCAGGATATTTTGTATTGTCGAGAGATACCTCAATCGAGCAAGGGGTTGATTGGGTTAAATATTTTTTTGGTACAAAAATTTTGAGTCGCAGTTTGCAAGGGAAAACTCTAAGAGGAGCACTCATTAGATGTACGAAGATCGTACATGCATCAATCTCACTAGGTTTGATTTTATTGTATTCACTTTTTTTGTGAAATGTCATGGATGAGGAGGAAATTAGGACTTATATGTCAGCTAGGAAGACAATGAGGGTTAAATCATTTTCTTTTGAAAAACATTTATTCATCTTTTGTTTCGCAATCTATTATAATTAATGTCTCGAAATGATAGTTTATGTATTTAGATTTCTAATGCGTATTGGTATTTGAGTTTTAATAAAAAAACCTTATTACTACTTCGAATATTGATACACGTAGACACCTTGGGGAGGATGATGGTAAATATTTCCAGTATCGATAGAAGATTCCAAGATGAGGGTGTTACACATATCAAGAATCTTCTTGGCACTCCAAAGTCCTTCATGTTGAAATCACATTAATAACATCATTCACTTTTTTGTAGCTCAGCATTGTCTCGACATGCCACCAACATGTCATCTACATAGATGCATGTTCTATTTCAAACGTCTTATGATATACACATGGCTTCAAATTTTCTTATATTAAATCTTTGTTGTCCCGTTAAGTCAATAAACCTTTAATTACATTGTCTAGACGATTTGAATATGACAAGATATTGAATATGACATAAATCATAAAAAGAAAAATCACAAAGGTGATGGCAACAAAGATTTGGAACATGCTCGCGCAATAGATGTGGAAGAAGTGGCAATGACTCCACAAGGATTTCAAAAAGCATTGAACAATACCACATGAACAATTTACAAGTAGAAGAATCGAGAAGAGAAAAAATTGGAAGAGCTGAAGATGCTCGGTCTGAGCAAGGAATCACTCAACCCAAACGACGGTACACTTGACCGGGGCTATTCCTCTGGACCAATATGCCTAATACAGATTGGTCACTCGACTCGAACGATGAAACACTTGACTTGAGCTATTCCTTTGTATTGAAGAGAACTAAAAAAATGTAGACCACTCGGTCTGAACACATCCCACTCAACCGAGCAATCATTCGAACTCGACTGATTGGAAGAGTTATGAAGCTCGAGTTTAGATGAAAAATTCTATGTGTCGCTCAACACATTTTTCTATTTTTATTTATTTATTTATTTTACATGGTTTTCTTTTATATTTTATTCCTTTTAAATAAGGCACCTATGTTTGAACATTTTAATTATGTTTTTGATATTATGAGTGATTCTTTTCCTTATTATTTTCTAAGAGATATAACAAAAAGAACCCTTGGAGCGATTCTAAGATTTTTAGTGACTTATCAACACTAGATCATAAGTTTTTTGATGTCGTTCTTTGTGTTTGAGGTTCTTTAGTTGAGTTGTAGGAGGTTAAGGAGTGTTCATCATCTAAAGATCAAGTTTTAAGTTTTGTTATCAAGTCATTAGTGGGTTCATTCCACTTCTATCCCATCTAAGAACAAAATGTATTACAGTATGGTTCTCGCGTTAGACCGTCTATCTCTCTTATTTTATCTCATTTTAGAACAATATATTCGTTTACTTAATTTTATTTTGTGTTTATCTTATGTCTTTTCACTGTAGGGTCAATCAAACAAAAAAAGGAAGGAAAAGAAAAGAAAGAAATAAAAACAAAAAAAATGAATGAAGAAAAGAAAAGTAAAAGATGCAAGACAAAAAAGGAAGAAAGGAAAAGAAAAAACAACAAAAACAAAGGGAACAAAAAAAAAGAAAATAGTTTCTTAGGAACTAGACTTGTGGATTAGGACATAGTTGCTACATCATACACTTAAAGTATAAGGTTTAGTTTAATTTATAGAGAAGTAAATCTGAATTTGATTCTTTGAATTATCAATTAAATCAAACATGAGAAGTCAAGAAAAAGGCAAGAGAGCGGGTGAAACCGAGAGAAAAACTTTCTTGAGTAATTGTAAGATTCATTCATCTTTTTTTCTTTCATCCTTTATATTTTTTACTAACAAATTTTTCTATTTTGTAGAATCTTCGATTTATGATTTAGGAAATCACTGTGACGAACCATAACAAGGTGAAGGGGCAACTCAACTGAAAACACAAACGAATTGATGATGGTCAAATTTGGAAGGATGGTCATAACATCCTATGAAAACACAATCCACAACTTGTGGATATTGATGCAAAATAATATGCATAATTAATGGATGCCAAGGTGGTTCGGAAACCACGACATGTATATCATTTCAGAAATCAGATTGATATGACATCAATGACATCAAATTGGAGATCTCAATTTTCATAGGATGGAGCCATATTAAGGCACACTAAATGAGGGAGAAAAAAGCTGAGAGGATTTTTGATAGCCATCACTATTTTGACCTAAAAATGTCAAGACGACTTTAGATAAATTCAGTGAGCATGCGCTTTTATATTGTGATTTCTTCACTCTTTCACGTCGAATGAATGGAAAGCAACACCTAGTGATGTGGGAATATATGTGTGCATTAATGAGGTGATGATTAGTACATACTCATTATCATCAAGAGGTGAACCAATGTCTACAACGATTGATGCGAGGTAGTCAAAGCGTAGAGGATTACTACAAGGAGATGAACTTCTTGATGATACATGCTAACATAAATGAGGATGGAGATGTCACCATAGATCATATTATTATCGGTATTAACCTCAACTTTAAGGACCATATAGAAACTCATCACTATGCGAAGTTGAAGGATTTTTTTTTCATTTGGCCATTAGAATCGAGAAAAAACACAAAAGAAGGGTAACTCAAGAACTCGAGAGGTCATACACTAGCAGCAAGATCAAGTCTAACTCTGAAATATTAAGGCAAAAAATGCAAGGTACAAATAAAACAACTATGCATAACTGTGAAATCACATGTTCAAATGTTAGGGTTGAGACCATTACACAAAAGATCGTCCAAACAAGAGGACTTTGTTGGTATGCATGGATGTCTGATATGAGATGGTATCAGAAGATGAAGTGGGAGATAAGATTGATGTTTCAGATGAAAGCATTGAGAGTATGAGGTAGTAAAGGGAGATTTGTTGGTGTTGCATCGAATCCTTCACATACACACCATAGAGGATGCAATGGAGCAACGAGAAAACATCTTCTATACAAGAAGATTTATTAAAGAGAAAGTTTAGCATTATCATAGATGTCGAAAACTGCACAAACATATAGTAAGTACTTCGCTTGTCGAGAAGTTGGGACTTCTAACTACTACAAAACATCCACAGCCATACAAGTTTGAGTGGCTAAATGATTATACATAGTCTAAGGTACATTTTCAAGTGAATATATCATTCAACATCGGAAAGTAAGAAGATGACGTTCTCTATGATGTTGTACTAATGCAAGTTGAGAATTTGTTGTTGGGAAATCTATAGCAATTTAATACACAAGTACGACACGATGACTTCAACAATAAATAGACATTCAAATTCAATGGAGCAATCTAATTGACACCCCTCATGCCTAGGGATGCCTTGAAAGGTGAAAGACGTTGGAGACTAAGTAATCTTCATATAGGTTGCTAAAATTGTGAGATCTTGAGCAAAAACTAAAGAAGTTTTGTGAGAGTAAAACAGTGGACAAAAACTTCCTTTTAGTGAGAGCAAGAGATAATATGACGATTTTTCTAACAAACTAACTCATTCTTTTACTAGTCTCGTTTATCAGGTTTTGCAGGATTTCAAAGTAAAATTCTGGATGGAAAAGAAGAATTAATCGAGTTCTGGATGGAAAACCGATGTCTCACGACCACTGGGCAAACAAGAGGCGAAAATTATAGCCTTTTTATCAACTAAACACAAATTCAGTTCAATTATCAATATCAATTAACATAGTTTGTTTTGATGTAACTGAAGGCCTAGATGTAAGGTTTAATATTTTTAAAGAAAGGGGAAGGATGAGGAGGAGACCTTAGATCCGTCATAAATCATACGAAAGTCGATCATGAGAGCAAGGGGAAAGAAGATTCAGAACATAGTCGCTCACATGGACGTGGATAAAATAAAAATGACTTCACTAGTATGTTAAGAAGCATCGAGTCAAGACCAGATTAATTCCTCTTTACCAAAGAGAACTTGAAGACGTTGACCACTCGATTTGAGCATACACCACTCAACCGGATGATCATCGCAATTGAATTGAGCAGAGGAGTTGTGTGATTGATCATATTTATCTAGATGAACATTTTAATAATTTTTTATATTAATTTCTCGTATTTTTGTTATATTACTCATTTTTCCTAGTTTTCATTCCTGATTTGATCTTTATAAATCAGACACCTATTGTTGAGCATTTTAATAATTATTTGATATTAAGAGTTATTCTTTTCCTTGCTAATTCTCAGCTAAAGAAATCTTGGAGCAGTTCTGAGTTGTACACTAAATTATCAACACTATATCACAAATGTTGTGGAGTTATTCGTTGCGTTTGAGGTTCACTAGTTGAGTTATAGAAAAGTCTTGAGTGTTCATGTTATTAGTTGGTTTCATTCATGTGTCCATTTTATCTAACAATAAAACTATGATCTAAGTTCATATCAAGATTGTGTTACTTCATATAATGATCTTTGTAGCTTGCAGACTTCCAATTCATTCCGATAAATCCTTCTCGTTGTATAACATCTTTTCTTCTAATATCCCATGCAAAAAAGAAAAGAAAAAGAAAAAGATGTTTTGATGTCTAGTTTCCCAGATCTATGTTTAGAGAGACCACCAAAGATAATAGTAATCCTAATGAATACATGCTTGACAACAAGAGAACATATTTTTTGGTAATCAATCCCTTATATTTGTGCATACCCCTTTTCTAATAGCCTACTTTTATATATGGAGAATTTAACTCCTGGTATATTTTGATTTCTCTTGAACATCTACTTGCATCGAATTACTTTTGATTTATCAACCTTATTAACTAACTCCCATGTCTCATTTTGATCCAAAGACTTTCTCTCTTTTTGCATAAATTTCTTCCAGAATCTTCAGTCCTTATTGCTTCTAGATTTCTGATAGCATCTTAGTTCTTCAAGTTTCTTGTCTACAATGGTTAAAGAAAAGCCTCTAATTCATCCTTTTTGTACCTCCCATGAGATATTATTTCCATTCTTATCTATCTCTAACTAGTATAAAGAAATATATTTATTTGCTCTTGGTGATAATTTTTTGTAGCTAGAATGCACCAAACATATACAACCAAATCTCTTATGATAATGATAAGAAGGATCACTATCTATCCAGACTTCTTCACGTGTCTTGAAGTCGAGTACGCCAGAAGGAGACTTGTTAATCAAGTGGAAAACTGTTACAGTAGCTTCAACCTATAAGTGTAACTCCAACTATGTCTCACTTAGCATGCAACTCACCTTGTTGAGAATTTGTTCTATCCATCCTATCAGCTATCATATTTTGTTGAGGGGTTTAGTTGCATATATTTTGCATCTTTATTCCATTGTCCTTGAAAAACTTATAAAATTGATAATAGAAAAACTCAATTCTATTATCAATTCTTAAGAACTTTACCTTTTTCCCTATTTGTACTTCTACTAGCATTTTTCATTTTGTAAAACTTGAAAAATATTCATTTTCCATTTTTAGAAAACAAACCTAAACTTTTTTTGAATAATCATGAGTGATGGAAATAAAATATTTTACTCGTGACAGTGAGGGTGTTATAAAGGGTGAGCCCCATAAATATGTAGGAATATACTCTAAAATACCTCTTGTGCTGTGATTTGTTGTGCTGAAACTTAGTTTGTGTTTTTGCCTAGCAAACAATATTCACAAAACTTTAATTGTTTATCTTCTGTTGTTTCCATACAAAAAACCATTATTAACAAGAATTTTCTTACCTTTTATGCTCATATTTCTTATCCTTATATGCCATATCTCAATGTCATCCTGCTCCTATTTATTTGCTTGTGTTTTAAGTGGCTATTGTTCCTTGTGAAACGTAGAATACTCTCTCCAAATTCGCAATCTTTGTAACCATGGAACCTTTGGAGCTTATCCCCTTGAGATTTATTGTTAAAGACCTGCAAATCAAGTGAGACTAAAGGTATTAAATTTCTTTTTAAGTTCAAGGATGTACCTCACTAGATCGAATGTTCTTAGAAATCCATCATGTGTTATGATCTTCATTATCCCAATCCCTTTGACATCACAAATTACATTGTTCCCTATTAGCATTTTACCACAATTCTGCATTTTTCAGATTTTCAAACCATTACATCCTTACAGACATATGGAATGAACAACTAGAATCGACGATCCATTATTCTCGAGGATCTTCGTGTGATATTGTTCGGATCTTTATGTCTAGAAACGACTCTGATACTGTAACCACTTGATTTGTCTCCTTTCCTTTTCAAGTGTTTCGTTATTGTCTTGCAATCATTTTTAAAATGACATTCTCTGCCATAACACCACCATCGAGAATTACTTTTACCTTATAATTTAATCCAGATTTCTTCATATTCTTTGGACTTGATGAGTTACCATGCTCACTTTTCTTCTTACAAATAGACCTTTTGCAGTGTTTTTCCTTTTGTTTTAACAACATACTCAAGTTCTTTTGAGTAAGCGATTAAGATTATTTCATGTAAGGTCACAGTTGACTCTATTTTAAGGTGTTTTTCAATTGCTCATATTGGTCTGGCAATAATACATTCAACAGAAAAAAGGCATTGATCATCTTCGGAATTTTCTATCTTCAAGTTTGTGCCAGATCACATCCACGTTCTGGTTCAATAAGAATTGTGCCTCCATTGTTGACCTATTTATTCATCTTTTCTCTAATAAATTAGGTTATGTTACCACTTTTAGAGGTTGTAATCTATAATCTTAATGAATTACTATCAAATTCGGTCAATTTAACATTGGAAAACTTCCTCAGCTTGAATTGAAGAAGTTGCAGAAATTAAAATATAATGAATTAGAGATAGTTGTATAGAGAATATATGTTTGCACAAGTTGAGTTAATGAATTCGGTGCACTCAATATGAATCTGCTATGTCTCAAATCAGGAGGCACGATCGAGTTAATTCACTATGATTGATGGAGTACAGAGATATCAAAAACTCTCTAAGGATCCCAAGATTGAAAACAAAGAATTTAGTCGAAAATTTAAATCAAAATAAACATTTTTCATTGCTAAGGATTTAAAATGAACTGTCGCTTTGAGAGGCAGTTTTAACATAACTCATTTTTTTAGTGAGTTAAGCTCGATAATTTTTAGTTCATTTAAAAAACACGCTGATGAATTAAGTCCAAAACGACGAGTTAATTTGCAAACTAGAGATAAATCACCTTTTTAAATTTTATGTTTAAATTTTTTGTTTATTATTTTTAAAATGTGTGTTAATATATATATATATTTTTTTGTATATTGATATATAGATTTTGAAATGATGAAACCGTTATCATAAAAGGAAATACAACGAATATTACAAGTGGAGTTGTAGAAGACAAAATTGAAAATGATGATTTATTATGTTTTTACCTTATATTGTATTTTGTATGAAGATTTCATATTTTGATATTTGATAAATGTGAATTTGAATTGATATTTATTTTAAACATTTTAATTGATTATAAAATATATTTTTAGACGGTTTAAAAATACATGTATAAGCTTACAACTAACTCATTTTGTCACTAATTCAAAACAAGTTTGGTTGAGGTGAAATTTTTTGGCGAAGTGGACTACCAATCCACCAGTTTACACCCATATATATTGGTATTCCTCTGTTCTTGATCGTTAGGTTTGTTGATACCTCGTAATTTAAAATGATCCATTTGTCCTCCTCAAAAAGCAACGGTTCTTTAATTCAAACTCTCCCTTTACCTTAGTCTCCAGAATTTAGATTTCAGTGTTTGCTTCAGTCTTGATTTGTCCATCAAGACTGAGGCGACCTTCACATGTTAAGAGAACCCATGTAAAACAAATTGAGTCAAATTAGACAAAACATTTATTATATATTATTTATATTTTAGAAAATTATAAGATCTTATATATGAATTCGTCGAGATAAACTCATCAAATTTATTAATATATTATATCAAATGATTCAATTCAAAATCATCCAATTCATACAATTTACATATCAATTTAAAAATCAATTTTTAGTTTATCATTATTAATCGTATATATTTAAAACAATTACTAATAAATTGGTAGATATTTAGATGATTTTTAATGACATCGTGTCTATGTAAAATCAAGTAACACAATTTTTGGAATTTTAGTATTTATAAGGGTATTTTTGAAGCGAATTTTTTTTTTCGGAAAGGGTATTTTTGAAATCTTTTAGCCCTACGACGGTATTTTTGAAATCTTTTAGCCCTACGACGGTATTTTTGAAGTTACCTTATAAATTAGATTATGATAAAAGCAAAATAAAAATAAAAATAAAAATATAGAAAGTCAAAACAGAAAAAGGAAGCAATCAGAAGCAAGTTGGTGCTGAAAATGTGGCCACAATAGAAGAGTCCCTCACCTATATTTTGCAATATACTTTTGGTTCTCTTGCATTGAGAGAATGGGTTTGTTTCCCTTTCCCACTCTTACCCTCCATCTCGTTTCTTTACAATATTGATATAACTTTTTTTTTCATCTTTATAAATCTATAAGAGCTATGACTCCTCGAATTAGATCTAAATGTTGTCATGTAGACCATATTTTTTTATTATTTACGTATATTGTTTGCGAAAATATAGGATTTATATATACACACTATTATAACAATAATTTAGAAAAGATTACAATGCTAATCCATGATTCAAAATCATAAGATTAATAAAAAAAATTTCTAAAAATAGTAATTATATATCTTAAATGAAAATTCCAATATATTATCTCATCAAAAAAACAAGTCAAAGGTTTCTCTCTATGGTAGACTTCCTCACACCTCGCGCGTGACACAAATTTGGGCTAAACCCTATTCTCTAAAAAGTTAACACTACTCATCCTTACGATAATGAAGGCCATTTCCTCATGATCTTTTTTTTATTCTCATTTTTTTTTAAATAGAAATTTTCGTATATCAGGCCAAACGGAGACATAAATGGATATCATATGCGAAATATTTTTAATAATAATTCGATCTTAAAATCTCTGTATTTCTCCTCCCAATCTCAAATTCAAATAGGCGGAAGAAAAGTCGATAAAAAACACTCCAAGTCGTGAACAATCCATTATTTTTCTTGTATATGTATATATATATATATAAATATTTCTCATTGCCTAGTTCATATCAATTCTTCACATTTCTTACCAAAATCTATTCACAACAATGCAATTCTCTTTCTACGTCTTCTTGTTTCTCTCTTTTCATATGACTAAAGCTCGAACCTTTACGAATAATATCAACGTTAGCATTTCACCAGCACAGAGTCCTGATCATTATCCTTCAGGGTCAGTCCCCGAGAGCCCTAATGGGAACACCATCTTCGACGTGACTTCGTTCGGTGCCATTGGCGATTGTGTCACCGATGACACGTCAGCATTCAAGATGGCTTGGAACTCGGCTTGTGAGAGCTCGAGCTTCGAGTTAAGCGTTTTACTTGTTCCGTACGGCTTCTGTTTCTTGGTGAACCCTTCTGTTTTCAATGGTCCCTGCCAAACCAAACTTGTGCTCCAAGTAAGCTTATGATCGACACTACTTTAAAGACTTATCTAACTTGTTACCTAAGAAACCAGAAACCACGAATGATTTGTCAAACTTGTTACCCAAGAAAACAGAAACTGCTGAAAGAGGTGGAAATAAATGAAGTTTCAAACCGTAGCTTATCAATCAATTATTTGCTTTTTGTGTACAATAAAATCTTTTTCTCATAAGAAACGTTTTCAGTCGTGTCGAAAAGGGACGTAGAAATGCAAATTCGTTCACAATCACTTACGCGATAAAAGTGTAATGTAGATCGACGGAATCATTGTTCCTCCAGAGGGACCAGAGTCGTGGCCTTGGAACAATAAGAGACAGTGGTTGATGTTTTACCATGTTCATGGACTGTCATTGCAAGGCTCTGGGGTCGTCAATGGTCGAGGCCAAAAATGGTGGGACTTGCCCTGCAAACCTCACAAGGTCACACCCTTATATTGTCATTTTCCATCATTCCAAAACCCATCCACAAATTTTGATAGTTCAATAACGTTTCCAAGTTCCTGAATTTGTTGTCAATGATCGGACGAAACAGGGCGTTAATGGGACAACTCTCCCAGGTCCTTGTGACAGTCCTGTGGTAAGCCATGACTTACAGGCGTCTGCAACAAATCCAATGGTCTCCGACACTGATCATTAATAGAACTTGATCTAATTTTGATTCAGGCGATTCGGTTTTTCCAAAGCTCCAATCTGGCAATCCGAGATCTCAGCTTCAGGAACAGTCCCCAGTTTCATGTCAGGTTCGACAACTGCAGTGACGTTCTTGTAGACTCAGTGATCATCAAAGCACCAGCTTCAAGTCCCAACACTGATGGGATTCACATTGAGAACACAAGGAACGTGCAAATCTACAACTCCGCCATATCCAACGGTAAATACAAACTGTTTTCCTTGGTTCAATTACAGTCGATTTGCGTTGTCACAAATGGCTGACTCGCGTTTTTTTTGTTTAAAAAGTAAGTGAACAATCGCTCTTCAAACCACGTTCAAAACATGTTTGCATGGTCCTAACTCGATTATTACCACGAATCCTGACAGGGGATGATTGTATATCAATTGGAGCCGGGTGCTTTAATGTGGATATTCAGAACGTTACCTGCGGTCCAAGTCACGGAATTAGGTAACCTCTTGTTTCTTTTCATTAAGTTTCTCCATCTTCATTCTTCTGCCTAACTTCATTGTAATTAGGGGTAAAACTAGAGCCCTCAAGAGAGTAGGAATAAAGTCTCAACAAATGGCTCCTGCTATAAACAATCTTTAAACCCAACTTGAGAGGGAAGTTCATAGAAGTTATTGCAAGAGAATTTAACCATCTTCATAATATATCAATCCCATAGACACTCTAAAAAACTCTTTAATTTCACAGAAATGGCTAAATATTGAACACACTTACATCTATACTATGTGATGCAGTATAGGAAGCCTTGGAGTACACAACTCTCATGCCTGTGTCTCAAACATAACTGTGACTAATTCAACCATAAAAAACTCAGACAATGGTGTTCGGATCAAGACATGGCAAGGCGGGTCTGGATCGGTTTCAAGTATCATTTTCAGTAACATTTACATGGATAATGTTCGTAATCCTATCATCATAGACCAGTACTACTGCCAAACCAAAAATTGCTCCAACCAAACCAGCGCAGTCTTAGTAAGTGATGTTCTATACGCAAATATCAAGGGAACTTACAACCTGAAAAGCCCTCCGATGCAATTTGCTTGCAGCGATTCAGTCCCCTGTACTGACCTAAAACTCGCAGATGTTGAGCTGTTTCCTTCGAAAGGCGAGATTTTGGCGAACCCATTTTGCTGGAATGCATATGGAAGTGTACAGACATTGACCATTCCGCCTGTTTATTGCCTGCTTGAACAGTTTCCAGGACTGCTAACAGAAGAAGATGCTCTCCGCTGCTGACTAATAATGCGGATCACATATAGATAAATTTGAAAGACAATGTGCTCTAAGAATACTTCATATATCACAAGTTGTAAGCTTTGATATAATGTAGGTACAAGGCCTTGAAGCAACTAGCCTAAAGTTAAGACATTATCCTTCAAGTTTGCATCAACCAAAGACTGCAGAGTAACAGATGAGAAGAAACTGAATCTCATGTATAATACGAACAAGAAATACACTGCAATGAAACTATTTTCACGTAGCAAGAGTTGGAACGAACAAATAACAGCAGAAGATGTTCTGAGCTGATGATTAACTTGGATTAGATAAATAAATATGTGAAACAACATTAGAGCAATTTGCGTAAAGGCCAATCATTGTACTGACATGTTGTTGATTTGTAGAATTCACATTATATTCATGAAGTTTAGTATGAGATGAGACAGGGCAAACAATAAGAAATCAAATCGAATTCTGATATTAGGAAGAAGGAAATAGTGAGTACATATACAAGAGATACAGTAGAAACGACGACATATTTCCATTTTTTGATGAGATAAATGGTCCATGAAACAAATACGATGAACAAGAATTAAAGGCCAAGTTTTGAGCTGAACTTGAATAACATTACTTGCACAAAGAAGCGAGTACCTCAAACAGGGAAACCACAAATCTCATTTGGGTCTCCTCGTTGATAGTAATGAAAAGCGGAACATGAACAAATAGAGATTCGATCTTGTTCTGCTCCGCGAATCTCAGTGAGTGATAATATACATAGTTGCAGACAAACCGGCCTGCATCATCTGATGTCATGACCTCGTAGCCCTTCTTCTCCAAAGCCTTTGTTATCTCCTCAACGGGAAGAGAAGTCTGCAAAATATACAAAAAAAAAACTCTTAAATTGATGAAGAGGCTGAGAACAAACACATAGCCAAATAAGAAAGGTTCAAATCGTGAAAAGGCAATGGCTCGAAAAGAACGGTCCAACATACCCGTCTCACAGTTGAGATCTGACCATCATTGGGGATAATTGGCAATTTCTGCAGGACATAAGAAAGATTCAGAGAATCGATCAATTCATCAAACAAAGACACCAAATGCAGACTAATAACAAACCTGAGGTTTCCATCCCATTTCATCAGGGCAACGAAAAGTAGCTTCATTGAAAGCTTGTTGCTCAATCCCGAATTTTGTAGCACCACTATTAACTCCAAAGTGAACCTGAAGAGACATCAGAATCACATCAACAAAGAATCTGATACCATCAACGACATCTGGGTATTACTTAGTCAATAACTAACTAACCCAAATCGTTCTTCCGCAGTTCAATGACTCGGATTCTTTGGAACTAACAGAGGATTG
Organism: Gynandropsis gynandra; assembly: GCA_036759665.1. Taxonomy (NCBI): domain Eukaryota; kingdom Viridiplantae; phylum Streptophyta; class Magnoliopsida; order Brassicales; family Cleomaceae; genus Gynandropsis; species Gynandropsis gynandra. The sequence continues at coordinate 22,258,717 of CM071864.1, read as the reverse complement.
TAGCATCTGATAAAGCGAAGCCACAGCTCCTTCACCAGCAGTTTCAAGCACATTACAGCTGCCGAGAACGATATATTTGGAGAGACAATTCTTCGCCACATACTCTTTCAGATTGGTCACCATCTTCTCCGTGGGATTCTCAGCGACTCCATGGAACTTCTTAAAGCCAGTAACGTGAATCGTCACAGCTGGTGGCCCTTCAGATCCCATTATTACAACTGAAACAAACAATGTTCGATCTTCAAATGGGCATCAACATATCAAAACATCACATGAAATCACAGAGACAAGAAATCCTAATCCCAACAAAACTTTGACATCCTTTGCGACCTAAAGGTCACAACTTTTTCAACAACAAAAAAACGAGTTCGCGTATATCTTGGATTCTTAAAAACAAATTTGCAGAATGGTCATCGAAAGGGCCAAATTGCAACTTTGAAACCCTATCATGAAGAATTTGTGCGGAAACCAAAAACAAAGATGAAAGGAGTAGATATGGATTAAACCCATAAAAACAACGCGAATTTTCATAAACCCACACGATCAGAATTATCAAAACCCTAACTTTTACCTGAAAACAGAACTCTGAGATTGAAAGGAGATGCAAAATATATTCTTCGAATGAACTCTCGGTCAACCAGAAGAAAAAGAGAGATTAGGGGAAGAATAATGTGACCCGACAGCGAGTCTTCTCTATCCTTATCCAATGAATGAAACCTAACTCAATCATTTCACTGATAATTTGCCAAAACAGAAAAAATATAAATAATACATATGCTGATATATGTATTTATATTGAGATAATGAATGATTCGAAAAGTGATATCTGCATTTTGTATCGATCTGTGTGCACATAATGACATTGTGCTTTCAAATTTGGTACTTAACCCACTATGTAATGCTACCGCTTGTTCATATACATATGTACAAATATATACATAAATAATATATATACACTAGATTTATACCTGCATTTAAAAAGTTAATAAAAACAACTTAAATATTCTGTATTATTGTCTAGTGTCATATTAATTTCGTTCACAATTTCATTTGGACATAATTAATCTTTTATATAAGAATGGAATTATTAAAATGTTGTGATAAACCTTCACTTATAACGCTGTTATGATAAGAAACCATGTTCATCTTTGAATTCAGATAAGAATTCATCTCATAATTTAAAAACCTAATTAGAAAATTTTTGAACATTTTGAATGTTATGGTCGTCGATATTTTAACATAATCACATTTTTTTGTTAAATTTTAATTCATGAAAATTATTCAAAATATGCGATGAATTTATGTAAATTTGTATAATATCAACGATGATATGATAGGTAGAATTTGTCAAAAATATCCTTTGAATACTATGGATTTTCTATTGAAAAAATTATAGTTAGTAGAGAAGTATATGTTGAACCATGATGTCTTTGATATATTTATCTAATACCTTAAAACTATTTATGAACAATTAGAGTTTCGTCCTATTTTATGAGTTTTTTTTGTTAGTTATGCAATTTGGTGCCTAATTTAATAAAATAATGGAATATTTGTTAAGATGCATAGGTATAACAATTTTTTTTTTTAATGTGGAGTGCGTCCTCTTGGTAATAATAACGAAGCAATTTCATTTGATACAACATTTAAGACAATATTGCTCTGAGATCTTATTCGTGTAGATGGTTCTTCGTATAAATATTTTTCCAATTCCTCTATAGTCATATACAAAAAATGTTTGGCCAGTTAATTGATTAACAAACATTCATTATTGTATTAAAAATATCTCGTTGTTCATTTGTTAACTGTGATTTTAATTTTTCATGCTCTACTAGTGATGATGCTGCATCATATGTTAAGTCTTTGTATATTAATTTGTTTAAATTGGATACATTTTCAATATTGTCAAGTATGTCGTAGAGGATAATGCTTTCCATATTTTACATTTTTTAAACAATTGTCTTATTTCTATTAAATTATGTTGTTCTTGTTCGTGTGGAGTTATGTTAAACCTGCAAAATAAAATTTTCAAAAGTAGCTGACATCGTGGATGTTATGTAATTTAAAGTTGAATAGATATATAACCAAGTTGGTAAACGATGGATTTTTTTATGTTTGTATAAGATGTCATGTCCAAAGTAAACAAAAAATATGGGCGAGCTAAACATTCATATATTAGTAGTATGACAAATAAGACGTGAAGATTTGATGGAGATGCCAAGTGGCTAGCTTCTTCACTAGTGTTTATGTATTCTTGTCATTGTCTAAAAGGTCTAATATACAACACATATCTTTATATATTGTATAGATAATTCCATTTATGGTTTGCAAAGTCTTGAATGAAATGAGACCTTCAATTTTGTTTAGAAACATTCTTTAACAATAAACTCGTTTAACAGTAGAGTTACATGATATAAATGGTCTACATTATAACATTTTTGTCTTGGAATCCATCTCTTTTTACTTTTATTCTAAAAAGTTTTAGTAAAAAACTTACAACATATGCCAGTTCTCTAATATTAGTGTATACTGCATTGCATTTGCAACCAATATATGACCATAGTAAATGGAATATTTTTTAAGCAATATTAGTTAGTAAATCGTCCTTTCAAAAGATAATATTTATTTTTCGGTAAATAAAATCCCAATTATTCAATAACAATACGTCGAAAATTGATATCAAATTTGTAGGTTCTCCAATAGGTCTCGCAACCTGCAACATATATGCAGTTGGAATAGTTTTGAATTTTATTGATTGGATCCACATTTGCACGCGGTGATGATATTATTGTTGTAATTCTATATGCACATTTTTTTATATATTTGAATAGATTGATGGATTTCGTTTGGTTGCTGCATTCCACATTTTTCTAAATCTATATTTTTAAAGTAAAAATGCATGCATTATCTAATGTGACATTTGTATAGAAGGAAGCTAATTATATTCTCCGGTCACTCTCCAATCAATCAATCGTGGACATCTTGTATAACTAATTATCGTAATCACTCCCCAATCACTTTCCATGATCGGCTGTATCATTCTCCATGATCGATTATATCATTCTCCATGATTCTAGTGTATAACTTCCTAATTTCTAGCATCTCTTGTATATTTAAATGTTGTACATTTTGATAATGAAGTAACAATTCTCTCCAAAAGCTCTTATGGTATCAGAAACACAAATTGCTTAACAACGTATTTTTTTTTTAAATCTCCTCTGCCCAATCATGGCCTCCGATGGAAATATCTTCAGCTCCTCCAATCCTCCGCCCAATACCATTAACCCATACAACCCTGAGCACCCCACCGCATTGATAAATCTTAATGTATCCAACGTCGCCAAACTCACGGTGATAACCTATCACACATGGAGCGTCCAAATCTGTGCACTTCTTCAAGGATACAACCTTGAAGACTTTCTCGAACCAACGATGGTCCCTCCGACGACAATTATCATCAACAACGCCTCGGTCCCAAATTCGACGTACTTTTCCTGGTTTCGCCAAGATAGATTGATTTTCTCTGCTCTTCTTGGGTCGGTCTCTATCTCCTGTCAGGCTCTCATTGCCTCTGCCTCCACCTCCAGCGCTGCCTGGACCACTCTCGCTACCACATATGGTCGATCTAGTCGTGGTCACATCAAACAGATCAAAGACCAAATGTGACGGTTCACCAAAGGCGAGCAATCTGTTGATGATTACATGAACTTCTTCAAAGTGAAAGCGGATGAATTGGCCCTCCTCGTCAGCCACTCGAACACGAAGATCTCCTTGAACTCATTCTTGCCGGTTTGGGTGACGACTACAAACCTATCAAGGATATTGTCAATGCCAAAGATCTCCCGATCTCGTTTGTTGAACTTCATGAAAAATTGATCAACCGTGAGGATGATCTGATCGTGCATCAACCACTTCCATTTGTTACTCCTATCACAAAAAATATTGCACAACAAAAACCTTGTGACCCGTGGAGACCCGACTTCCGTCATGCCTCTCACACTCGACCGTCTGGCTACTAAGGCAACGGTCGTCCTCCTTCCCGTGGCTATCAAGGAAAATGTCAATTGTGTGGTATTCAAGGACATAGCGCCAAAACATGTCGTCTCCTCCGAGCTCAACTTCTGGCTCAACAAGGCTCGTCCTTGCCTTTTACCAATCACCGAGGATCTTGGAAACCGTGTGCGAATCCTACTGTCCTTCATTTGAACGCTTCCACTACATGGCTTCTAGACTCTGGCGCATCTCATCATGTCACTACAGATCTTGCCAATCTCTCTTTTCATGCACCGTTAGATGGCACTAATGGTGTTGTCATTGGTAATTGCACAGGATTTGAGATAACACACACTGGTTCTACGTTCTTACCCTCCTCCTCTCGTTCCTTTTCCATTCAAAATGTTCTTTGTGTTCCACAAATACAAAATAACCTAATTTCCATTAGCTAACATTGCACTCAAAATAACATATCGGTGGAATTTTTGCCGCTTCATTTTCAGGTGAAGGATCTCACCACGGGGGCACATCTAACAAAGGGTCAACTGCATAATGGCGTGTACGAGTGGCCAACTTCTTCTACTCCATCTACCATTACTCATCCTCCATCAGCTACCATATTTTCTGCTGTCAAAACCACTTTGTCCGAGTGGCACTCTAGGTTAAGTCATCTGTCTTTAAATGTTCTCAATAAGGTTGTTACCAATGCGTCTCTACCCGTGTCAAAGTCTTTGAATCTCTCTTCTTCATGTACCGTCTGCTCGATTAATAAAAGCCACAAACTTCCGTTTCATGTCTCCACCACTACATCTACTCGCCCTCTCAAAATTCTATTCTTCGATGTTTGGAGATCTCCTGTTACATCCTTTGATGGTTTCAAATACTATCTTATATTTGTTGATAATTTCACACGATACACTTGGTTGTATCCTCTCCAACGAAAATCCCAAGTTCATGATGTTTTTATCCGCTTCAAAGCTTTTAGTCGAAACCAAATTTGATAATCGCATTGTTACTCTTTATTCCGATAACGGAGGAGAATATATTGGTGTCAAATATTTCTCATCTCTCCATGGAATTTCTCATCTTACCTTTCCTCCTCACACACCTGAACATAACAGGATCTCGGAACGCAAACATCGTCATATTGTTGAAACGGGTCTTACTCTCCTGTCTCGTTCATCTATTCCACTTGAGTACTGGTCTTTTGAATTTCCGGCAGCTGTATATCTCATAAATCGCCTCACCTCCTCGTTTTTTGGTTTTTCATCTCCATTCGAAAAACTTTTCAAAACTTCCCCAAATTATCTCAAACTTCGAACCTTTGGATGCATATGTTTTCCTTGGCTTCGACTATGCAATCAATACAAACTTCAATCTTGGTCCACACCTTGTGTTTTTGTTGGGTACTCTCTTATGCAAAGTGTTTTTCTTTGTCTTCACGTCTCTACAAAACGTGTCTATGTCTCCCATCATGTGGTTTTCGATGAGTCAAACTTTCCCTTCCCTAATATGCTCTAGGCTCGATCTACTTTCCCTCCCTCCACTGATGTCATGTCCACATTCGATCCACCCTTCACCATTATTCCATCTCGTGCCTCTCGTACATTTCCAGACCCAACCCCAGGTGTAGTTCCTCCACTCCTATCACAACAACTGACTTTCAAACCACCACAAATCACCACACCTCCACCTATCCTACATCCACCTCCATCTTCTCCAGCAATATCTTGATCCCCACAAAACACCCATCCTATAGCCATCTTTTTCGCTCGCACATGAAGCATATAGCCATAGACTACTTCTACATTCGAAGTCTAATATGTTCTGGTCTTTTGCGGGTCACTCATGTGTCTTCTACGGATCAATTAGCGGACACACTCACAAAGCCACTATTGTGAGCGCGCTTTGAACTACTACGGGTCAAGATTGGTCTCGGTTCTGAGTCTAATCTTACGGGGGCATCATAGAAGAAAACTAATTATCTTCTCCAATCACTCTCTAATCAGTCAATCACAGATATGTTGCATAACTAATTAATCGTAACACTCTCCAATCACTCTCCATGATTGACTGTATCATTCTCCATGATTCTAATGTATAACTTCCTAATTTCTAGCATCTCTTGTATATTTAAACGTTGTACATTTTGATGATGAAGTAATAATTCTCTCCAAAAGCTCTTAATTGTGGTGACAAATGGCAACCTCCGTACACATGTATCTTTCAATACATGGTGACAAATGATTAGCCATTCTGCATGGACCATGTACACCATTACATATTGAACTACGATGTACAAGTTCGATAATTTATTTGAAATTTTTGTTAATATGGTTGAATGAATGTCGCTTGTTGTTTGTAATTTAGATGCTTGTCTAAGGAAAAGTAGGATGTGAGCGTGTGACAATCCTCTATTTCGGAATTCAACCGTGGAAACAATTGTATAGACAATAAATCTAGTTAGGAAAAATATAGGTAAGTGTTTTAAAGAAAAAAACCTATTTATCACTTTACATGTCGTAACATTATCTAAAACTTCATTTTTCAGATATGTTAGTAAATGTCATAAGTGTTTACAAAGTGTCATAGCATCTTACCAACGCTTTGCAAACATCTTACCTATACTTTTTCTAAATGTGCAAATATTATTTCCAGATCTGTTAGAACCTCATTAGCTAATCTTTTGAAGCTAAATCTTTTTCTTGTTATAATATTCAAATTTCTCTCCATTTAGAATTGTAAATAAATATTATGAACGAACCACGATATCATAAATATTTACAAAGTGTCATAGCATCAATTTAATTTTGTCTCATGTATGCAAAACTCACATCAAATGAGGAGAATAATTGAATAGTTGATTATATAAAGCATAATTTTTCTACGTCATTTATTTTGATTATTTCTAATATGTGAAGTTATTTCTGTTTCGAACATAAAAATCTATCAACACAAATTGCTTATTCAGTTGGTCACCATTATAATTAGAATGCCATAAATTCTCTAGTATTGATTTGATTTCTAGATTTCTTGGCAAGTGAAGTACTCAATCTTGATTATATATCTATATGGTATTTTTCTCCGGCATAATATCAGAGATACCAATGTAGGGCTAAAATACTTCACACATACCCTCGTAAACCTAATGGAAAAAAATGAATATAAGGCATAAATGCCCTTATATTTTGTTAGTGAAAACACATATAGTTTTGATATTTTTGTTAGCGAAACGAAATCTATTTCAAATTTGAGAAGAGGGAAACGGAATTGAGAGCGATTTTCTTCCATTTTCGAGCGATTCCTTCCATTTTCAAGCGTTTTTCTTCTATTTTTGAGCGATTTCTAGCAATTTTAAGCGCTTTTCAGCAATTTTCGAGCGATTTCCAACAATTGTTTTAGCCATTTTCAGTGATTCAAACGATTTTTAGTGATTTTGAGTGATTTCGAGCGACTTTTAGCGTTATCCGACGATTTCGAGCGATTTTCGGCGATTTCGAGCGATTTTCGGCAATTTTTTGTCGTACTGGGTCACAGAGTCAAACTAGATCGCAGGGGTATTTTGGGAATATCAATATTATAAGAGTATTTTTTAAGTTAAATTTTGTTCTAGAGAAAGGTAGGTTTGAAATCAAAATGCTATTTTAAGGGTATTTTTGAAGTTACCCTTTTTCTTCAACACATGAAAATAATAAAGGATATTGAAATGACATATATGTGAGATGGACTTCTATCATGTCACTACAACGTATTGGAATTGAACATTAGTTATAACAATATTGTTTGTCAAATAAATATTCTTATATATATTAACTTACATAAGAAATTCTATTTTCAGTTAAGATTTCCGCTACGGTAGGTAATTGAGTCCATGTATTTTACATATATATGAACCACATTTAGAATTTATTGATTTGTCCATTTAGAATTTATTGATTTGTCCATTCCATCGACGTCAATGTAAATATCATATTGTATGCTTTTATATATCGTTGTGAATGCTTAGTATTTTCAGACGATTTTCATAGAAGGCTTTGTTAATATTTATTTGACAATTTTTTTTTATATGAACACTTTTTCTTGTAAATAAAAAAGCTTAGATTTTGGAGTTTATTTTATTTTTATATGTATTAACTCGTTCATCGTACCACGTAGATACGTCGTAGAATTGACAATAGTAATGAGGATTAGCTCTATTAATGTATGTCATGAGTATAGAGAATAATGTTATTTAATAGGTTTTAAAATAAAATTACAATTAGTAATAAACATTAAAAGGAAATGATACCCGAAAACAGACTAGCTAATGATGATGTGTTAGCGGCCATTTGGAGCATCACAGCTATGCAAGGGATTGTCATAAGAAGTCATATTAGTGAAGAATACATGTGCGTTGTTTGGAATTCAAAGTTGTGTTTATACATTGTATTCTGTTAATAACATATAACCATTTCATATTAGGATTAGAAATCATTGTACGAGAGATTTGAAATTGTTCAACATAGATTGAATCTTTGAAATCTAAAATTTTGGAGTTAATTTCATTTTCCTATGTATGAACTCGTTCATCGTACTATGTAGATGCGTTGCAAAATTGAGAATAGCAATAAGGATTAGATCTATCAAAGTATGCTATGAGTATAAAGAAATTAAAGTGTGAATAATGTTATTTATTAAGTCTTAGAGAATATAGCATAAAAAATATCCAATTATTTTATTTTAACCTATAAAATATGAATTATTATTTTCAATCTAAAAAACCCAAACTTATATTTTTTTTNTTTTAACCTATAAAATATGAATTATTATTTTCAATCTAAAAAACCCAAACTTATATTTTTTTTGCTTTAATAACACTAACTTTAGGATATGATTAATTTGATAAATTTGTATTTTTAGACAACACTTAAACATTCAAAGAGTTAAAATATGATTTAGTATTTTTGTTTGTATATGGATATGATAAATTTGATAAGTTTGTGTTTTTAGACAAAATGTAAAAATTCAAAATTTTTAGGTTCAAAGTAATAATTTATATTTTATAGGCAAAAATTAAAAAAATTTGGTATTTTATACATTATATTTTTAACGTTAGTGTTTTCAAGGCAAAAAAAAGTTTGGGTTTTTTAGGTTAAAGATAACACAATTCATGTTTTATAGGCTAAAATAAAATAGTTTGATATTTTTTTATGCTATATTCCCTAAGTTTTAACATAAAAACATAATTAGTAATAAACATTGAAAATAAATGATACCTGAAAACAAACTCGCCAATGATGAAGCGTTAAAGCGTTAACGACCATTTGCAACATCACAGTTATGTGAGGGCTTCTCATATGAAGTCGTATTAGTAAAGAAGTTATGCGTGTTGTTTGGAATTCAAATTTTTTTCTATACATTGTACTATGTTAATAACATAATCATTTCATGTTGGGATTATAAATCATTGTATAAGAGATTTGAAATTTTTTGATAGAGAATGGATCTTTGAAAGCTTACCCGATTACACAAGTGATGGACATTGGAAAAGCCGCATTGATCCATAGAAATATTGAAAATAATTTTTGTTACCAAACATAAAAGATAAAATTACAAAGATTTACAAAACTTTTTATTTCGGAAAATAATTGATAAGGTTCTAACATTTTACAATTTTTTTGGATTAAATATATATATATATAACAAATATGTAATACTTAAATTTTAGCTTGCAGAAGTAATGATAAGAAAAACATTTTCTAAGTTTACTGTTAATATTAAGGTAATAAGTTGGAGTTTATGATCTACAAATAGTTTGTAATAGCATGTGAGTGAATCCCATTAAAAAAGGTTTATAATGGTCAAAACATGAAACATCTCCATCACAACTATTGATGTTGATATTCTACATATTATGTGGATCAATTAGGTTTAATGCAGTTGCGAAGGAAGCTAAGTTCTATTTCAAAATATACATGTTATGCTGACGATATCCATTTTAAGAAAGTATTCATCGGTAAAAAAAAACGTTGTGACAACATTAACTACAAGAATACACGTCATTTTCTACAAAAGGATCAACCTTTTTGTCTGTTTAAATATATATCAACGGGATGCCAACATTTATATATCCATTGTAATCCATTGAAATATTCAACGCAAAATCAGTGGAAGAGGTGAGACATCCATTGATAAACATTTTATGTTTCATTGCAACTTTCAATGGGTTATCTATGAATAAGATTCGTTGAAAATTATCAACGACTTTCAATGGTGTCTTACCATTGAAAACGCTCGTTGAAATCCTTTAGAGTGCTCATAAGTCTAGTTTACAGATGGCATGCTTTGAAATGGATGAGCGTTGAAACGATTAACGGATACTCATTGATAATACTAATGGATGCCTAAATTCTCGATGCAACCATTGGAAAATTTTGACTGTTGCATTTCAACAGTCATTCATTGATAGTGTCATCACCAATTCAAGTATAAACGTATTGCATGGATGGAGCACGTGTGAGAGACTAACATGTTCGTATTGTATTGAGGATACCGATTCGTTTTGTCTCGTAGATGAAACAAACATGTTGTTTGATTTTCATAGAAGATTTCTTCCTTGTGGACAAACATTGAAAAAAGACAAGAAGGATTTGAAGACTGAATGTCAAATACGAATGTTGGAGATACACCATGGGAAGACACCAATCCTGATCTTCAGATTATCTAGTCATGAGAAGACAATATTATTGAGGTGACTAAAAGTAGACATTATATTTCTATATGGATATGTACAAAACATCGCTCGATGTGATACTGTGGAGTCAAGGCGACATGAAAAGTCATGAATGCCATGTTTTCATACAATGACTCATCCCAATTGCATTTGTAGAGCTACTACCACGTCTTGTGCATGACTCTTTATGCAAATCAGCACATTCTTTAGAGATATTTGTTTTAAAATTTAAAAATAAGTAACTTGGATGTATTGAACAACAATATCGCATAAGTATTATGCTCTTTAGAAAAAGTATTTCCACTCTCGTTCTTCATTGTGACGTAATATTTAAGCATTGATTGAGAGATTTGGCTAAAGATCGTGCAAAAACGTATTATGTTGGTCAATTACTTTCACATATGAATACACCTACCACAATTACAAGCACAAGAAAGATATAAACACACAAAATTACGATGTTTTCGTTAATAGAGAAACATAAGAAGAGAATAATTCCTACAGAATTTTGCATCAAATTCTACTTGTAAAATATCTTGGTCTAGTTGGATTGAAGATGATGATTTTCAAATATCAATGGGTTGATCCAACCATAGGATGTGGTACAAAAAAAATTTGATAGGGAAAAATTGACATCAATCCTTCACGACAATACAAAAATTATGATCCATTCATAACAACAAATCATACCGATCAAGTATGTTATGTTCAATATCTAACATCTTTGAAACGACGAATTTAAGAGTGGTTGGCTATTGTGAATATTAAACCCCACAAAATTTGAAACAAATGAGGAAACAAAGATCCATTACAAGTTGATAACTCTGAATCAATTTGATTAATTGAATTTCAAGATTGTGGATAGATTCTAGCGAGGAGTGACGAATGGTGAATATATTGGTGATTAGAAAACGTTGAACCAAAAGATACCAAAGATAAACACGGTAACAAATTCAATGCACTATCAAAGGAACATGCACCAATTAAAGAATCAACATACGAAGAGTTGTAATTTTGTAATTATAGTTATATTTTGTGATTAAGTAAACAAAATTTATGTCCATTTTAAGTCTTCTTATCGCTTTAATCAATTGGAATCTGTTGATATTTGAAATATTGTCAACGGAAACCCATTGATAATGTAAATATTTGGGCCTAAACTTAGCAAAAGTTTCGCATGTTTTAACATTTTTAACAAACATATATTGATATTATATGAAATTTGTGATAAATGCTCATTGATAATCCTATATTATGTGGAACTAAGTGAAATTTTATGAGTTTATTCGTTCAAAATATTTCAATGGACATTAGTTGATAAATTTATGATATATTAAAGGAATCCCCAATGACAAAAACCCCTATTTAATGACATATATCACCGTAACCATTTTAGTAACTTTTCAATGGGCATCTATTGATATTTTCAACATATGCCCTGATAGTTTAACCAGATCTGTTGATACTAAAATTATTATGTACTTTAGAGACAAAATCATTTTTTGTAACATATATCCACTGAAAACCAAACAAATAGTTGTGTCTATTACGTCTGTTGATTGGATGTCAAATTCAATGGCTAAAACAAAGGAGACGAGCATAAATCAAACGAAATAATTTTTTGACTTTTGTGAGATTTGATCATCATATTTTTCTTGTATAATTATGATTTTTTTATGCTAAGGTGTTTGTTTCTTGTGTAAAAAAAGATCCCAACAATGCCGAAGAGAAAATTCACAACCGTGGAGGAATTCGCTAAACCAATGAAGTTGGTTTAAACCAACTTCAAATGCAAGTCTTGACGTCTCACCTCAAGCGTCTTGTGCTATATCAGATTGAATCTTTATTAGAATGGTTAGAATTAAGGGCGGGGAGTGACCCATTGTGGGTCGAAGACAACAACAAAGATACCCATTGAAAAACTCTAGTGACGATAGCCCAATAGAATCATATTAAAAAGGAGAAGTAGAACGGCCACAGAGATCGAAAAATGACATTAATAGACGAGGCCAAATGGATGATGACCTCAATGACATTCGTCTTGAAATCCCATCATTCTCTGAAAAAAATGATGCTGATGTGTACCTCGAATGGGAGCACAAGACGAAGATAGTCTTCAAGTTACATAATTACTCGGAGAGAAATAAAGTGCAATTGATCGTCGCCCATTTCACCGACTATGCCTTAGCATGGTAGGATCAAACCTTTGAAACACGACAAAGGAATAAAGACATGTGTATTGCTACATGGCATGAGATGAACACAACCATGAGGAAGCAATTTTTGCCTCAACACTCTTTGAAGGCTCGGTAAATTCGATCAAGGAAACTAGAGCATAAAATAATATTAAAAGGAGATGGAGATCCTTTTGCTACGAGGAAAATTTGATGAGGATGTTGAATCAATGATGGATTGATTTTTTGGTGGCCTAAACCAAGATATCCATGAAGAGGTGGAAAGTCAATATTATGAGGACCTTGAAGAGTTGATGGATCTCGCTTTAAAATTTGAGAAACAACTTAAAAGGAAGGGCAAGATGCGCCACAGATCATCTAGTGCCCTATCTCATTTAAAAAAGGATGATCGATGGGGTTTTAGGCCAAAGTCTCAGCTGAAGCCCGAAGGAAATCTTGACACATCGCATACATGTAAGCCTCCTAGAATCGAAAACTCTAATACACGTACTCGTGATGATCTTGTGTGATGATGGAAAAATCGCGACCGACATAGATAAAAACCAAAATGGTGATGCCTTCAATAGCGATGATGAAGAGATGTAAGAAAGAGAGCTTGTCAAAGGAGACATGCTTGTGTTAAGACGAGCTCTTAACCTACAGTCTCAAGAGGAGGAGACAATCCAACAAGTAAAAATCTTTTACACTAGATATTTTGTCAAGAAAAAGGTATGCAGTCTTATAATTGACAGCGCTAATTGCACTAATGTTGCTAGTTGTTTGATGATCGAAAAGCTTAAACTAGTGACTCAACAACACTCCAGGCCATATCGACTCTAATGGCTGAACGAGAGTGAAACGAAAAAGGTGTAAAAGCAACTTCCTATACCTTTTTATAATTTAAAATATGAGGATGAAATTTTGTGTGACATTGTCCCAATGCAAGCCAGAAAAATTATGCTAAGATGACCTTGGCAGTTCGACACCCAAGCACAACATAACGATACACCGACAAGCACACATTCAAGTTTAAAGGAAAACAAATTGGATTAATATTGATGACTCCAAAAGAGGTACATCTTAATCAACTTCAAATGGAAAAAATGAGAAAAAAGTGGAAAATACAAGTGACCATGAGGTAGATCACTTAAAATGTGAGGTGTTGAGTAAAACCAAGTTAAACGTCTTGGAGAGTAAACCCATGAGGTTAAACACTAATTTCTTTATTAGAGCGAGTGAGCTCAAAAAGTCTCTTTTGGCTTGTCAATCGATGTTTGTATTCATGTACAAAAAATCACTTATGATTACTAACGACATTTCTAATTCTCTCCAAAATGTGTTTAATGAAATTATACAAGATTATGAACACGTCTTACTCGAAGAAATTCCAGATGGACTACCTCCGATTCGTGGAATTGAACTTTCATCGATTTGTGCCCAGTGCGATAGTTCCAAACAAAACCATCCTATTCGATTTTATGCCATCAATTCAATATAGAGGAGACTAAGGATTTTCAACGTCAAATTTCAGAATTGATGAGAAAAAGATACATTTGAAAAAGCTTATCTCTTTGCACAACATAGGTGATTCTTGTGCCAAAAATGAATAGCACATGACGAATGTGTGTAGACGATCGTGCGGTAAACGAAGTCACAGTAAAGTATCACCATCCTATTCCATGACTTGATGACATGTTTGATGAATGAGGGTGATGAATGGAAACTGCATTTATAAGCTATACATGGCTTATATGAATGGTTCATTATGTCATTTCGACTTACAAACAGAACTAGTGTATTCATGCGCTTAATGAACTATATACTTAGGAAATTTATAGGAAAGTTTGTCGTTGTCTATTTCAATAATATCTTAGTCTATAGTAAAAGTATAAAAGATCACATTTCGCATGTTAAATATGTTTTAGATATCTTACGGGAAAAACGTTCATTCGCCTTTTTAGGTTTCATTGTTAGTGATCTGGGAATCCATGTTGACTAGGAGAAAATAATCGCAACCAAGGATTGGTCGAGCCCAAAATCCGTGTGTGAAGTGGGAAGCTTCCATGGAATGGCAAGCTTCTACTGACGTTTTGTAAAAGACTTTAGTACGATCGCTGCCCCACTCACTAAGGTTCATGAAAAATGTTGCATTTCAATGGGGAGAAGTTCAAGAAGTTGCGTTTTAACATTTAAAGGATAAATTCACCAACTTACAATTATTGTCTTTACCTGATTTTTCACAAGCATTCGAGATTGAATGTGATGCTTCTACTATTGGTGTAGGTGTTGTACTGATGTAAGGCATGAATCCCATCACTTATTTTAGTGAGAAATTGAGGGAGCTCAAGTAAATTATCAGACGTACGAGCGCTTCGTATGAGCGCTTCAGACATGGAAAAACTACTTGTGGCCAAAGGAATTCATCATTCATACAAATCATGACACACTTAAACATCTAAAAGGTCAGGAAAAGCTTAACAAAAGTCATGCTAAGTGAAAAAAAAATTATTAAATTGTTTCATAATGTTATTAAGTAAAACAAGGAACATAAAACATTTTTGCTGATACTTTGTCTTGTACGCATAACTTGATAATCACGTTAGATTGTAAGTTGATTGGTTTTGAATATATCAAAGACTTGTATGATACTGATCTAGAATTCCAAAATACCTATAGAGCATATAAACGTTCTAGTTTTGGAGATTACTACAGGTATGAAGGTCTTCTATTCCGTATAACAATTTGTGTGTGCCTAACTGCTCATTACACGATGTTTTAGTTCGTGAGACACATAATAGGTGACTAATGGACACTTTAAAGGGACTAAGTGTTTATCAATTTTGCAGGAATATTCATATTGATTGCACCTCAAGCGAGACATTGAATGAATATGTGCAAGGTGCATCAAGTGCCAACAAGCTAAATCGCAACTTTAACCCCCACGATTTGTACACTTCATTACCTATTCCGATCATCTCTATGTAGATATATCAATGAATTTTATGTTAGTATTGCATAGACCTCGAGGTCGTAATGATGCAATTTTTGTGGTAGTTGATTGATTTTCAAACTTGGCAAATTTTATAGCTTGCCACAAAACGGATGACGAATTACACATAACTAATCTTTTTTTAAAATAAATTATTCATTTGCATGGCATTTCTAGTACCATAGTTTCTGATAGTGACATCAAATTTTTAGCTATTTTTGGAAAATGTTATGGTTAAAATTAACGGACAAATTGAGGTTGTTAATCGAACATTGTCTACTTTATTACGAATCTTATTCAAGAAAAAATTAAAATTATAGAAAGATTTTTTGCCCTATATTGAATTCGCATATAATCGAGCCACTCATTCAACAATAAAAGTTTCACCTTTGAAATCATTTACGGTTTTAATCCTCGTACACCATTAGATTTATCACCACTACTTGTGCATGACATGCTAACCTTGATGGGGAGAGAAAGGCTAATTTTGTTAAGTAGATTCACGCTAAGACAATGAAATACATTGAGGAACGAACAAAGCAATACACCAAACAAGAAAATAAAGGTCGAAAAGAGGTTGTGTTTGAGATTGGTGACCTGGTCTAGGTTCACCTGCAGAATGAAAGGCTCCCAAAAAAGTGGAAGTCTAAGCTTATGCCGAGAGTGATTGGTCCATTCAATGTCTTGTCACATATTAACAATAACACCTACCGGATCAACGTTTCTAACTTAGCTCCTTTTGTTATAGATGAACTAGATTTGAGGACTACTCTTTTTCAAGAAGAGGAGGATGATGAGGGCATCATAACGAAAATTAATGACGTTGACCGTTGGACGATATGGCATTGACGCAACCAATCACATAAGCTTGGGCAAAGAAATTTCAAGCTTACATGACAAAAAAATTCAACGCCTCGTGCAATAGGATAATGACAAGTCAAGGCAAAAACGAGAACTTGATGTGACACATTTTATTCAAGTCTAAAACAATGAAGAATTATTATTTAACAATAAGCCAAAATGACTTATATTTTGCATCAGTTTCAATGCATGAGAAACTACAACCATGTGGAAAACTAAAATCACATGGGAAGCTACACCATCATGGAAACCACACTAGTCAACCTAGCTTTTGACATTTTATCTTATCAAACTTTGTCATGTCATTTATTAATTTTCCTAAGTTCGAAATTTTATTTTTCTATTTAAGTTCTTCATTTTTCTTTTTTAATACACAACTTGAATTTTAATTTCAGAGATTTTCTGTTTTATTTATTTTTAGAACTTTCATTAGAGCTTTTTTTAGTGATTCCAAAGTTCATTTTTGGCTTATCAAGTATCGATCCCACATAATATTTGAGATGTCATTCAGAATCCATTCATTACTAATCTAAGTTATTCGAGGGGCTAAGACCGATCATCATTCTCGATGATTGTGTGAACCTAGTTTGTCGTTTCTAGTTGATTATGGGTGAAAGAATTTCCACAACCTAATAGGAAGGTTTGATTCGAGACCCCATCACATGCTAACATAGTTAATATACTATGCAACTTGGATAAATCTTTTCCACCGTCATTCTTTTATGTTATGGAACATGTCACAATTCATCTACATCACAAAGCGACATTAGAAGTTCCAATTCATTTTTGTTGGATATATCCATTTGAGTGATTTATGTTTAAACTGAATGAAAAAGCCAAAAAAAAAAAAAATAGACCAAAAGGTTCAATTGTAGAACAATACATGAATAAAAAAATATTGTTTTAGGTCATACTACTTTGAACCTCATGTCTAACATGGAGTAGGAATGTAGACAGATCTTTTAATGGTGATGTGGCATTTACATATATTGTAGTGGATGTTCTAGATATATTTATTTGATTGGTCGAGCTAACGAAAGGAAAAAAATATGTATGGTTATCACAACGAGTTCAATACATCGCACATACTTCTATTCTTTTCAGTTGTATATATCTCAAATCTTTTGAAAGATAAATTAATGTTATAATTATAGAAGGATGTTTG
The DNA here is from genome assembly GCA_036759665.1 of Gynandropsis gynandra. NCBI lineage: Eukaryota > Viridiplantae > Streptophyta > Magnoliopsida > Brassicales > Cleomaceae > Gynandropsis > Gynandropsis gynandra. Next base: position 22,240,826 of record CM071864.1, on the reverse strand, counting down.
ATGATATCTTAAGAAAACATATGTCAACATCAATATATATCAAATTTGAAAACTAAAATGAAGATATTTTCCACATGGATCAAACAATATGTATGTAATTTATGTATTTTAATATATTAAATGAAAGTTTTAATTGTATATAGGTTATAAAACTGTTTTTCATAGTACATATTAAAATTTGCAATCACTTCTTGTGGTTGCAAGATCTTGTGAAGGAACTCATTGTGAAAGTTATAAATTGATCAATGTATTTTATTCGTGGTTACAATTTTCACACTTATGACCATAAAAAATTCAAGTCAACAATGAATTAAGGGGGTGTAAAATGCAAAAGTTCTTGCGAATGGGTTAAAGAGTATAACTTTTCTAGGATCATGAAAAAATTCCTACACTTGGAGTATTTAGGTTTAAATATTTTAATCTTTTACCCATTAAGATTGATAGTGTCATTGTAGCAATATTTTTCATTGTGTTGGTTACGTCATTTTAAAAGTAATGTTATTCCGATGTGATTAGTTCTCTCTAATTATTGGAAGAGGAACAAGGATAAACCAGTTAGATATCATGGAAGGCAACGTAAGATGAAGATATGTGAAGTATGAGCCTTTTATTCTTGCATCACAAGTATATCAAGTTTGTTACATTGCAAATCCGCACACTACCTAATCATTTGGAACTTGACTTGTTTCAACAAAGATACTCCCAATGGATAAATATAATGATAACACCAAAGACAAACAAATGGTGATGCAAGCTCAAAAAATTACACAAAACACCCATTCTCGTCCACAACGCCTTGACCAATCGCCTTTTCTAGAAGCCTCAGCCAACCTTGCCTAAACGCCTCACCCATGATGCCTCGCCCAAGCACCTCGGGTAGATGCCTCACATACACACCTCACCCAACCACTTGTTAAATGATTCTCAAGACTTTTGGCTTGATCCATGAGTCTTAATGACTTGTTATTGAGACCCGTTGTTTAGTCCTCCACTCTCATGTTTTCTCCACGAGTCTTGTTGACGGGTTTTTGAGTCTCGTGGCTTACTCCACGAGTCTCGTTGTTCAGTCTTAGATTCTTGTTGTTTGGTCCACGAGTCCCATTGAATGTTTCATTAATATCGTAAATTTTTTCATGATTACGTGGTTTGGATATTGTGTTTGAATAATTAAAATTTTTAAAAGAGAATGTCGCATAGATTTGGAAAACGAGGTGTTTCTAGATCACGTTTGGGGCACGATTCAAAAAAAGTGCAAATGGACCATTGCTCCAAGTAATAAGAAAGTAAACAAATAATCACAATTTTTGGATTTCATGAATGTTTCGCTCTTTCAAACAACGAGTGCGGCACAAATTCGCCTTACCCTACATTCTATCAACCTATCCCCAAATCGCACTATCATCATTGTAGATACATCATGAACCAACTATAGAAGAATGACTCATGATGGATGAAAAATGATGTACTTTTCTGCGTCTTTATATGAGCTTTAAAGAAGGCACATAATTGTACTTAAATAAAAACTTAAACACTGATATATAATTTATTTATATTATATATGAATAAAATAAAAAATTCGTAGGTTTGGTTGATCAACTTTCTCAACACATAACCAAAACAATAACGGCTGATTTTGATTGAATATGTTACAATTGGTCGATACAGATCAGAAGTTAAAGATTGTTGGTGAACAACGTTCATGATAAATATGTATAGTTCCCAACAAAGATTCCAGGATCATTCTTTGATGATAAATCGCCCAGAAAATGATAGCCTTTTTTTTCTCGGACTACTATCCGGGAGGACCATTCTTAATTATGGATGGATTTACGGATGAAAAATCCATCTGAAATTTTGGACGAATTACGAACGTATGACCTTTATTGACAACAATTTGGGGATGCATATTGTCGTTCATAATTATTATTTTTCTAGTAGTGATGATGTTGTCACGCTGAAATTCAAAAATTGATGCAAGGATGATACATTTTTCAGTTGTAACATCCTCAAAATGCTTAAAGTAAGCACTTTTAGCATCAACATCCTCTGTAAAGAATGCATGTTTGACCGGTTTATCGATTATATGGAGAAGTTTCTCGTGCATGAGAATCAATCGAAGATTGTAGTACTAATCATCTAAGTCCGTCTCAACAAACTTGTGAAGATCTAATATGGCACGCCATGAAATGGAAGACATTCTTCCCTTTTATTCAATAAATCTGAATAGCAATGAAAAATAAAACAAATATAGCAATATAATAACAAACAATATATATCATTCAAATATATATGTATAATACATATGTATATATATATGTTAGGTGTTATGTATAGATATATGTATTACTATTTAAGAAATAACTATATATTATATGAATATATATATAAATATGTCATGTAGTACGTATTATTATTATTATTATTATTATTATTATTATTATTATTATTATTATTTGATCTATAATATATATAAGATATATATTTATAAATATATAATAAAATATATCTATAGATATTCATATAAAATAAATAACAAAACCAATAGAAAAACATTACTAAGAGAGAGTTGAAAAAAAGTTAGATTCTTTTTGGTTGTGTTTCTGATCTTGTAATTGTATGTTTACATTTTCAACACTCCTCTTTAAATGTTTATTGATTATTTCGTTAAGAACATTATTATGAAAATACCATTTAGGACAAAAACAATGACGAGAGAAAAAGAATACAATCATATAAACTCCTATTTGATTTCTCAACCATTTGTTTCTTCAAAGGTTTCGTAGATGACACATCCTGATATTTTGAATGTGTTTTCTAAATGTTGAAGTAAGGAGGACCTTTGTGAATAAATCAGAATATCAAATTCTTTATTGTTTTCGAGCTTTTGCATATATGAGAAAAAAATGGAGAGATATGCTTTGTTGTGTCGCTTTTGATGTATCCTTCCTTCGTTTGAGCAGCACATGCATCATTATCTTTATATAGTATTTTTGGGTTGATATTAGTCGACGATCCACATGTTTCCTGTATATATATCGAGTTATAGCTCTAATCCACACACACTTTATACTTGCTTCATGAAGTGCGATAACTTCAGTATGATTTGAAAATGTTGCAACTAATATTTTTTTCTGCGAAGGCCATGATATCATTGTGCCTCCAATTGTAAAAAATATTCCATTTGTGAGCGGGCTTTATGGGGATATTATAAGTTACATGAATATGTAAAACCAACTAACTCATGTTGAGAGTTTCTATGATTAAAAAATCTTGAATCAATCTCCCATTGTAAATAATGAAAGATATATTTAATCCATATCCAATTATGACGTGTAGAAGAAGATAAACTATATTGTGCCTACAAATTAGTAGCAAACGCTATATCAGGACGAGTACAATAATTTAGATACAAGAGTGCCCATATCGCATTATGATACTTTTGGTCCGAGTATTTTTTCATTATTTTCACAAGGTTGAAACGGATCATTTTCAACATATAAAGATCTACGAACCATTTGAGTGCTTAAAAGATTTATTTTATCCATGTTAAACCGTTTTAAGACTCTCTATCCAACATAAATTCTCAATCTTCTTTGTAGGTCCATTTTTATTTGTTGTGGTGGAGCAATCTGAACATATACAACACAACAAAATACTCAAATATAAGATATATTTGATCATTGAGATTATCATAAAAAAAATTCATTTGACCATCTTTCCTTTATTCATTCGCGATTTCTGGTATAAATAAAAAAAATATCTAAGTGTATTGAACACTTTAGACCAATCTCCATTCATACCACATCGATAACATGTTGTATTTTTTTTACTCTTTAGTCATATTTTCATGTTCAGTCACTCAATAATCCTCTTTTTATTATCTCCATGATGAAATTATTTGGTGGATTGCTTCGACCTCGTCTTCTACAATATCCATGACCGCGACCACGTCCACGGTCTCGACCACAACCACACATATATCCACATCCACCACCATGCATGGTTATAATTCGATCAAGTCACATTCGTTTCATAGAAAAGTGCAAAACCAGTGGGATGAACATGATGATTGTTTATTAATAGCTCGTTTTATTGTTTTGCAACGTGGAGAAGCTATAACAACTCGCGATTTTTTGTTGAAATCATTCGCACAATATAGTTGTTGGAAAATGACATTATCAGCATGGAATGTCAATAGTGTTTTCTCCAGTTTATCATAGTCATTTATGTTTTCTCCACAGTTCCATTATTATTTCAAACATCGTAAAATGATATTCGTCCACTGACTTATAATCTTGGAAAATCATATTCAACAAATCATTTTTTGTCTTCAGGAGAAAAACATATTTTTTAATCAAATATATCTTTTAAAAGATTTCCACAAATCTGTGGGATCTTATTTTGTAGATATTCATTTTATAGTCTATCTTGGGTTTTGAGGGATCTTTTGATGGATTATTTTTCTTTTCCCTCTTCTGAGGGATTATTTTCTTTAGCAATTGTGTCAATGAGCTTTTGTTGTAAGATGCATTTTAGTATCAAACGTCTATGTCATATAATTTTTCACCCATGCATCAAATGTCGTGATTTTGAGATTCACCAAGTTCGACATAAAAATTTGTTATCATTAATGAAAAATAAAAATATATGCTATGCCATTGAAACAAAGTTTAAAGAAATTATTGTATAATAATTCAGGTGATAGAACCATTTGTATTTAATAGTAATTCAGTTTTGGACTGATTTAACTATTTAATATTAAAAGTAAATACATAATGAGATGATTATCCATCATTTTCATAAATAAAACAAATAACAAAAATAAAGTAAATTTAACAAAAAAAGGTGGCATAGTCATCCTCGTAACAATAATAAATAAGAAATAAATATTCATAATTATTAATATTTCGGATCGGTGATTGAACTCGCGAAATTATATAGTATAATATAGATATATTATAACCGGAATTTAATTCACAATATCGTTATGATAATATATATATATATATTCCATGAGATTAATATATATATTCTTTTGAAATCGAATTCAAATCGAAATCAAAATCTATTGAAAAATAAAATTGTAAAAAATGAAATTAAAAAAATACATACACCGTGATAAAAAGAAGATCATAATTATATATATATATATTATGTTATGTTACTATATGTTATATTAGTATATGCATATTATATAGTATATAAATTGTATTATTATTTAAGTATATATATATATATATAATATGTACGTAGGTATAGCTATATAACATTTATAATATATATATATATACGCATATATATGTATTAGGTATTTTATATAGAGATATATGTATTACTATTTAAGAAATAACTATATATACAATAAAAATATATCTATATTAGTAGTAATCTCGCGCTTCGCGTGGGTTAAAATGTATAAGTGATATTTGATTTTAACATATAGTAAATGTTATATATAGAAATACATTAATAGTTGGGTAGGAGGAAAAATTTAAATATAAATATACACTTTTATTACACATTAGTAAATTTTTCTTTATATACATCATTTGTTGTTTTTGTTGTGCATTTACCACTATCGTCTAAAAAAGTAATTTCAATTCTTGTTTAATATTTACTCCTGAAACTGCGATATATAATTGTCTGTGACTGAAAACTGGTTTTGGTAAGTATATATCTACTCGATTAATGCTCTGTCCTTGACTTTTGTTAATTGTCATTGCAAAACATAACACCACATGACATTGTTTCATTTGAAATGAAACGATAAAGCTTGTTAGTTGGGATTAATGGCAATCGGGGTATAAATACTTTATTGTCTGCGTGAGTTCCTCTAATTATTTTACCTTCTATCACATTGTTACCTAATTGCATTATTTCGAGTCGCGTTCCATTACATAATCGAAGTATTTGATCGATGTTTCGCAAAAGTATAATGGGTGCTCCTTCTTTTAATGTTAAACAATGATTAGGAATCCCTGGATATTTCAAACTGTCAAGAATTTTATATTGTATAATTCGCATGTTTCGTTATTATTTGAATCATTATTGCATAATGAATCAGGTCTTAGATATTCTCTTGAATAACCAAGAATTTTTTGTAGAAGCGCTTCATTTATTTCATCAACAATCTCATTTGTGGGACATAATATTGTTCGATCTTAAAAAAAGATTTTTGATATTCAATTGCAATATTTGGGTATACACGATTTGTAATACTCTCAATTGGATTTGACATTTGTGTAATTAATAAATCTTCACGCACATCAATCAAGCATTCATCGTTATTAGGTTCAGATAAAGTTTCATCTCCTAATTTTAATACTCAATCAGAAAAAGCTTGCAATTCATCTATGTTTAAGGAATCAATATTCATTTTCAATCATATGTTTTTAGTTAATTTCAATACACAACAGAAATTCCAGAGATAGGAGGAGTTTATACATGTCTTAACAATTTCATGCCTATTTCCTTTTGCAATAACTGATAAGGCGTGTTTCTTTTATAAGATTTGATAAGTTGGTCCCTAATTTAATGGTACAAATTGAATATTTGTTAATATCTATTGGTATTCCAAATCGCGAATGCACTGTACGACCTCCTTGTAACAGAAGTGATGCAATACCACTTGAAGCAATTTTTAGAACAATATGTTTGCGGGATCTTATTGTTGCTGATAATGTTTTTCCATAAGAAAGTTTTTCTAGTTTCTCCATGTCCATATAAAAAAATATATGTCCTATATTTTTGTCTATTGCGTTCATAATTTCGTTATAAGCTGAGCATTATTCAGTTTTGAGCTGCAATTTAAGATTGATAAATTCAGTTTCCATTTTGTTTTGATCATAAGATAATTCTTCATATATCAGTCTATTTATTAATGATTGGTTTTCGGTTTCTTTGGGACACGACATGGAAGGTATTGTTTAGAGATTGATTGTTTTTTGTAACAGTTTTTCTATTTCACCAAGTGCTGTATTTTGGATATCTTCATCAGCCATGGTGAGATCTGTTGTTCAAAACAAAAATGGTTAAGGGTTTTTTAAATATTTCTAGATAATTTGTAATCATTTGTTAATAAATATTCAAACCTGGTTATTTCAGCTGGCGTCGGCGTCTATATAGTATATCGTCAGCTAAAAGTTGTCATGTCATAAACCATACATGTTTTGAGATGAAATACATTCTGTTGTTTATAAAATAACAAACAATATTCGTAAATATACTCGAGATGCCAAATTGTTTGTGTCTTTTATTAAAATTAAATATTCTTCATCGTCATCTTAATTATTTGTAAATAAATAAAAATATTTTTCATAAATTATAATTGTTTTTAATCTAATAGTTAAAAAGGGACAACTTCAAAAATACACTCGTAGGACTAAAACACTTCAAAAATAACCTTCCCGAAAAAGAAAAAATTTTTAACTTCAAAAATACCCTTATAAATGTTGATATTCCCAAAATACCCATACGACCCTACGACCCAGTTCGACCCTGCGACCCAACGACCCAGTCCGACCCTGCGACCCAGTCCGACCCTGCGACCCAGTTCGACCCTGTGACCCATTTCGACCCATTTCGACCCTAGGACCCTTGCGACCCTTGTACCTCTTCGAACATTGGACCCCTGCGACCCTTGTCCCTCTGCGACCTTTGGACCCCTGTGACCCTTGTTCCTCTGCGCCCTTGGACCCCTGCAACCCTTGTCCCTCTACGACTCTTGTTACAATAATACTAAATCCACAAAAACAACGATACTAACAATATAGTCAAAATAATTTATTATTTACAAAATATTTACAAATAATATGAATAATTTTAAAAAAATTACAATGTACAAAGTTGAATTATCCATTCCCAAAATTATGTTACAAATAAACTGTTAAAAAAAGAAGAATGTACCAAATTACATCTTCCACAATCAACGAGTAAACATTTTTTAGACCCTTGGACCGTGCGACCCTTGTCCCCCTCCGACCCTTGTGATGTGTGAATCAGAAGTTTTAATTATTTCCAAGACCACTAAACCGCAAGTATACGGTTCGTGTAGTACAAGGGTCGAACTCTGGGGACTAAGTGCAGTTTTAGAACTAAGATTGTCACGAGAAGAAGATCGATCAAATGATGAGTAGTGAACTAGAAAATAAAGATAAGTAAGGATGACTAAGATAGACAAAGCAATGAGAAGTATCATGGGTGTCGGGAATACCGGAACATGCAATGGAGTCTCTAAGGATCATGAAATTCAGTTTGTATAAATCGATGGGGAGCTAATATCTAATCCTCTACCTAGGAAATCAACATCACTCATCTCTCGATGTAGCGCGGAACGTCCAGACACATGAAGAACAGTAGGGAACTCTACCCCTAATGCTAGAAATGACTTGGCATAAGCCTAAATCTCCTACCTAGGAAATCAACGTCACCCATATTCCTATGCGGTGCGGAACTTCTAGATGCATGACGAACGATGGGGAATTCAACCTCTAGTGTCGGATGGGAACTCGACCTCTATAAACGGAAATGACTTGGCGTAAGCCTAAATCCTCTATCTAGGGAATCAACATCGCTCATATTCCTATGTAGCACGGAACTTCTAGATGC
>CM071864.1:22186781-22199606 GCA_036759665.1 Gynandropsis gynandra | reverse complement strand
TGTGAAGAATCAACCAAAGTCCACACTTTGTTGATCTTCATAGATTCCATCTCGGATTCCATGGCTTTCCACCATTTCTCAGAATCTGGGCCTTGTATAGCCTCTTGGAAAGTCAACGGGTCGTCATCTCTATGACCGACCACGTCCTCTTGCACCATCAGATTAAGTCTGTCAGGTGCACGTCGAGAACGTGTTGACCTTCTCAAGAAAGGCTGTGTAACAGGTTCAACCTGTACTGGGATATCTGGTTGGACTTGTTCCTGAGCAAGTTCTTGAACTTGTTCCTGAACGGGCACTATTACTTCAACATTTGAAGTTGAAACGCCGGAGCCTAACACTATATCACTCAGCCAAGAACGCTCATTTGACATCTCATGTCCATGGGCTTGTGTTGGTTCGTCGGGCTCTTGAATCTCGTCAAGAACTACTTCTCCACCATGTATTCCTTCTTCAAGGAATTCCCTTTTAAGAAAGGTTGCCGTTCTGGCCACAAACACTTTGTGCTCAGTCGGGTGGTAGAAATAATATCCCATAGTTTCCTTGGGATATCCTATGAACCTACACTTGTCAGACCTAGCATCAAGCTTGTTTGGCTGAAGTCTCTTAACGAAGGCCGGAAAACCCCAAACTTTGATGTGTCTCAAGTTTGGTTTCCGTCCCTTCCATATCTCATATGGAGTTTTAGAGACCGCTTTAGTGGGAACCTTGTTTAAAATGTAAGCAGCTGCTTCTAAAGCATAACCCCACAAGTTTATTGGAAGATCTGTGAACCCCATCATGGATCGGACCATATCTAATAAAGTTCGATTTCTCCTTTCGGACACACCATTATGTTGTGGTGTTCCAGGAGAAGTCCACTGAGACAAAATCCCATTTTGCCTTAGATAATCGACAAATTCATGACTAAGATATTCACCGCCCCGGTCAGATCTCAACACTTTGATACTCTTTCCGGTTTGTTTCTCCACTTCACTGCTGAATCTCTTGAACATTTCAAAAGATTCGGATTTGTGTCTCATCAAGAACACAAAACCATATCTCGACATATCATCAGTGAATGTGATGAAATATGAATATCCACCCCTAGCCTAAACTTTCATCGGTCCGCATACATCAGTATGTATGAGTCCTAAAAGTTTTTAGCTCTCTCTCCGGTTCCACTAAACGGAGATTTGGTCATCTTGCCAGTGAGACAAGACTCACAAGTCGCATAAGATTCATAATCGAAATGGCCTAGAAGACCATCTTTATGCAACCTGTTTATCCTCTTCTCACCGATGTGACCAAGTCTACAATGCCAAAGGTACGTCTGTCTTTGACGATCATCTACCTTTCTCTTATGGCCCGAAACATGCATGTTAATTTGTTCTACATTAACATCAGGTAAGATATAAAGTCCTTGTTGCAAATAACCATTCACACATAAATCATCACCATGATAAATAGAGCAAATGTTATTACTGAAAACTGTTCGAAATCCACGTCAATCAAGCATAGAAATAGAAATTATGTTCGAAACAAACTTCGAAACATAATAACAGTCGTCTAGCAACAAAGTCTTGCCCGTAGGCATAATAAGGGAAATACATCCTACGGCTAGAGCAGCAACACTTGCGCCATTTCTAACCTTCAGACTGAACTCTCCCTTCTTGAACCTCCTACTGATCCTCAGCCCCTGTAACATATTGCAGATGTTAAAGCTGCTACCGGTATCCAATACCCATCTATATGAATCAATACTAGTCAAGGATAACATGAAAACATTTTTCATGAGAATCTTACCTTGCTTCTTGCCCTTCAGAGACTGCAGGTATTCCTTGCAGTTTCTCTTCGAATGTCCTTTCTTCTTGCAGAAGAAACACTCGACTTCTGATTGGTTGGCCTTGGTGGCGCCGCCCTTTGCCTTGGTCTCACCAGACTTAGGCGCGCTCTGCCTGGTCCTGGGCCTTTTCTTGCCCTTCCTCTTCTGATAAGAGGACTCACCAACCATCAGCATAGATCCCGATACCCTCTTCCCAATGGACATCTATTTCTCATACTCAATGAGCATGTTATGCATCTCATGCAACTCAATGTCCAGCTCATTCATGTTATAGTTGACCACGAACGGGGAGAAGGACTCCGGAAGTGAGTGCAAGATCATATCCTGCTGCAACTCCTTGCAGAAGGTACACCCCAACTTCTCAAGATGTTCTATCAGACTAATCATCTGAAGAACATGGGGTCCCACAGGAGATCCCTCATGCATAGCGGACTTGAACAAAGTCCCTGACAGCTTGGACCTTGCTGTCAGACTCTCCTCACCGAACATCTTCTCAAGATGATCCATGATCTGCTTAGCATCCATACGCTCGTGTCGCTTATGGAGTTCGCCACTCATTGATGCCAAGATTAGACACTTCACAGTGATACACTTTTCCTCGTACTTTGTGTATTCACTGAAAGCCTCGTCATTTGTTGGATCTGGCACTGGAGGAGCCGGTTTGTCGATCACATCGATCAGCTTCTCACGTGTCAGCACCAGGCGCAAATTGCGATGCCATTCGTCGAAGTTTCCACCAACCAGCTTGTTGGTCTCGAGAATTGGACGCAAGTTGAATTGAGACATTCTCAGGAGATCTGTTAACAAAAGGAAAGTTTGCAGCAGAGAGTTAGACATCGTAAATATCATAAAGACATGAACTTCATCTATATGATATTTTTTGCTAATGAATGTTACGATAACATTAGAAATCTTATTTCCAATTAGCATCAATCTATAACTATATGCCTGAGCCCCTTGGTAGTCAAGACGTTTCCCAAACATATAAAATAGATTCTTTATAAATTTTATCGCCATAAAATTTATAATTATTTTACTTCGGCTCTACATCACATAGTCACCTGGTAGTCAGGTCGTTCCTATCGATATAGTTGAGTTCATCCTTCAGCTTATGGTCGGATATCAATTAAGTTTATATCCCCCGGGTAGTCCAGGCATTTACAAAAACTAATTGATTCCTCCCACTAGACATCTAATGCCATAGGCGTATGAATCGAATTCTCGAACTACATACCTCCTGGTAGTCAGGCCGTACCATGTAAACGAGAATTTATTCAAAACGTCTACGGTGAAGGAAAAAACTTAACGATAAACTATTTATCGTCTTATAACTCAATTATTAATTTTCAATTAAAATTCAATAATTTTAAATTAAATTCAATAATTTTAATTTAAAATATTTTTTTAATTTTTTTAAGGGTTAGGGTTAGGGTAGGGTTAGGGGAAAGGGGATTAGGGTTAGGGTTAGGAAACCCTAGCCGCCGCCCCCCTTGCCGTCGCCCTTTTTCCGGTCGCCCTATGCGGCGTAAAGGGCCGCCGGCCAGACCTCCGACGCCGACAACTCGGCTGGCTGCGAACGCCGGTTCCGGCGACTGCAGTCGATCGCTCGACCGAGGAGCAAGAAACGATTGAAACGATTTCCCCTTGCCACCGCCCTCTTTCCGGTCACCCTATGCGGCGTGAAGGGCCACCGGCCAGACCTCCGACGCCGACAACTCGGCTGGCAGCGAACGTCGGTTCTGGCGCCTGCAATCGGTTGCTCGATCGAGGAGCAAGAAACGATTGGAAACGATTTGGTTTCTGAAAAAACCCAAACACCGCCCTTTTCCGCCTCTCCTTCGTCGTGCCGGTCCAGGCGGTGCCGCGGCGGTTTCCCTAGGACGATCCTGCCCCTCGCCGTCGACCGCAGCCGACCCTCGTGCGGGAGGCTAGGATTTCAGCCGCGCACCTTCTGTTCTTGTGCGCGCAATTTTTTTACAATTTTCCGATTCGTTTTACACAAAAATTCGAAAAAACTAATCTAAAGAGACGACCAGACGCTCTGATACCACTGTTTGGTTGATTTGGGATGCGGAAGCATGTTTTATCAACCCGAACTTTTAGATCTAGTCATATTCAGATTAGTTTTTCGGGGTTTCAACGATTACAAATATAGAAACGATTTCGAATACACCTGTTAACGTTGAACGAGTGATTATCAGATGATAGACTTGATAGTACAAGTCCTCTACGTGTATCCACGCCGAGATTGGATTCTGCCTTCAACCTTTTGTGCGGAATTTTCGATGAACGAAACTGTTTCGTTCTTCGTTTTCTGTTTGACGACTATTAGGGTTTGTGTTTGTGATTCTGTAATCTGATAACGAAAACCTAATTTTCGTTTCTTAAATAATTATTAACTTTTTAATAATTACATTTTTATCCCGAGACTATTTAAATATTACATAACAGGCATATAACTTTCAGTATTGACCATATTAAAGAACCTTTTAATAAAGGTCTTGAATGTGGCATTGGTAAAATAAAAAGCATAGCTAGCACCTGGAAACAGTAGTCTGACATTGAAAAATTAGTCGAAAGGGTCGAAATGGACAAATGGGTTGTAAGGGTCGCAAGGGTCGGAAGGATCGCAATGGTCGGAAGGGTCGAAATGGACAAATGGGTCGCAAGGGTACCAAATGTTTACAATATTTGAGTTGTATGTATCTTATTTAGAATCAATATAGATAATAATACAAATAATATCGACATTTGAACAAAATGTTAAATGTATTGTTTAATTATCCGTCGAGTTCTTAAAACACTACTATCACTTTTGAAACACAGGCATTGGTTCGTCGATTTCGCATCTATTCATCAATATATCCGACCATGTGACCCACATATGACCCGCGACCCTCATTTGAAATTAATTAGTTTGATGTTGTAAATGTATTGTTTTGATTGGTTTTTGTAATTTATCATCCTGAACCCGTAAATTCGTCGAGTTCGCATCTATTCATCAATATATGCGACCATGCGACCCATGTGACCCATGCACACCATTTGTCCCTTGCGAACCTTTTACCCGTTTGACCCTTGACATTGCGACCCTGTTACCTTTTCGACCCTTTTACCCCTGCGACCCATGTGACCGTGTGGTCATGTCTTTTTGAATTCCATCTAACGTCGATTCGATGTCATGTCTTTTTGAATTCCAGTCGTTTCCTTTTTTCCAATCCATTTTTTCCTCTCATCATCTTCCATCCATTTTTCCGAAAATGCCAAATTTCCCTCATTTCTTCCGAGAGATTCTTGTGTAGCATATGTACTACCTAGTAATCTTCTTTAAAACATTTTTTGTTATAGGAAATTCCGAAGATCTTCTTCGATGAGTATATTTACGGGAATACGAGGAACAACAACATGGAAATGATTAAATCGAATGCGTCTAACAGAACATGGGTAGTCAAGTTGGATGGCTCCGAATTCACTGATGGTTGGACAGATTTCTACAATGACCAAAACATTCGTATTGAGGATGTCGTACTTTTCTGTCACGAAGGTGACATGGTCTTTAACGTCACCAGAGCCACTCTTGATGAGAGGGTTTTTATTGTACTAGTCACGCGTTCAAATCTGGCCCTAGATTCATTGGTAAGTGACCTCAAACCGATTCATCACATATAATTTGGTTATTTATTCATTCATTTATACTGATGTAACTTGGTGATGTCGCTGACACTTCCGATAGGGTTTGCGAGGGAAAACGATCTTTGCCGTAGACGATGTCATGTAATAATGTACCTCGATTACGGAATTGATCCCGGAACGTTCAATTTTTGGATAGCATTTTAAGGCCCTTGAGTCGTGGTGGCGCTTGCATCAGAGGGGGTGGAGACAGTTTTGTCAAGAAAATGGACTGAACGTGGGTTGTTCCCTCATAGTACAAAAGTTCTTAATTGGAGGAGATCCTGTGCTTCGATTTATCAGCAACATATTTTGATTTGAGCTGTATTTTGATTTCTTTGAACCTCCTTTTAACTCGAACTTCATTTGATCTTGTGGATTTACTATTATTCAATTGTTAGTGTTATTGTTAGTATCGTTGTTTTTGTGGATTTAGTATTATTGTAACAAGAGTCGTAGAGGGACAAGGGTCGTAGGGGTCCAAGGGTCGCAGAGGGACAAGGATCGCGGGGTCCTAGGGTCGAAGAGGTCCCTCTGTGACCCTTTTACCTCTTCGAAAGTGTCGAAATGGACAAATTGGTCGCAATGGCCGGAAGGGTCGCAATGGTCGAAATGGACAAATGGGTCGCAAGGGTCGCAATGGTCACAATGGCCGAAAGGGTCGCAAGGGTCGTATGAGGCTCTGTGACCCTTGTACCTCTACGAACGTTTGACCCCTACGACATTGTACCAAATATAAAAAAAACAATGTACCAAATGTTTAAAAAAACAATGTACCAAATGTTTACATCTACCAGTCCAAAAAAACAATGTACCAAATATCAAGTTAGTCTTCTTCGGGTTCATAGATACTTTCTCCATTACTATATATATCAGCCGCCATCTTCTCACGCATGGAAGTAACATTGTCGTCGCAAATTAAGCGAAACACATTCCTCCTCATTAACGAGGCTTCTACGAATTTGTAGGAGAAAACACCACAGTCATTCCCGCTTTGGTTCTGTGACAGACCTTCATAATACACATACCTCCATTCATCTTCTCCGAATGAGCATCTTGGGGACAACATTTCTTATCTTCTCAATCACCAGATCGATATGCGTTTCCTTAAGGCTCATCTTGCAGTCGTATACCGTGATGCATCGGGTTTTGAAATCCGCTTTGATGGCTACCCAATGACATCCTACCCATCAATTTTTGTCTGATAGAATGTTTAGAACCGAGACAAAACCTTCATAATCACTAATTGGTGTCTTCGTACTTCTGAATGGATACTTGGCATTCAAAAAATCACTAAGAATTTCCGGCAAAGTTTCCATATCCTCGTACATCCACAACGAGAGCGTATGCATGAAAGAATAGGACAAACGTAATAATTTTGATTCCCGCTTGGATCCAATGCCGAGCGAGAAGACAGCTCCATCAACGCCTCATTCAATTTCTGCAAAAAAAAATTAACACACAGGAATACATATGACACAAACGTATGGCTTCTCTTTCTCGCTTTAAGCTTCAGTTTCTTTCATCACACTCTTACCTTTGCTTAAAAAATTTTTAGCAGCTCCTTCCACGTTTTTAGATGGAGAACTGTCTACTTCCCTGCCACTACACAAAGATATAGCGTTCACATGTTCTCTTGGTTTCATTTCAAGTTTACCTAGAAGGTGTCCTAGACTTTGCGATGATAAGGCAGCTTGTTGAGCTATGGAGTTCTCTAACATCTTCATGTGTGTGCTCATGGATTCCATTTGTATTTTAAGCTCCTAGATGTTGGTACTTACCATAGCGTTAATCTTTACCTATGTGGATTGAAATTCTCTCTGCTCTTTTATGAAAAGCAATATTGTCTCCATGTTGGGCGTTGGAGCTAGTTGAGGTGGTAGAGTTTTATGAGCTTTCTGGAAATGTTAAGGAGGTCAATAGAATGGTGGTGATGCTTGTTGTGTTTGTTGGCTCCCTTGGAAACGGATAGGCTGGTTGTTCAGGAAGGAAAAATTGGGATGATTCTTCCAACCAGCATTGTATGTGTTGGAGTATGGATTATTGCTTTGAATTTGAGCATAATTCACTTGCTCATCTTCTTGTTGATACGTACATTGAAATGTCATGTGTTTCGTATCCCCATGTTTTGAGTAGTAGATGGCGTTCACGTTGGCTTGTGCTTGTTGTTATAGAACCAGGTGGTAGTGATGGTAGCCAAGACTTAGCATGTCCCCTAAATGAGAAAAGGAAGATGTGAAGTCAAATCGCATCTCTAGGCACTTCATTCACCTCAAAAGTGTCACATAGCTCCAAAAAATTTGTGAGGTGAACCTGTGGATCCTCATGTGTAACCCCTATGAACTGATTTTGCCGCATCATTCTGATCATTTGAGGTTTAATATCAAAGCTACCTCGATCCACAACAGGTCTAGCAATCGCTGTATGCAAATTGTTGACATTAGGAACCACATAGTCTCTTAGAGGGCGTGCTTCAGGAGGAGCTTGTTGCTCCGCAAATTTGGCGCGGTATTGCTGATTCTTCTGTTTAATCAGTAAGACTTGGTTCTGTCTGTCGCCTCCCATAACAACATTTATGTTGTCCATTTCTTCCTTTCGACCAGAATGATCGCCTCTACCTTTAGATTTCTCTCTGTTGTGCTGTCTATAGGTCTTTCAATTTCTTGATCAAATTGAAGAAATTTTGATGAACCTTGGGACCTATCCATGCACCTACAAATAAAGAAAGAATAAGATAAGTAACCGAAAAGAAAAAAATATTGACTTAAAATACTATAATCTGGAGTGTTGACAATAGTCCCCGGCAACAGAGCCAAAAGCTTGTTGTGTTCAAGTTAAAAACCTAAACCAACTTCGCAAGTGTACGACACGTGTGTAGTATAATATAGGTATCAATCCCACATGGTGATGTGGTCAATTTCAAGTAATAAATTACCTAGACTAACACTTCCACAAGAACACAGATCGTGTAGTACCAGGGTCGAACACTGGAAAATCTATGCAACTATAGAGTTGTTTAACTAATGTATAAGACGAGTAATAAATCAATCGGTAGAATGCAAAGTAATGACTAAACTAATTAACGAGATAAATTCAATAAGATAAAACACCAAAAGTTTCAAGAGATGCATAATAATGCAATGAAGTGCTAATAAAGACATTGGTTATAGATATCGTCACAAATTCATGGAATTCAAGCTCTTTTCTAGGAAATGACTCTCTCGATGCCTAAACCCACTATCTAGCATGCGTACAACCAATCTCCCAATTGCGCAATACATATACTAAATGCATTAAGACCGCTATCCAAATCCCCGAGTTCAATCGATCAGCCAGACAAAGGTTCAAAATCGATTAAGACCCCAAATCATGGCTAAGGTTCCAAAATGTAATCCACCTCTCGATGCAATCCGAATTTTAAAATCATTCATTCAAGTTATCAACAAGAATAAAAGCATTAGAAACAACCAATCATGACTCTGCTTCTGCGTTTGATGATCATGATGATGCATATTGCATATTACACATATCGTCTCCGAAAGTGGTGACCCTGCTTTTGTATTTGATGATGATGATGATGCCTATTCCAGATTACATATATCGTCTCCGAAACAGGTGTCGTGAAAAACCATGTCACCTTCATGACATAAAATTACGAAATCCCCAATATGAAAATCATGATCCTTGGAGAAATCTTTCCATCCATCAGTGAATCTAGAGCCAACACATCCGATTTAAGTGTTGTTGTGTTGTTGTCCGTCATTTTCCCATCAATATGCTCATCGAAGAACTTCCTCGGAATGTCCTGTACCAAAAAAGCAAAAACAAAATCAAATCTCTGCATTCTCTTCGTGTAACATACAGACAGAGAGATAGATGAAGGAGATTACAAGGTAGTTATCCTGATTGCTCGGAAGAATAAGTTGAACGAAATGAGGAAAATGTGGCATTTTCGGAGCCGGGAGAGTATGCATGTTAGAGCGAAGATGGGTGGAAGATGATGAGAGTTAAAGAGATAGTGTCGTTATTCGAAAAAGGGACAAGGTAGAATTCGAAATGACTGGACCCTAAAATCGATTCGATGGATGAGAAAGGTTGCGATCAACTTTGACCACTCTGTTATGTTTTTTGAATTTTTGGTGAAAAGTTCGGGGGGAATTTTGGTGAAAAATAATAAATTTACAACGTCAAACTAAGTTATGTCAATTTAGGGTTGCATGGGTCACTTGGTCGCATATATGGATCAATAGATACTAACTTAATGAATTTATGGATTTATAAGGATGAAGAAAAATAACCAATCAAAATAATACATTTTCAACGTCAAACTAATTTATGCCAATTGAGGGTCGCATGGGTCGCTTGGTCGCATACATGAATCGATAGATGCGAACTCGATGAATTTATGGATTTATAAGGATGAAAGGACAAAAATCAATCAAAATAATACATTTACAACGTCAATCAATGGTTAATTAGAATTTTGACGCATGTGTCCCAAGAAGTGTAGAACTAATGCATGTGTTTCAAAAGTGATAGTAGTGTTTTAAGAACCCGTCAGATGAGTTTGAGAAAATTTAAAAAATATACATTTAGCATTTTTTTCAAATGTCGATATTATTGTCTACATTGATTCTTAATTAGACATCTACAACTCAAATATTTAATGGCATTTTAAAAAAGAAATGCATGGGTCGCATGGGTCGCTTGGTCACATATATAGATCAACAGATGCGAACTCCTCGAATTTATGGATTTATAAGGATGAAAGGAAAAAAACCAATCAAAATAATACATGTAAAATTTTTTCAAATGTCGATATTATTGATATTATTGTCTACATTGAGCAGTATCATCTAGAAGAGGTGGACTAACCCATCAGATGGACGCCTTGAACAGTAGAAATATATTAAGCCAACACTTGAGCTTAGAGTTACAATTGCACCCATACTAGCGACACGGTAGAAATCTTCACAAGTATCATCTTGAATAGGTTTACAAGGAACAGAAGCATGAAGCAATGAATTCTATTTCCACTAGATAGATAGTTCATTAGCCGACAGTTATGTCCTGCCATGTTGTCTTCCGCACTTCTACTTTTTTCTTGTTTGGTATTGCAGTCCAGATTTATCTCCTGCCATGTACTTCGTCTTCAAATCACATTTTAAGAGTGATCCAACACTGTCATCTAGGTCACCCTTGCAACTCGTGAGTGACTACATAGAGACCAAGTCTACAATTACCAAGATCTTGAGTAACACAAAGACAACACGATGCCCTACATCCATCATGTCACGTTTGTGACGAATGTCATAAAGGTCACAAAGATTTTTCATAAAATTTTGGGTTAGAGATGTAGACTAAGAAAGGAGAGTAGACGTAGACTTAGACACATGGGTCGGAAGACAGGAGTCTGACAATGAAACGACGAATCACAATAGTCATATGGGTCAGAAGACAGGAGTCTAACATCGAAACGACGAGTCACAAGGGTCAAAAGGGTCACATGGGTCGCTTGGGTCGCATGGATTGCATGGGTCGGATTGGTCGCATGGGCCACATGGGTCGCATGAGTTGGATGGAATGAGTAGTTCTAATTTATTCCAATAGAGGGTCGCGGATGGCATGAGTCATTCTAATTTATTCTAATTAAGGGTCACATAAGGGTCATATTGGGTCATATGAGTTGGGTGGGTTCCCGTTTAAACTTGATTGTAATTTATTCCAACTCAGGGTCACACAAGGGTCATATTGGGTTGCATGAGTCGGATGGGTTCTCGTTTAAACTTGAATCTAACTTTTTAATTCTTCTTGATGCCAATCCAGGGTCGACGATTTTATGGATTACACGTAATTACAAACAATAGATATAAAATAAGACATTTCAATGTTTATAAAAAGATTCATTTATAATGATTGACAAAGGTCACAAAGGTCGCAAAGGTTATAAAAAGGGAAAGAAAAAAAAGGTTGCAAAAGCTCAAAAAGGTTAAAAAAGGGAAAAAGGTTACAAAAGGTCCCAAAGGTCACAAAGATCATATTTGCATAGTTTAGTGGCACATCGGAGCCCTTCCTCGTAGATCATTAGAGAGAGTCATGTGTTACTCTACACCGTCTCTCAAGTCACCTGTAACCCTGACCTTAAGTAGCGCGGATTGATAACGTCTATTTTATTCTAGTATTTTCATTTATTTTCATAGTTAGTTTCATCATTCATTCGATTTTACCAATCTTTAAGCATCATTATCATCCCGTTTTCAGTCATTTTGGAGCTAAGGAACATGGCAAGACAAAGTGCAAACATCGAGGATCATCACGGAACAAACGGGACAAGAATCGGCAAGGAAAAGCCATGCTCGAGCCGGTACCTCCCTAGCCTGAGTGGGCAAAAGCTACGGCAATTTTTTCCAGCAAGTTTTGCACGAGTCGGGCAAGAAAAACCACGATCGGGGCCCTCTACCCGAGCGGGCACAAGTCATGCCCGAGCGGGCAGCATGCCAGCCCGAGCGGGCACACCATCAGGCCGAGCGGGCACCCCTTTTTAACCGCGTTTCTGCGCGATCGTCTGCGTCGTACCCGAGCGGGTCACTTTCCTTGCCCGAGCGGGTCGCGGCCATCACCTGCAACTTCAAATATGTTAATTTGACTTAAAACAAGGGGAAGTTCGTGGGGGACTTATACAATAAGGAAAACACCCTTAGAGAAGAGGAATAAAGTCATATTTCGCTGGAGGAAGTAATAGAAACGTTGCCAACTTAATCAAGATTTGGAAAACTCAAGAAAAGGTAACAAAGTGAGGTGGGTGCTGTAACGAAGGGAGAGAGCTTCAGAAGGACGAATTAAGACAGAAAGTTGGAGACAAGAGAAAGCACACAGAGAGAGAAACGAGTAGAGCAGCACGCACACACAAGGGCGAAGGACGGAGCGACGAAGCCGGAGCGTGAAGGAGCTATTGAAGACATCGGTAATAGAATAGGGAGGGATCTCATTCTTTATCCATGTTGAATATAATTATCTTTTGTGTTTCTTTTGCTGAGTTCATGTCCGAGTAGGTCCATAGCCATGGGTTAGAGAGCTTTGCCGATATGTAATGAAGTTTTGTTCATAATGCTTGGTTATAATATTCGTTCGTTTCGGATGGATTGGTTGTTCTTAATGCTTTTATTCTTGTTCGTAGCTTGAATGAATGATCATAAAAATCTAATTGCATTGGGAGATGAGTTGGATTTTGGAACATAGCCATGATATGAAGTCTCAAATGATTTAGAACCTTGGCCGGTCGGTTGATTGAACTTAGGAATTAGGAAAGCGATCTTAATGCGTCTAGTAGGTGA
>CM071864.1:22156937-22174021 GCA_036759665.1 Gynandropsis gynandra | reverse complement strand
ATCCGTATACTTGCGGTGAAATGGACTAGGTTAATTATAACTCGCGTTTCCACACGTCAAGTTGGATTTTGGAACATAGCCATGATATGAAGTCTCAATTGATTTAGAACCTTGGTCGTTCGGTTGTATGAACTTAGGAATTAGGATAGCGATCTTAATGCGTCTAGTAGGTGAGATACACAATTGGGAGATTGGTATACGCATGCTAGATAGTGGGTTTAGGCATCGGGAGAGTCATTCCCTAGAAAAGAGCTTGAATTTCCCGAACACGTAATGATATCTATAACCATGATCTTGTTAGAACTTCGTTGCATCATCGTGCATCTCTCGAAACCTGTGGTGTCTAGTCTATTGAGTTTAATCCGTTAGTTAGTTAGATAGTTTATCTTCATGCGCATTCCATTCACCTATTGATTTTACACGTTCTATTCATTAGTTACTAGCTTTAGAGTTACATCGATTCCTTGTGTTCGACCCTGGTACTATACGATCCGTATTCTTGCGGAAGCTTAAGTCTAGGTAATTATTACTTGAGATTAACCACATCACGGATACAACACGATATCTGAGTTTGCTGATTATCAAGGACTTAAGTAATGCAAAGACAGTAAAATGTTCTTCATCCACGTTGTAAGGACTTTTGTGACTGCATAGAGACCAAGTTTGTCGATTACCAAGATGTTGAGTAACATGGAGACAGCACGATGCCCTGCATCCACCATATGACCTTCGTAGACAAAGAGATGAGAGAGATGGGATTCTCCCGATTCAATCTCATCTCAAATGGGTGAGATGGTGAGACTTAGAGAAATTGATGAACCTTTTAATATAGGGGTAACAGAGATGGATGGACAAAGAGTGTCGAAAACACATGAGTCTAACATCGAAACGATGAGTAGCAAGGGTCACATGGGTCATGAGTGTGGTATTCGAAAAAATGCATAGCTTACATTCAAAAAGACAGGAGTCTGATATCGAAACGACTAGTTGCAAGGGTCACTCATGGGTCTCATGAGTTGGAAGGGTCACATGGGTCGCAAGGGTTGGGTCGCAAGGGTTGCAATGGTCTCAAGCATCACATGGATCGTTTGAATCACAAAGGTCACAATAGTACTTAAACGTTAATAAGAACAAAAAATAGATGCGATCTTGAAGAATTTATCGAATTATAATTATGAAATTCACCAAGGTTTAGTCCAAGTAATACAAATAATATAATATTACAAACTAATAATACAAATAATAAAATATTACAAAGTAACAAACCTTTCTTTAATTTAAGCTGGAGTTGTCTGAGTTGTCACGTTCCAAACACTATCAGTGATGTTGGCATTTGAACCCGTTTGTCTTCACAAAGATGAGGTTTTTCTCTGAGCCTCACTAGGTCCAAGATAACGATTCTCTTTAGGCTTCCCACTTTGCCTTTTCTCAGCTAGTCACCATATGAGGTAGAACCGTAACTTCAGAATATTGAGAAGGAATGTTCCAATCACTACAATCAGAAACAAGATACACGGTTTCTGGGTAAGCCAAACGCCATGTCTCTCGGAGGTAGTATATTGAACATAGTTCTGGTATCTTGTGACCTTCACCAACCTTATATGCAGTCGCAATTGCATGACTACATGGATAGTTATCTACATCAAACATTTTTCAGTCGCATGTACTTTTTTGAAGACTCACTATAAATCTTCTATCCATCTCATTTCTCACCTCATACTCATCACTCAGCATGTTCAAATCAATAACCTCATACTTGGATGCTTGCCCAAACCGTTCATGTAACGTTTTCTCAACGTATGGTGTTAACTTTTAAGAATCACCACCAGTACTTGCTTCCAAAATATACCTATTGAACCATTCCACTGTCTTTCCCAAACAAATATCTAAAAGCCCTAGGATCGAAAACTTTTTTGGCGTCTTCAACGTTGAATTTATGGACTCGGCCCATTAGTAGTTAATAAGTTGTACCTTTTACACTTAAATTTACATCTTGTCCACTTAACATGATCAAGTTACTCTTTCTCCAAATACTTTGCAACATTAGCATACCTGCATAAAGGTAACAAAGGTCACAAAGGTCAAAACAGCCACAAAAGTCACAAAGATCATATTTGTACTTGGCATTCAAATCACTAAATAACACTTCAAATTTGTTCACTGTGTATGCTGCTGTACATTTGAAAAACATTTCCGCCACAGTATAGAACTCTTTCTACCTTGCCCTTTAATGACGTAGCTCTTTATGTTTTGCGATATATGACGCGCACAAAAACCATGATCAACTTATATGTACACTTGTTTGACTACTTTTATCAAGCTTTTATGGTGATCAGATATCATAACGACATCACGTCCATCTGGTATCACCTCTTTCAACCTTGACATAAACCACATCCATGATTTGTCCTTCTCTTTGTCCATTATTTCCCAAGCAAGAGGATATTGGTGATATTCACCATCTTGCGTGGTTGCCACGATCAATGCTCCCTTATAGACTCTTGTCACAAATGTTGCATCCACAACAACCATTTTACGCATGTATTTCCATCCTCTTATAGTCGCTCCGACAGTCATAAAAAGGTATTTGAACCTTTTCCCATCACTGTCCAGTTAAAGATTTGCGACAGATCTACAATTTATTTCTGTAAACATGTGCAACAACCTTGAAAGCCTCCTATAATGTTCAAAGCCATCACCATGAATCTCATTTTGAGCACTGCATTTGCCTCTTAATGCAATCAAATATGATATATTGACGTTATACTTTGCTTTTACATGAGCCATCAATTATTTTACTGGAGATGTTTCATATTTCCCGGCATATTCCTCATTCAAATTATCCTTAACCAATTGCGTTGTACCCTTTTAGCTTATGTTGATTTAGATACTGGTGAACACTTATGAATGGGATAGTGTGTTCTCACACTAAGTCGTTTGGAATTCGAGATTGCTGCCATGCATAATTTCCATTTAGAACTACTTTCGACAAACTTTCACCTCTTTCAACCTTGACATAAACCACGTCCATGATTCGTCCTTCTCTCTGTCGACTATTCTCAAGCAAGAGGATATTGGTGATGTTCACCATCTTGCGCGGTTGCCACGATCAATGCTCCCTTATACAATCCTGTTAGAAATATTGCATCCACAATAGCCACTTTACGCATGTATTTCTATCCTCTTATAGCCGCTCTGATAGCCATAAAAAATGTATTTGAAGCTTTTCTCATCACTGTCTAGCTGAAGATTTGCGATAGATCCGGAATTTCTTTCTGTAAAAATGTGCAACCACCTTGGAAACGTCCTATAATGTTCAAAGTTATCACCAAAAATCTCTTTTTGAGCATTGCATTTGCCTCTTACAGCCATCAAATACGATACACTGACACCGTATTTTTCTTTTACATGGTCATCAATTCTTTTGCTGGAGGTGTTTCATATTTTTCAACATATTTCTTATTCAAATAATCTTTAACCAATTGCGTTGTACCCTTTGTAGCTTCTGTCGATTTAGATACTGGTGAACATTTATGAATGGGATAGTGTGTTCTCACACTAAATCGTTTGGAATTCAAGATTGTGTCACGGGTAATTTCCATTTACAACTACTTTCGGTAAATTTGCATTGTACTTCTCATAACTTCGAATCAGAACTCAATATTCTATATCTAAAACAAGCTTCAAGTGAACCCTTCCTTACAAATGCATGTGCATCTTTCTTGCTATCAAACTTTTACCCAATTTTAAGTTGCAATCTATCTTCGAACTCAAAGATATTATTTTCGTTGGTTGTCTTCTCATAAACTACCATTTCTAAATTATTCTAACCATCACCATCTGTATGCTCTGTTGGCACATCAAAGTCAACTTTATTACTGCCATAAACAACTTCATCAACTACCACATTCATAGCACCACCATCTTCTCTTAACCCGTGATATGTTCACTACCAGAATTATCTGAATCTAAAATATTTAATGTTTTCGTCGAATTACTCCCAACTCTACTTTTTTTATTTGAACCTACAATAACACAATCGTCATAATCTACAACACTTCTATCTCACCGTCTCTAGCAATGCTTCCAAAATATTTAATGTTTCCGTCGGATTACTCCCAACTCTATTTTTCTTTCCTATTATCACAGGCTGTTCAAAAGGATCTCGTCTTCTTCCATCAAATATTCTACTTTTTCCTGGATACTCGGATTCAAAAACACAATCGTTATAATCTACAACACCTTCATCCTCACCTTCTCTAGCAACGCTTCCAAAAGTCGGAATTAAAGGTTTAACTTCCCTCCCAATTTTCATTT
Source organism: Gynandropsis gynandra (assembly GCA_036759665.1). Taxonomy (NCBI): domain Eukaryota; kingdom Viridiplantae; phylum Streptophyta; class Magnoliopsida; order Brassicales; family Cleomaceae; genus Gynandropsis; species Gynandropsis gynandra. The sequence goes on along the minus strand of CM071864.1, from coordinate 22,169,704 downwards.
CACACTTCACACTTATCGATTCTATCTCCACATACAGCAGTGGTTGAATTCCTCTTATGCGATCAAACAGATAACAAAAAAGATGTTTGTCATTCATTATACATGTCGCCTTCCTATTTTCAGAAATATTTGGCAAATAGCTTAACTTCAACCTCGTTGTATTTTTTTCCACCATCATTTCTGCGCATAACTCATCAATAAGTTGTTGGTATGTCAGACTAATCGGAGGATAATAGAAAAATACTCTCTGATTTTTCTGAACTTTATCAACCCATTCAGGTTCTCCATTTACGTTTATTCCCATTTACTATCATACAAAAAATAAATCAGTATGATTTTCTCATCCACCAAATCCATTACACCTGTAAAAAAAACAAAAAAAGAGAATAAATTATGTGATCCACTATGACCATGTGTTTCAAATTCAAAATGACTCTATGACAGTGCGACCGTGCGACTCCATGAGACTCTATGACCCAGTGTGACTCGATGAGACTTTGTGTCCCACTGCAACCATGTGTTTCTCCATGAGACTTTGTGACCTAGTGCGACCATGCAACTCGATGAGACTTTGTGACCCAATGCGACCATGCGACTCGATGAGACTTTGTGACCCAGTGCGACCGTGCGACTCGATGACAATTTGTGATACAGTGCGACCGTGGAACTCGATGAGACTCTATGACCCACTATGATCGTGCAACTCGATAAGACTCTATGACCCACTGCGATCATGTGTTTCAATATGACTCTGTGACCCAGTACGACCGTACCACTCGAAGAGATTATCATTTATTACGATCATTTGACATTTCAATAAATATTTCTCGTTTTGACTACGTCAATATAAGACTCGTTTTGAAAAGGGGAGAATCGAATCTATATATATTACTCATCACTCGAATTATCCAGTTCACAAAAGAAACACGAAATATACAAAAGAAACACGAAATATACATACCTAGTTTTTTCTGTGGAACATGATGAATTGAAAGCTTCTTTGTTGACAACAAACGATTTCAACCTATTCGCGGCGAATCTGATGTCAATTCAAGCTAATGACGACAAAGTTGATGTCGAATTCAAACTACTCGCGTCGAATCTGATATGGTATACGAGAACAGTAATTTTTATGCCACAAGATAGAGTGAAATCGATGTGTTTTGGAGCAGAGAGAAAAACTGTCGATTAAAAGACAAAGCTAATATGAGGTTATCAATAATTTAAGAGTAGATTTGAATTTGAAACATTTTTAGAGAATGATAATATTAAAATTGAAGGGTAATTTTGAAATTGCTCCCAATACAATTTCAACATAAATTATATTATGAAAAATATAAAAAGTATTTTATATACTAAAATACAAGAGATTAAAGAAAGAAAAAGATTTCTTACCCTTTTCCAAAGGAAATAACAGTATATTTTTTTCTTTCTTTTCTGCGAAGTGTCAATCTCCTGCTGCCACAAGCAGATTCAGAAAATGCACTCGTCTTCCACCTAAGCAACTTTTCTGTGTGAAAACCAAAACGAGCACGAAGAGCCAAAAGACGAGTGCATATTGCTGAGAAACAGAGTAACGACAAGAATCCATGTCCTTCTCACATTGCTTCCTTCCCTTTTCTCCATCGGCGGCGCTTCCTCCTCCGTTCTCCTCCGCTTCTCCCCGTCTCGCCGCCGTTTCTTCTAATTTCGCGGTGAGTTCATGCAAACGCTCTCGCTTCTTCAGTTAAACATGGATTTCTGAAAAAAAAGGATGGTTTCTGTTCAGCTTTGGCATGTCCTCTGGATCACAGAAAGTAAAAAGATCAGTGAAGTGAATCTGAAAAAAAAAGGGTTCTTTTTTGTTTTTTGGGTTTTCTGCTGGCTTCCAGAAATCTTAGGAAGATTCTAATATCTTTGTGATCTGGTGGTGCTTTAAGAACGTGTTCTAGGCAAAAGGAGCAACAGATTTGATTCAATGGTGTGAAATTCCTATCTTTTGTGTGCATGTAGGTCAAAGCAAGAGATAATGGTTCCTTGACAAATGGCAGTGTGCTCTATGGAGGAGGCTCAAATATTTGCCGAAGGTTTTGTGGCTTGAAACTGTGGATAATTAAGAGCCTGAATCTGAGGCAAGGCAATCAAAACCATCAGCCTGTATTGTTATCTCCAGGTAGAGTTGGTGATGAGTCATCGGTGTCTGATTGATCTTGTAAGACTTCCTGAGTTGGAGGATATGCATATGCAGGTTCTGCTGATGAAACTACAAGTGCAGCTTTAGGGCCGGAAGAGAATTCCTTAGAAACTGATCGGAATAATAATTCTGAGGAAGTGGCAGACTCAGGTGTACACATTCCACCGATGTTGCAGAATCAATATATGGCTGATTTTGCAGATGCCCAGAGAGGAGCCTCGCTTTGCATCGCGGTCATAGGAGCAACTGGTGTGCTTGCGAGAAGGAAAATCTTTCCTGCACTCTTTGCGTTGTATTATAGCGGCTATCTTCCTGAGGTATGTTTCGTTTTTTTTTCTTTTTTTTTTATATCAAGCATCTGCATATAAAAAAAAGAATTAGTAAATAGAAGATTCAATGTTCCATTTGTGGCCCAAAATGATATTGTTCTCCTGTTGATTGTTCTTCATTGTTGCAGGATGTTGCTATATTCGGTTACTCGAGAAAAAAATTGACAGATCAAGACATCAGATCCACCATAGCGTCCACTCTGACTTGCCGCATTGATCATCGGTATATATCTCTTGTTCTATCTTTACATCCAATAACTCATTATTCTTTTAAGAAGAGTGCTTGTACCCATTAGTCATTTGCTAACTAATTAATGATGGGAAATGTTTCAGACAAAATTGTGAGGGCAAGATGGATGCTTTTCTCAGTAGAACTTACTACATCAATGGAGGTCATGACAACAGGGACGGGATGTTTCGGCTTAATGAGAGAATGAAGCAGATTGAGGTGCCACTGAAAGTTTATGATGCACTTTAGATTAAACATTGTGTCCCCTGTGTATGATGTCTCTGGCAATCATTATAAATAAACAAGATAACCTAATAGCTTTGTCTCTTCAGGGTAGATCTGAAGCAAATAGGATTTTTTACCTCTCTGTCCCGCAAGAAGCTCTCATGGATGTGGCGTGCACTCTTGCAGAGAATGCTCAGGCACCACAAGGCTGGACTCGTATAATAGTCGAGAAACCCTTTGGTTTTGATGCACACTCTTCTTATGAGTTGACTAAGTCCCTTCTCTCCAAGTTTCAGGAGAAGCAAATCTACAGGTCCATAAGTTAATTGCAGTCATTTCCGCCTGTCTAGCTCTCTGGGTTCATATTTTTTCACTGTTTCTCTCTAACCCATTGCAGGATCGATCACATGTTAGGAAGAAATCTTATTGAGAACCTGACAGTATTAAGATTTTCAAATCTAGTTTTTGAACCATTATGGAGCAGAACCTACTTACGCAATGTACAGGTATTGTCTTTTCCTTGTTACATTTTTTTTATACTGATGCGCTGGAACTTCCTTCTAAAGTCTTATTTGTTTACTTGGTTTCCAAACATCTGCAGATCATTGTGTCAGAATCAATTGCGCAGATAGACAAGTAAATCACAACGATTTTATTCTCTGAATTTCATCCATGCAGAAGTAAATTCCATTGTTTCCCAGAAAATGAAATGGCTTATCTTTAACGTTGATGTCCTGCTCCTTATTAAGGTACTCTGATGGTTATGGGATAATCCGGGACATAGTTCACAGTCATATTCTTCAGACAGTTGCATTACTTGCCATGGAACCTCCGATAAGTCTAGATGGGGAAGATATCCGGAATGAAAAGGTCCTACCTGCAAGAGCAAATAACCGGTTTTCTTATGATCGGGAAAAGATGTAGCAGACTCGTGTTTCATCTAATGAATTGGCACGTGATTTGTTTTTTCAGCTGAAGGTTTTGAGATCAATTCGAAAACTGGATCCAAGTGATGTCATCCTTGGCCAGTACAAAGTCAGTTCTCAAGACAAGGTTGGTGTAACCTTGAACAGCATCACTCCTACGTACTGCGCTGCGGCCTTGTACATCGACAATGCACGTTGGGATGGTGTACCTTTCCTGGTAAGAGTTGGCACAGGTCTCATCAAACACAGGTAAAAATATTGCTTGTTCTTGAAAAATTGAATGGGGATATACACGTATGAATCCTTTAACACGGCATTAATAATATGATCTTATTTGACATGGCAAGAGTGGAGATACGTATGCAATTCAGACATGTTCCTGGAAACCTTTATCGGGAACGCCTTGGACTCAACATAGACTTAGCCACAAATGAGCTGATTCTACGTGATGAGCCTGATGAGGCCATCCTGGTAAAAGTCAACAACAAAGTTCCAGGCTTAGGTCTTCAGCTTGACACTTCTGAACTTAACCTGCTCTACAAAGACAGGCAAGTAGCATTTGTATCCCGTTCATCATTCCCTCTCCTCGTGCCCAAGGAATAGCAACCTTATGGCGATTTTCTGGCGCTTTTAAACGACAGGTATAACGTAGAAATACCTGATTCATATGAACATCTTATTCTTGATGTTATTGATGGGGACAGCCATCTGTTCATGAGAAGTGATGAGGTTGCAGCAGCCTGGAACATTCTGAGTCCAGTTCTGGAAGAGATAGAAAAGAACAATATAGCGCCGGAGCTGTATGAATTTGGCGGGCGGGGACCAGTGGGTGCATATTATCTTGGAGCCAAACACGGTGTACCGTGGGGAGATGACTGAAACCAGGAAAACAAGACAACAACTAATAAAATCAGTCTATAGTCCCTGCCACGCTGTTTGTCCACCTATCGTTCTAGTTCAGATGTTATAAACAACTAAAAACATATAAGCATGTGCCCATTTACATTAACATGCAGGGGACATGCAGGGGACATGCAGGGGACATGTATGTATGATATACGTAACGTTTTCCTATACTGAGTTCTGATGGGTATTGTGTTTCAATACAAGTTTTAGTGACAGCTAAATATGGGGTCCATTGTGATGCATAAGTTGTGCAAGACCACTGAGAAAACTAGGGCAAAACGACAGAGTTGTGATGGACGACGCAAAAATGTGTCATTGCGAGGCTTTTGGATAATGTTCTCTTGGTGTATTACCAAAAGGCTGAAAACTATATGTTCTCATCCACCAATCCGTGGAAAAATATTCAGTTACTGTCTTTACACTCTAAATTTTGATTTTTGTGTAGTTCTCATGTATAAAGAGAATAACATGACATGTAGTTAAAGGGATATATATTTGAAGGCAAAGGAAGAGAAAAGAAGAGAAAAGCTCCAATGGACAGAGATAGAAGGAAGAGGAAAATGGAAGATAAAGAAGAAGAGTAAGGTGAAGAAGAAGAGAAGATGGAGAAGATGTATGCATTGCTTAAACACGCAAGAGAAAAATGCGAAGGTACCTCGTGAGCTCCACCAAAAGAGAGGAGAGGAACGGGCTTGAAGATGAAACCACATTCATTTCAGCCTGAGGATTTCTTGGAGAACCCTGAACCCAACAAAGCTGAAAACGATGCCAATTGAGGCTCTTCAACATCCAAGAAGAATGAGTCTGAGAAAAAGAAAAAGGAATCTGAAGGAAACTGCAATGTAGACTTAAATCTGTCTCTGTAATTTCTTTACACAGCCAAGGGTTTATTTCACTGCAAATCAGTTATGCATTACCAAGAGCTGTTCCATCTTGTACAAGTAATGTGATAACAGTAAATGTTGTCATATATATAACAACAAAAAAACACACACACACAGGACAAAGCATCTTCCTTCCTGGAATTAATGTGCTTTTCATCCACAAAAATGCTATACAAAAATTGTCATCATATAGAGGAATCACCCTATAATCAGCGTTCCAAAATGTGCTAGACGCTAGTCGGGCGGTGACCCAATGCCTAGCTATCCTGCACGCCAAGCATATCTATGCCAATATCAATCATCAGACAACAAAATTACAAAACCTCAAATACTAAAACAATAGAATCAAGAGGTTGCTCACAGATTGCTTGATTTCTCACCACTGGGCCAGTTCAATTGAAGATAGTATGTTGCGTGAGAAAATGCCACTGTGACACTTCATAAAGGAATAGTGACTGATGTTTTAGTCCCCATGCCCATGTGTATCTGTTCAGGTTGCTCTATGCCAGTTTTGCCATGATCATTCGAGGGAGACACTGAGTGAAGCAGAGACCAGATTAAGGTGGTTTCTGGTTTCATCAGCAGAGCAGTGTGCTTTTCCATCCTGAGTTCGAAATAGGCAGCGAACAAAACCAAAGTCACAAAAACAGCAAGCATTATGTTTGGATGAGAACCATCGTGCAAATGGATAGGTAGCTGAGTTTTTCATCTCTTTACGACAATGTAAAGACCTGCCATTTAACATGAATGACTGTCACCAATAACCTCTGCAGGAACACTGGCCATTCAGGAACTGATGAAACCTGTTTGCATCTCTAAGAATGATCTCTCTTTCTGTCACCTTTGATATTAACTCAATGGCCGTGTGGCAATCCCCGCAAACTCTAAGGTTTTTCATGACCCGGATTGGTACTCCTTCAGGGAGCCTTAAGAGGCCATAAGCCACTGCAAGTCTTTCACTATGGTGTCTCAAGCAATTCACCTTCTCTTCTTCGTCTATGTCATGCAATGCATAGCTGCAATCAGGATGGTACCCTGCTTCTCTCAATAATCCATCTAATTTCTCCAACATTTTCAAGATCATACCATGCTCAGGATGACTTCTATCATCTCCACCAGTGAACATGTGAATTTTCTTCTCTACGTCAATCCAGCTACAACCAGGTGATTTGTTTATATTCCTAGCCCTCATGATTTTCCTCAGACCCGCAGCATCAGTCCACTTACCTTGAGATGCATATATGTTGGACAGCAAGATGTAAGTGCCAGAATTTTCAGGTTCAATCTCAATGAGTTTCGTTGCAGCAATTTCACCCAAATCCAGCCGCGAGTGAGTCCTACATGCTCCTAACAGAGAACCCCAGGCAGCAGCATCTGGTTCCATGGCCATACTCTCAATCAACTTCATTGCTTCGTCTAGCCGGCCTGCACGCCCAAGCATATCTACCATGCAAGAATAATGTTCAGTTATTGGCTTCACCTGATATTTTGATTCCATTGACTCAAAGATCTTAAGCCCTTCCTCTACTTTTCCGGTATAGCTACATGCAGAGAGAATTGCAACAAAGGTCACTTCATTTGGCATGGTTCCAAACAAGGACATGTCATGGAAAACATTCAGAGCTTCCTCTCCCAGACCATGCTGGGAATAAGCAGAAATGAGTGAATTCCACATGATAACATCCTTCGAAGCAAACCTGTCAAATAATATTTTCGCTTTGGCAAGCTCACCACATTTGACATACATTGTCATCAAAACAGAGGCAACATACACATCAACATCAAATCGAGATCTAACCAACTGAGCATGAACCTGTCTACCATGATCGAGGCTTGTTATGCTGGCACAGACGGAGAGGACACTGATCAGTGATGGAAACGTTGGCCTAACTCCCTGTTTCTGCATAAGAGAAAACAACATAAGCACCTCTAATTCAAACCCTTTTCTCTCATAAATTTTAATCATTTCTTTCCATGTTGTGTCCTCCCTCTCGGTCATTAGATCAAAAATCCTCCTTGCTTTTGCTATCTCTCCCAGTTTTCCAAACCCAACAATCATAGCATTACACGCGATAACCGGCTTTGAGGGCATTGCCTCAAAAAACTCTTCAGCCTCCTCCATTCTTCCGCTCCTTGTATAGCCTAAAAGCATGTTTGTCCATGTAACTTCAGTTTTCTCCGGCATCACTTCAAACAGCTTCCTAGCAACATCTACACGATTACTCTGCCCATACCCTTGAATCATTGTGGTCCAAGTAATCACATTTTTATGGGTCATCTTGTCAAAAATTTCTCTCGCTTCATCCACTCTTCCTGCACTGCACAACCCACCGATCATATTAGTCATCGCTACGGTATCTTTAATCGGCATCATATTATACAACCTATGGGCATCATCGATTCGTCCATCTTGAACCAATCCACCAAGCATCACAGTCCAAGAAAACTCATTCTTCTCAGGAATTCTCCAAAACAACGATTCCGCCTCAGCAACCATGCCCTCTTGCACATACCCTTTCACCAAAGCGGTCCAGGAACGTACGTCCTTCTCAAGCATTGCATCAAACACATTCCTAGCTTCATCAATCATTCTGTTCTTAACATACCCTGAAATCAACCCATTCCACGATATGATGTTTCTTTCAGGCATTTGATCGAACAGATGCCGGGCTTCACGTGGCATGCGGTTTTGAAAGTAACCAGAAACCATGGAGTTCCAGGAAGAAATTGTTTTACAGGCCAATGAATCGAAAACTTTTCGAGCATCACTGATTCGATTGATGCGACAAAGATGAGAGATTTGAGCACTAGCATTGATAGCGACGAGTGAGCAATAAGTTCTACGAAGGAGTAATTGCATCTTCATTCAAATAAAAGACAGCAGAAGCAGATGCAGAAGATAAATGTTGAAGACAGCGAATCTTAACCAAGACAAGGTAAAAGACGCAAACGAGGAGAGGTAATTTCGGACAGAGCGGAGTTCTTATGTTTTGGTGTTGCGCTCAAATGTAAAGAACTATTTACGTGAAAAGCAAGTTAATCACAGTTTCTTTACCCAAATATATAGTTTTTCTTGGGTGGGCCTTTGGGCGTGTACATTCCCAACAAAACCAAATGGATCTAGTGCCATCAGAGTACAAATAAGAATAAAATAAATAAATATAGATTTTAAAAACTAATATAAATTTTTCATTTTATTAATTTTTAAGAGAATTTAATTTTCATTGTTACTTCAAACCAAAACCAAAACCAAAACCAAAACCAAAAGCAAAACCCAATTTATTAAAAATTGAAAAACTCAAATAAAAAACATTTACATTAAATTAAATCTATCTTTTTTAAATCTAAACAATTCGAATCGAATCGAAATCCAAACAATCAAAAATAAGATCTAAAAAATTAATCCTTAATTAATTTAACCTATATGAAAAAATAAAACATTAATCATTAATTAATTTAAAATATATTAAAAATATATATACTATAATTTAAATTATGTCTTTCTTTGGTGAATTTAATTCATTATGATTTTATTGTATATTTGGATCGTATAGTTATAAGGTTAAATCATAGTTATTAATTAAGTTTATTCAATTATAATATATTGTCAAGAATTAAATACATTTTATTAATATATTTGATTTAATTAAATTTCTCAACATTCTACCAAAGTAGGTAATATTGAGAAAAATAATTATTTCAAATACATTGAAAATGTTACATAATATAATTTATGTAGATTTTGATAAACCCAAAGGTTATTCATGGTTGTGCAGTATTATATTGCGTGTGCATCAATAGTTAATGTTTATTTTTTGTATGACATAAATGTGATGAGTATGCCCAAAGGTTAACCATTACATGAGATGTTTAATTGACACTGTTTATTTAATGTATCGATTCATCTATTATAAATCAAAGTTAATGTCCAAAGACTAAATTTTGATGTTGCACATATGTCTTGTGATGGGATTAGATCTTGTGTTATCATTTAATTAAGGTTTTATTGAATGTATGTCTAACACGACCTATATTTTGTTTTACAGTTGAGATCATAACAAATTCGAACGTTGGTACAACTCAAACTGCACATGGTTGATGATCATCAAGAATCCATGTGTCGGATGAGGTAACATTGGCAAAAGAATATTCTCGAGGCCTTAGAGAAATGCTTTGCCAGAAATAAAGCAAAAACAATCATGCTTTTTAACGAAATTGTCTCCAAGAGGTATAATGCAACGAGAGTATTCAACAGTACATTATGAAAAGTCAAACAATGCCTCTAAGTTAAAGACACTTGGACTTTGATTAGCGGAAGAGGTCCTAATATGCTTGATTTTTGTCTCTCGCTCTATGCACAATACGGTCATTTTATGGTTAGTTAAAAATTATCAGAAGGACACATGACCTCTTAATGAGCTTATTTTCCATTGTGCGTAATAGGAATAGAGGTCGAGGCAGGAAAACACATAATGGTTTCGTAGCTACCACCTCAATGGGCAAGATCAAGAAAGGGAAGAAAGATAATGAAACCGCTTATCGAATCAGATCACGTGCAAAAGAAATAAACAACAGATCAGTCTAAGGTTCAAAGCTGTTTCTTTTGTCACAAGACTGATCATATGAAGAAATCCTGCACCAAGTATCATACTTGGTGTGTGGATAAAGGTTTGACTCTCATTTTGAATTTTTTTAGATCAATTTAGCTTTTGTACGAAGTCATACTTGGTGGATTGATTTTGATGCTACAAGTTACGTAAGTATTTCTATGCATGATTTTTTCCATTACCGAAAACCGACTGATGGTGAAAGATACATCTATGTGGACTATGGTGATAACACGTAATCCGTTGTAGTATTTACGTGATTCTTAGGTCTAGTTTTGAGTAGATTACTTAGATTTCACCCATTTATCGAGTTTATTCGAGGACTTCATCTACATTTCGTGTTTTGTATAGGAAACAAAGACATGAGGAGACCGCTCGGGCCCTAACTGTTGCCAAAATGCGCCGTAGGTTTACACGACTCGGGCTAAAGAGTTACACGCTCGGGTATGGGTGCCCGCTCGGGCTAGATGAGGGTACACGATCGGGCATAAGGCATGCACGAGCGGGTAGAGGCTGTGCCCGCTCGGGTCCCCATTTTTCTCAACCAACTCCTTGGTTTTAGAACGACCAATTAATGAGAAACCAGATCTAAAAAGAGGGGATTCGAACCAGACAAAAAGGGGGGACGAAAGGAGACATTAGAGGACACACTTGGAGACATAGAGAAGGAGGGAGAAGGACGGAACGAAGAATCCGGAGCATGGAGGAGCTATTGAAGACGTCGGTATATGAATAGGGAGGAATCTCTTTATTTATCAATGTTGAATATAGTTTTCTTTTATGTTTCGTTTTTTGAGTTCATGTCCGAGTAGATCTACATCCATGGGTTAGAGAGTATTGCCAATATGTAACGAAGTCTTGTTTTTAATGAATGGTGGATCTTAATGCTTTCATTCTTGTACGCCACTTGAAATGAATGAATTCGGTACTTGATCGTTTTTCAGTTTGATTGGTTGTGTTTAATGCTTCCATTCTTGTACGCCACTCGAATGGATGATATTAGAAGTCTAATGAATCTATGCCAGGGGATTAGACTTTCCATGATTTAGGGTTTGATCGGTTTAGAATCTACGCCAGGTCGATCGATTGAATCTAGGGATTAGGATAGCGGTCTTAATGCGTCTATGTAGGTGAGATACACAATAGATATATTGGTATACACATGCTAGATAGTGGACAAGTCTACGCCAGTCAGTTCCTATATAAGAGCTTGAATTCCCTGAACTCGTGATAGTATCTAATACCAATGATCTTGTTAGAACTTCGTTGCATCGTTGTGCGACTCTCGATACCTATGGTGTTTAGTCGTTGAGTCATTATTTTCATTAGTTTAGTTTAGTTTGCATTTTCATTCCATCCACTTATTGATTTCTCACGTCTTATTCATTAGTTACTAGCTTTAGAGTTGCATCAATTCCTTGTGTTCGACCCTAGTGCTACACGATTCGTATTCTTGCGGAAGCGTTAGTCTAGGTAATTTATTACTTGAGTTAATGCACATCAAGTTTTTGGCACCGTTGCCGGGGAATTGATTACGGCTTTAGAGTTAGGAAACTTTTAGATTAAGACATAGTCCTTTCCGGAGTCTTCTTTGTTTCTTTTTCGTATTTTTGTTTTCTTTGTTTTGAGTCAATATTTTTTTTATTACCTCGCGGAGCTTAATCGAATTTTGTTCTTTATTTTGCGAGGTAACATGGACAACATCGACTCTTGGTGTGACGATATAGCTGAGATGAACGATCAACTTACCAAAATTCATCATATGCTGTCTAACTCATACCGTCCACATTACTCGGAGCAATCATGGGAACAAGACGTTTGGGGGTATGAAGAAGAGATCTACGAGAGTTACAATCATCCTTTCGGGAATACATACAATTTCGGATGGAGCGATCACGTAAATTTCCCGTATAGGAACACCGATGGTATGCTGAATGAACAACATCAATTGGGGAGTTTTCAGCCATGGACGCAACCCCAAACTCAGAATTATCAATCACATGCTCCCCCTCCACAACAGGAAGCTAACTCCGATATTACGTCGATGCTAGCTCAAATCTTACAACAACAGAAGGATCAATCCAATGAGTCTAGATTGATGAGAGCAGAAAATCAAGAGATGAAGAAAGAATTTGCGGAGATGAAGACACATCTAAAGATCTTAGACAATCAAATTGCATAACTCGCTGCAAATTCCTCAGAACCACAAGGAGTTCCACCGGGAAGATCGGAAACAAATCCTCATGAGCATGACAACAAAATTTACCTAAGGAGTTGTAAGACGGTGGATCAGCCCATTCTTTCAACATTTGAAAAGGGAGAATCATCTAGGGCAGTAGCGAGAGAGAACAGCAACATCGAAGAGCACAAAGAGGAGGAAGAAGAGCCTAAATATGTCAAACCCGAACCTAGACCTCCTCCTTTGCCATTCCCACAACGTCAACGCATAAAGACGGTAGATAAGCCAAATCCCTCGATATTTGAAAAA
>CM071864.1:22137888-22151969 GCA_036759665.1 Gynandropsis gynandra | reverse complement strand
GAGAGAGGGTAGATATCATATTAGGATCGTTTGCCTTAGAAAGCTTAAACTGAGATTGCATGATAGATAGATCGATTTTCGGTTTCGGTAGTCTTGTGGTGAAACCGGATTCCTAGGACGTTTGTCTTATCGTTAGAACCCAAGTAGTTTATTTACTTTCATTATTTCATTCTTCATCCATATTCTTTCGTTAGCAAGTTTGATTCCTAGTTCGGGTTTAGGTAGTGTTGCGTAGTCTCTGTGGGATCAACACCTAAAATACTACACACGTGTCGTGCACTTGCGGGTAGTTTAGGTTATTTTATTTAACTTTGAGAACGCATCAGTTAACAGAAGATGATATACTTAACATCCGTCAAGCCATTCAAAGTGGTAACTCTCAAAAGTGGACTGATGACATGGAAGAAGATATTAAGTCTATGAAGGAAAATTGTGTTTGGGATTGTCATTTTGCATGAGGTGTGAAACCCCTTGGATGCAAACGAATATTCAAAACAAAACGAGGTTTTCAAGTTAAGCAAGTTCATCTATGGTTTGAAACAAACGTCTCATCAATGGTATCACAAGTTTCATCGTGTAATCATTTTATAGGGTTTTGAGGTGAATAAAGTATATGATTATGTATATTATAAGATCAGTGTGAGAAAATTTTATCTTGATAATCCTTTATGTAGATAATATCCTTATTGGGACTAATGATGTGAGCTTTATGGGCTAAACTAAGAAATTTCTCTCGAAGGAATTTGAGATGAAAGATCTTGATGATGCCTCTTTTGTATCAGATATAGAGATACATTGAGATCGCTCTTGCGGTATATTAAATCGATAAAGTTTTATAGTGGTTTGAAATGAAAGGGTATAAAGGTATAGATACCCATATTTCTAAGGGTGATAAGTTTAGCCTTAGACAATGCCGAAAGATTGAACTGGAGATTCAGGAAATGAGGAAGATTCCTTATAGTGTGGTTGGAGGGAGTCTAATGTATGCATAAGTCTGCACATGACTTGACTTGGCATACATGTTGACATTTTAGGAAGATACTTAAGCAATCCGAGGATTGATCATTGGAAAGCAACCAAATGGGTTATCCAATATCTTCAGAAAACAAAGTATCATATGCTCAGGTACAAACGATCTAAACCGCTCGACATCATTGGTTATTCAGATTTAGATTATGCTAGGTGTATATATAGTCTTCCATCGAATTCAGGTTATGTATTGCTTATCAATGGTGGAGCTATTCTCTAGCATAGTGCCAAGCAAAAGCTTGGCATCATTCACAATTGACGAGAAATATATAGGCATGTTATGAGGCATTATGTTTGCGCAACCTTGTCACATGGTTACATATTATAGCGGGTGTGGATACACTGCTTAAAAATTGTTGTGACAATCATTCTGCATTATTATACTCTAACACAAAAAGAATACTATGAAGTCAAAGCACATTGATATTGAGTATCTTGTTTTTCATGAAAGGATAGGGTGGGATCATTTCGGTAGAGCACATAGGTACAAACTCCACGGTTGTAGATTCATAGACTAAGGATGTTACTCCTAAAGTCTTTCATGAGCACATTGCTCGTATTGGTATTCTCTTTTGTGATGATATTTCGGTTTAGTTGAAGTCTTGTATGTATTCGACTTTGCTCTTAGATTACGATGTACGCTTATTCAGTTTCAATATTATGTTCTCGAACTATTTAGTTTAAGTTTAAGTTATTCACTATGTATGATGCAGTTTAAGTTGATCTCGATAAGTTAGAACCAGTTGGAGATAGACACATATTGATCACTTCACGTAAAATCTTCAGGCTATGCATTCAGATTCAAATATATTTCATTCTTTTGTATTTTTGTTAATAATCATATGTGGGTCTAACTACGTTGAAATGTGGCTAAATCTCTTTGGTTCTACGTTGATATGGTCGATGGACGAGATTAGTATCAATATCGGTTTAATGAAAACAATCTAATGAACATTTTAAGGTTATTTCATAGTTTTATGGTCACATATATGTTCCAAGTAGGAGATTATAAGAGTTTTGGATAGTTTTATGATCAGATTCGAGTTTAATTAATTGGAATTTGATATTGAAACGAGCATGGACGATTATATACATAGAAAATAGTGATGTTTATATTTCATGATGAACGAAATTAAATAATATAATTCAAAACTAGATAATTAACCATTTATCTATCAGTTATGGTCCCTCGTTCACGTATGTATATATATGTGTATGTGCGCGCCGATTGTTTTTTTAATGTTTTTTTGTTAACGGACACATTAAAAAACACTACAGAGAAAATCTCATTGTTCTTCACGCATCTCATCCGTATGAAGAATTCGACAATTACGCATAGAACCAAAATATCAATTCTGTTGCATGACGTATTCTACGGATACATATATTTATTACGACCTTCTGCTTATTTTTATATAATTCACAATAGAATTTAAGATTAAAATTCATATAAGATACATTAATTCTTTCGAATTAAACTCAAAGTAATTGAAAATATTGTTTGAATTACATGTTTTTCTTTATATGTGGTTCTTTATGAAAATTGGTTCTAAAATATTGAAGTCAAAATAAAATACTAAAAAAAGAATTCAAATGTTATGCATATCCATTTAATCCATAAATTCCGAATTTTCAATATAAAAGGAAATTCAATACTCTTTCTATCTCAATGTATTAAATTTAAAATATAATTCATAAAAAATATGATGATTAATTAAATTAATACACTCACCAATTTATTTAGAAATAATTATTATAATTCATGTAATATTGAAAAATGATAAAATAATTCATGAACAATTATACTACTTTGAAACAATTTCATATTCCTTTTATGACTTTGTTTTCTACATTTGATATCGTTAAATCAAATATAGGACTAAACTTATAAAATATGAAGAGGTTGTGTCACGTAAACACATTTTTGGGTACCTAAATATAAGAAAAACTACAAAATTCCATTGTGTTTTCTCGGTTGTGGATTCTTTTATATGGAAATTTGATGAACAAATACCTTAGACTAATTATCCTTTACTATTACAACCTGCAGCATTACGTATTATATGGATACAAATATTTATTATGATCTTCTACTTATTTTTATATAATTCACAATAGAATTTAAGATTAAAATTCATATAAGATACAATAATTCTTTCAAATTAAACTCAAAATTGTTGAAAATATTTTTTGAATTACATGTTTTTCTTTATATGTGGTTCTTTATGAAAATTGGTTCTAAAATATTGAAGTCAAAATAAAATACTAAAAAAAGAATTCAAATGTTATGCATATCCATTTAATTCATAAATTCCAAATTTTCAATATAAAAGGAAATTCAATATTCCTTCTATCTCAATATATTAAATTTAAAAATAATTCATAAAAAATATGATGATTAATCAAACTAATACACTCACCAATTTATTTAGAAATAATTATTATAATTCATGTAATATTGAAAAATGATAAAATAATTCATGAGTAATTATACTACTTGGAAACAATTTCATACTCCTTTTATGATTTTGTTTTCTGCATTTGATATCGTTAAATCAAATATAGGACTAAAACTTATAAAATATGAAGAGGTTGTGTCACGTAAACACATTTTTTGGTACCTAAATTTAAGAAAAACTACAAAATTCCATTGTGTTTTCTCGGATGTGGATTCTTTTATATGGAAATTTGATGAACAAATACCTTAGACTAATTATCCTTTGCTATTACAACTTGCAGCAATCGCTGACAGTTAAACC
This sequence comes from Gynandropsis gynandra, assembly GCA_036759665.1. Taxonomy (NCBI): domain Eukaryota; kingdom Viridiplantae; phylum Streptophyta; class Magnoliopsida; order Brassicales; family Cleomaceae; genus Gynandropsis; species Gynandropsis gynandra. The sequence continues at coordinate 22,148,181 of CM071864.1, read as the reverse complement.
ACGAGCCTAATGCTTCTCAGGGACGGCAGAAGAAGTCGAATAGAGTTCTTGGCGTTGAATGTTGCATCGACAACACCTTCATGGCAACGATTGCATTAGCTGTCTCAGTGTAATGAATTCCGTCCCAACTTATGAACCGAGACCCTTCATCGCATGCTTGAGCCCCCTCATGCCCACATGTTATGTTCATGTTGTAGTTGTAAGGAGGTCCTCCAAATCCGCAACATGCCATTAACGGTTTCTGAAAACCTGCATGAAAGTATAATGCCAAAATGTAATATTAAATAGTTATGGATTATTTTGTAAATACCTAAAAAGTTTAGTATAAAAAAGCTCTCTTTTTCCAAAAAAAAACCAATCACCCAAAACAAAGACTAAGAACGGAAACAAAACCGATTCTCCGGTCGTGATCAGATCCGCATCAAAGGTTGAAAGCAAGGATAGATCTCGGTGTGGATACTCTAGAGAATTCGTAAGTTCAGAACTCACATCCTACACTCATCTGTATTCATCAAAACAGGTAACTCTAATAATCGTTTTCGTGTTTTAGTGAAACCCCGCAAGATCCATTCCTCAAACATGACTAGATCTATATTCAGGTTGTTATAAAAACGCTCCGCTACCCATTAAGAATCCTACAATGTTATCAGAGCTTCTGGTTGGTTGTATTTAGGATTTTGGATCAATCTCTGGACGAAAATTGGATCAAAATCTATCGAAAAAAATCATGATTATGGTTCTTACCTGAGAGTTCGACTTGATTGAACGATAGTTTGGCTTGATTGAGCCGAAGCTCAAACATCATGATGGATCGTCCCAAAATATGATCGCTCGATTCAGCCGTGAGACGAATCCATCGAGTCGATAGAGATGTCGACGCACTTCGTAAAATATGGCTTTGAAGTTCGATATTATAATAGTTTATCAGAAGACCGTATGGTTCAATCATCGGATCGAATGATGTTTCTGTCTAATCCCAAATAATTGAGTTCTAATGATAAATTGTTTATCATTTAGCTTTTCCTTCAAATTAGACGTATGAATCGGTTCTTGTTTACATGGAACCGCTTGACAACCATGAGACATGTATTTCAAGAATTAGATTAATGTGTCTATAACATGAGATGTTTAGGGGAGGAAACACTCAGTTCTTGTATATGCATAGAGTACCAGGGGGATATGAACTTAATTGTTATTTGACCATAAGATGAAAGATGAACTCAACCATATCAATAGGAACGACCTGACAACAAGGTGACTATGTGATGTAGAGCTGCATGTTTAGATTATGAATTTTATGGTGATAGAATTTGTAATCATCCTACTGTATATGTTTGGGAAACATCTTGACATCCAAGGGGCTCAGGCATATAGTTGTAGATTTATGATAATATGAAATTGGATTCCTGATGTTATTGTAACATTGATTAACATGCATATCATATAGATAAAAGTCCATGTCTTTATGATATTCTGATGTTCATTCCTTGTTGTTTATGTTTTCATGTTTGATTGTTAACAAATTTCTCAAATATGTCTTCTTTTTCTATGTATTCCATCTTGGAGACCCACAAGCTTGTTGGGGATAACTTTGAGGATTGGAAACGCAATATGCGGCTGGTTTTGACTCATGAGAAGCTGATCGATGTGATTGATAAGCCCGCTCCTGCAGTCCCTGGCCCCATGAATCCAGAAGCTATCTTTTGTGAAACATGATGATGATTGCCCTTTTGTAAAGTGCAACATCTTGGCATCGATGAGTGTTGAACTCCAAAAACAACATGAAGATATGATTCCTTCACAGATCATTGAACATATTGAACATCTTAAGAAGATGTATGGATTACAAAGCCATATGGTAAGGTATCAGTTGTTGAAGACTTTTTTCAAGTCCAATTTGACTGTAAACTCACCGGTGTCGCTCCATTTCCTAAAGATGATAAGTCTTATGGAACAACTTTAGAAGATAGGGTGCACATTCGGAAAGGAGTTGCAATAGGCCTGATCCTATAGTTATTCCAAGACTCATTTTCATCGTTCATTGTTAACTTCAACATGAACATGATTGATGTTGATTTGCATGAGATGCATAACATGTTGATGAATTACCAGAAGTAGACATCCATGGAGGTGAAGGAGTCCAGTTCTGTGTTGTTGGTGGGTCAATCCTCTTATGGGAAGAGAAAAGGCAAAAAAAGGCCCAAGCAAAGTGCGCCTAGGGTTGATATGACCAAGGCCAAGGAAAGTGCTAGCAAGGCCAAGGGCAGTGCTAGCATAGCCAAGGGCAGTGCTAGCAAGGCCGACCAGTTAGATGATGAGTGTTTCTTCTACAAGAAGAAGGGTCATTGGAAGAGAAGCTACAAGGAATACCTTGTATCTTTTGGTGACAAGAAACGAGGTAAGACTTCCATGAAAAATGTTTTCATGATCTCTTTGAGTACTATTGATTAATATAAATGGATATTGGATACCAGTAGTAGCTTTAATATATGTAATAAATTGCAGGGGCTGACGATCAATAGAAGGTTCAAGAGAGGAAAATTCAGTCTGAAGGTTGGAAATGACACAAGTGTTGCTGCTCTAACCATATGATCGATTTCTCGTTGTATGCATACGTGCAATACCTTATTGTTAGAAGATTGTTATTATGTTCTGAAATTTGTTTCGAACATCATTTCCATTTCTATGTTAGACAGACGTGGTTTTAAGAAAGTTTTTAGTCATAACGTTTGTTCTATTTATCATGGCGATGATTTATGTGCGAATGGTTATCTTTAACAAGGTATACATGTCTTAACTGATGTGAATGTTCAATCTATTAACATGCACGTTTCTGGTCATAAGAGAAAGTTAGATGATCATCTAAATCAGACTTTCGTTTGACATTGTAGACTTGGTCATATCGGTTAGAAGAGAATCAACAAGTTGCATAAAGACCTTCTGGATCACTATGATTACGAATTATATATAACTTATGATTCTTTTCTGACGGGTAAAATGATCAAATCTCCATTTACTGGAACCAAAGATAGACCTACGAAACTTTAGGACTTGTATATTCTAATGTATGTGGACCTATGAAAGTTAAAGCTAAAGGTGAATATTCGTATTTTATCACTTTCACTGACGATATATCAAGATATGGTTTTCTCTATCGTATGAAATATAAATTTGAATCTTTTGAAATGTTCAAGAGATTTCGCAGTGAAGTGCAAATCAAACCGGAAAGAGTATCAAGGTGTTGAGGTCAGACCGAGGTGAAAAAATATCTAAGTCATGATTTTCTAGATTATCTAAGACAATGGACTTCTCCTCGGAGACCCCAACATAATGGTGTATCCAAAAGGAGAAATCAAATTGTTAGATATGGTCCGATCCATGATGAGATTCACATATCTTCCAATAAATTTATGGGGTTGTGCTTTAGAAACGACAACATATCTTTTAAACAAAGTTCCCACGAAAGCCGTCTCTAAGACACCATATGAGATATGAAAATGACGAAAACCAAACCTAAAACACATAAAGGTTTGGGGTTGCCCGCATTTGTAAAGATACTGCAATCAGACAAACTAGATGCTAAGTCTGATAAGTATACATTCATTGATTATCCTAAGAAAACTATGAGATATTATTTCTACCACCTTTCTGAACACAAAGTGTTTATGGTCAGAACTGCAACATTTCTGGAAAGAGAATTTCTTGAAGAAGGAATTTATGGTGGAGAAATAATTCTTGATGAAATTCAGGAACCCTATGAACCAACACAAGCTCAAGAACATCATATGTCAAGTGAGCAGCCTTGGCTGGGTGATCTACTGTTGAACCAAATGACTCCATCTTCAAATGTTGAAGTGAGAGCACATGTTCAAGAGCAAATTCAAGAACCAGTTCAGGAACTAGTTCAAGAACATTTCAAGAACAAGTTCAACAAGACATTCCAGTGTAGGGAGGACCTGTTGCACAAGCCTATTTGAGAAGGTCTACTCGTTCTCGACGTGCGCCTAAAAGATTGAATCTGATGGTGCAAGACGACGTGATTGGTCATAGAGATGATTATACATTGACTTTCCAAGAAGCTATACAAGGTCTAGATTCTGAGAAATGGTGGAAAGCCATGGAATCTGATATGAAATCTATGAAGATCAACGAAATATGGATTTTGGTTAATTCTTCTGAGACTTCCAGACAAATTGGTTGTAAATGGGTTTACAAGAAGCAGATTGGAAAACATGGGCAGATAGAGACCTATAAAGCCTGTCCAGTGGCCAAAGATTATACTCAACATTCTCCCCTATGGCAATGTTTAAATCTGTTCGGATTCTGCTTGCAATAGTTGTCTACTATGACTATGAGATATGACAAATGGACATGAAAACAACTTTCCTTAACAGAGAGCTCCAGAAAGAAGTTTATATGACTCAACCTTAGGGTTTCACGTTGCCATCTCAAAGTGACATGGTGTGCAAACTTCAAAGGTCCATCTATAGACATAAGCAAGCTTCTCGGAGCTGGAACATTCGCTTTAACAAAGCAGTTGAAGAGTTCAAATTTGTCAAATGTGAAGAACCTTGTGTGAACAAGAAGTTTAGTGGGAGCAAGGTTGTCTTTCTTATGCTATATATAGATGTCATATTGCTCATAGAAAATGACATACTAGCCTTGCAAAAGACAAAGTCATGGTTGTCTGATCAATTCTCCATGAAGGATTTAGGAGAAACGACCTATATTCTAGGAATAAAGATCTATAAGGATAGATTAAAGAGGTTGTTTGGACTGTCCCAGTCCCAGTACATTGATAGTATCGTAAGACGATACAACTTGGAAAATTCCGAGAAAGGCTATCTTCCGATAGGCATTGGAATTATTTTCTCTAGGGAGGATTTTCTTAAGATCCGGAAAGAGAGAGCACACATGATTGAGATCGCATAGGCTAGCGCAATGGGAGCTGTCATGTATTCCATGACATGTACTAGGTTTGGCGTAGCCTACCCGCTAAGTGTAGTAAGTAGATATCAGACATATCCTAATGAGAGACACTGGAAGTTGGTAAAGGCCATTCTTAAGTACTTGAGAAAGACTAAGGATTAGTTCTTCATATATGAAAGTTCTAGCTTGGAGTTAGAAGGGTTTACTGATGCGAGTTTCTCGAAATATAAGGATGACAAACGGTCCATTTCAAGCTATGTGTTTTGCCTGAATGGAGGAGCAGTAAGTTGGAAAAGTTCCAAGCAGGCTACAGTAACCGATTCGGTCACTGAAACAGAATACATAGCTGCATGCGAGGCGATTAAAGAGACGGTTTGGATGAGAAAGTTCATAGATGAACTTGGTGTGGTACCTTCGATAAAGGAACTCGTTCCTTTATTGTGTGATGACATCGGAGCTATAGCACATACGAAGAAACCAAGGTCTCATCAGAGATCGAAGCATGTTCTGTGGAAATACCATCTTATTCGAGAAATCATTGAGCGTGAGGACATTCAAATCCATAAAATAGATGGAAAGAAAAACACATCGGACTCGTTCACGAAGGGGCTTGGGTCAAATGATTTTGATAAGCATAAGCTAAGGATCGGATTGAGGGACATGGCGAGCTGAAACTAGTTGCAACATATATGTTTGACATGGTTATAAATACTAATGGCGATTTTATATATTATATTAGACATCATTTTATTTTTTATGCTATTATTATTATTATCATTATTATTATCATCATTAGTATTATCATTATCATTATTTTTTATGATTGTCATATGTGTATGATAGAGTCCATGATTAAGTCTACAAACTTGATGTTATGTTACAGATCATAATAAACAGAGTCAAGTTTTGGTAAGACTTAGTCTAAAATGATCTTGTTCGTTGGATCACTAACCGGACTTTAGTGATTCAGAAAGAACAACATGTGTTTGATGGTTTCAATGGTGATAGGAATTAATAGATCTCTTTGACTAAACCACATATATAGGTGATGCCCATTGCGATGTGATTACTAAACTGGCCTAATAGTTAAATTACCAATAATCTATCAATTAGATTTCTCCAGAGGATGAGAATGTTAGATCTTTCCTTAGACCTGAGATCAATATAGTAATTGGTACTCTATATGTTATTATTTGATTTTAGACACCTAATATCTTTCTATACTAGCTGGATAGATATTGGGAGTAATTAAATGCTTACGTAGTTAGTGACTGATCAATATGGGATCCGTCAACTCTTGGCATGAGTTCAAGCTCTATGTTGTCAGCTATTGTAACAACTGTAACAAATCTTCAGTCGGGGTTACATGAATGAATGAAGAAAAGAGTTTTTTTGGGTTCATCCACCAGTCGGTTATAATTGGCATAAAACATAGTTGATAATCCTTAAGGCTTGACAATAAAACCATGCCTAGGATTTATCTGGAGCTGTAACGACGAAAGGAAGTATTAACATCATCTTCACCATGGTTTGTTGTGACTAAAGTTGTTACTTTACGCTATCCGGTCGTTGAGGAGTGTTGCTAGACGCCAACTTCGATTATTTAATTAGTGAAAACTAATTAGCTACCGATTCAGTGATGAACCTATGAGGTCACACAGTTATGAGCGTTTCGGTCTGTGTTTATGATTGTAAGACAATCATTGTAGAATGCGATTATATTCGTTTGATAGCACCGACGAATATTATCGTACTTGATTTTATCTCTGAGGATTGTACATTAGATGTACGTACATGTATGTGTATATAGATACATGTACTTAGACTATTTGAGATATTACATTAAGGCAAGTGGAAGATTAAAAATATAATGCCAAAATGTAATATTAAATAGTTATAGGATTATTTTGTAAGCACCTAATTATAAAAAGCTTTTTTTTCCCAGGAAAACCTTAGCCCCAAAATAGAAACTAAGAACAAAGACCAAACCGATTCCCTGTTCATGAGCAGATTCACATCAAAGGTTGAAAGCAAAGATAGATCTCAGTGTGAATACTTTATAAGCTTCATACGTTCGGAGCTCACATCCTACACTCGTCCGTATTCATCAAAATAGTTAACTCTAAAAATCGTTCTTCGTGTTTTGGTGAAACCCAACATTATCTATTCTTGAAACATGACTAGATCTATATTCGGGGTTGTTATAAAAACGCTTCCGCTACCCCTTAGCATCCCTACACTGCATTCATCTATTAGATTACATTCTGCAGATCTTGAGTTACGTTAACTAGTGTATTCGAACTATGAAACTCGGGTTTTGTATGATTCAAATCATTGGATATTCAAAGTAAGGGCATCAAATTCCTGAAAGTCCTATGCCAATTATGTAATATTTGAATAGTTATGGGTTTAAGTTGTAATTATTAAAGAGTTAATAATTATAAATAAACGCTTTACGATGTTTCGAAAACATACGATTCTAAAAACAGAAAACCCTAGCCGTCAGAAAAGAAAAACCCGAAGAACGAAAAAAGCAGTTTTTCGTTCTTCCGAATCCCGCATCTAAGCAATCCCGATCTCGGCGTGGATACGCGTAGAGGACTTGTGCTATCAAGTCTCACATCCGATCCTCAGTTCAACGTTTCAGGTATCTCAGAAACTGTTCTTGAGTCGTTTAACGTTGAAACCGAACAATTAATCGTAAACATGACTAGATCGTTATTCGGGTTGATAAAACACGTTTCCGCATAATCAAATCAACCCTACAGTGGTATCAGAGCGTCTGGCTGTATGTTTAGGATTAGTTTTTTCGAATTTTTGTGAAAAATTGGATCGAAATTCGTGAACGGGGGCGCGCGTGCAAAGATCCGACACGAACGGAACTCGCGACCCGCGAAGCAGAAGCGTCGGCGCCCGAAAATCGTCGGAGGCCGGCGGTCGAATCCCACATCGGCCCGCGAGTGTCGCCGGCCGCGGAATGGAGCGGCGCTGAGACGCCGAGGTGACGCGCGCGGGTAGGAGACGACGCCGAGGGAGCGATTCGTCGAGGGCCCGACGCGCGACAGGTCTGCGTGTTGGAGGAAGTGAGGCGGCGGGCAAGGGCGGGGGCAGAGTGGCGCTCGAGCAGGTAGGTCGCGACGGTCGCGACCGGGCTGGAGCGGCTCCGCGGGGGGTGCAACTCGAGCGGGCGCGCATAACAACCCCGCTTGTGCAGAAAGTCTTAAAAATAAATAATAAAAAAATTAATTAAGTTCTAAGAAGGATAAATTATTTATCTTTAGGCTTTTCTCACCATAGACGTTTTTGAATAAATTCTCGTTTACATGGTACGGCCTGACTACCAGGAGGCATATAGTTTAAGAATTTGATTCATACGTCTATGACATTAGATATCTAGTGGGAGGGAACAATTAGTTCTTGTAAACGTCTGGACTACCCTGGTGACATAAACTTAATTTTTATCCGACCATGAGCTGAAGGATGAACTTAAATATATCGAAAGGAAGGACCTGACTACCATGTGACTATTTGATATAGAACCGAAATTAATTCACTATATGGGGATAAAATTTATAAAGAATCTATTTTATATGTTTGGGAAACTTCTTGACTACCAAGAGGCTTAGGCATATAGTTATAGATTAATGCTAGTAAGAAATAAGATTTCTAATGTTATTGTAGCGTTGATTAGCGAAAATATCATTTAGATGAAGTCCATGTCTTTATGATATTTACGATGTCTAACTCTCTGCTGTTTATTTTTTCCTTTATATTTTAAGATCTCTCGAGAATATCTAAATTCAATATGCATCCTATTCTCGAGATAAACAAGTTTGTTGGTAAAACTTCGATGAATGGCAATGCAATTTGTGTCAGGTGCTCACCAATGAGAAGCTGATCGATGTGATCGATAAGCCAGCTCCTCCAACACCTGATCCAACAAACGATGAGACTTTCAGTGACTTCACCAAGTATGAGGAGAAGTGCATCACTGTGAAGTGCCTCATTTTAGCATCAATGAGTGGCGAACTCCACAAGCAGCATGAGCATATGGATGCCAAGCAGATCATGGAACATCTTAAGAAGATGTTTGGTGAACAGAGTCGCACGGCAAGGTCCAAGTTGTCGGGGACTTTATTCAAATCCGTTCTGAGTGAGGGCTCTCCTATGGGACCCCATGTTCTATGGATAATCAGTCTGACAGAACAAATTGAGAAGCCGGGGTGCACCTTCAGCAAGGAGATGCAACATGACATGTTCTTGCATTCACTTCCGGACACCTTCTCCCCGTTCGTGGTCAACTACAACATGAACAAGCTGGATGTCGAGTTGCATGAGATGCACAACATGCTCACTAAGTATGAGAAGTAGATGTCCATAGGGAAGAGGGGATCGGGATCTGTTCTGATGGTTGGGCAATCCTCTCAACAGAAGAGGAAGGGCAAGAAGAGGCCCAAGACCTGGCAGAGCGCGTCCAATGCTGGTATGACCAAGGCAAAGGGTGGTGCTGGTAAGGCCGACCAGTCAGATGTTGTGTTTCTTCTATAAGAAGAACGTTACAAAAGAGAAAGGTAGATGATCGTAAAAAATAGACGTACCTTTGGCATTTTAGACTTGGTCACATTGGTGAGAAGAGGATTAACAGGTTGCATAAAGATGGTCTTCTAGGCCATTTTGATTATGAATCATATGCAACTTGTGAGTCATGTCTCACTGGTAAGATGACCAAATCTCCGTTTATTGGAACCGGAGAGAGAGCTACAAAACTCCTAGGACTCATACATACAAATGTATATGAACCTATGAGAGTTCAAACCAAGGGTGGATATTCATATTTCATCACATTCATTGATGATATGTCGAGATATGGTTTTGTGTTCTTGATGAAACATAAATCCGAATCTTTTGAAATGTTCAAGAGATTCCGCAGTGAAGTGGAGAAACAAACCGCTAAGAGTATCAAAGTGTTGAGATCAGATCGGGATGGTGAATATCTAAGTCATGAATTTTGTTGATTATCTAAGGCAAAATAGGATTTTGTCTCAATGGACTTCTCCTGGAACACCACAGCATAATGGTGTGTCCGAAAGGAGTCAGACTTTATTAGATATGGTCCGATCCATGATGGGGTTCACGAATCTTCCAATAAACCTGTGGGGTTATGCTTTAGAAGCAGCCGCTCATATCTTAAACAAAATTCCCATTAAAGCAGTCTCTAAGACTCAATATGAGATATGGAAGGGACGGAAACCAAACTTGAGACACATCAAGGTTTGGGGTTGTTCGGCCTTCGTTAAAAGACTTCAGCCAGACAAGCTAGATGCTAGGTCTGGCAGGTGTAGGTTCATAGGTTATCCCAAGGAA
>CM071864.1:22115999-22127208 GCA_036759665.1 Gynandropsis gynandra | reverse complement strand
AGTATCCTCAGAAGGAACCTCCTTATCCTTAGAGAGGGCCTCTTCGACAGGACCGACTGTAGATTACTCGGAAGGAACCTCCTTATCCATAGAGGGGGCCTCTTCGATAGGACCAACGGTAGGTTCCACGGAAGGAACCTCCTTAGGGGGGGCCTCTTCGACAGGACCGACGGTAGGTTCCTCGGAAGGAACCTCCTTATGGGGGGCCTCTTCGACAGGACCGACTGTAGGTTCCTCGGAAGGAACATCCTTAGGGGGGGCCTCTTCATCAGGAGCAACGACTATCAGCTTCATCATCTTCAAGCTCTATCATTTTTTCCCCCACGCTCTTTTTCCTCTTAGTCCCCTTCCTCTTCCCCTTCCCTTTCCCCTTCCCTTTCCCCTTCTTTTCATCTCCAAGAACTGCTTTCCGCGTCAGCAGTTCTTGCTCACGAATGTCCTCCCAACAAAGTCCCTTCGGATTTCTACGAATACGTTCCATCCATATCTGAACATCGGGATCTTGGCATCCCTCATAGTCGTCCAGATCAAAACCTAAACCGTATTCTTCATAATCAGCACAAAGAATACTTCGAATATCCTGAAAAACAAAAAATAGCCATTATTACCCTCTGTGACCCTTGTTTTCCTTGTGACCCTTGTATAATTGTTACCTTAGAATCTCCGATCAGCCTTATGACTTCTACGTACTTCAGGTTAATACTGGATTTAACCATCTTCTTGCACATTCTTGGGCATGATGGATCCGCATTCTCTACATCAACATACCATCCCTTTCCGCCCAAACTAGGGATGGTTTCGAAAGGAAGTAACTGCAACATTAAAAAAATAAAAATGCAAAAGTATGAAAAATTCAAGTTATTCGAATAATATATACAACTTACCATTAGTGGGATCAGGAAACCACCACAATACCATTTTGGTTTCGGTGATTCCCCGCTAACGCATTTTGGTTTCGGTGATTCCCCGTTAACGTGCTTGCGGCAAGTATCCACAATCTTCTCGAATGTCTAACGCCCCCATGGAAAGCCTTCACAAAATTCCAAATCATCAACCATGTCAATGAGATCATGGCTGATAGAGTTGTCTGATGAAGGCTTGTGAGCAATAACTTGCGCCAACAACAACAAAGTTGCCAACCTCTTTCGGTCCTCGTCATTCTTCGCCTTCACAAGCTTTCTAATGATTTGTACGGGGGTCACCTTTCCACGGCCGAAATTCTTCTGCCTGAATGTATCACCCTTTTTGGACTCCCATCCTTTGGGATATGGTCCGAAGTTTAATCCGGAAATTAGTGCGTGCTCCACTATAGAGTACCGGATGGGAACACCGTTTTAGACGAACCACAACTCCTTCTTGTCCCGTACAATCAAGGAGTGATTTAGAAGGATAGACATTTGAACCTTAGTCAATGTGGAGTCACATTGGAAATGGAATAAATGCTTAAATTGCGATTCCTTCTCGAAGTAATGCACGTCGTATTCATCTAAGATTCCTCTCAGCTTCGTTATTGTCTCGTGAGGATAACACTTGGTGGTGATCTTTGGCATTCTGTCCATGTGTTTGAATTGATACACAAACTTCGGCTTTGGGGCCACCTGCAAAATGACCAATTAATTAAAGAATACATTATACTTCTACCGACTCAAGTGACTCATGCGACCCATGCGACCCATGCGACCCATGCGACTCAACCACTCAACCGACCCATGCGACTCGACTAAACCATGCGACCCAAACCGACTCACTAAGACAACCGACAAAAAACGACCCTTAGACCCCATGCGACGCTCAAGCGACGATTGCGACCCAAACCGACTCACTGAGACAACCGACTCAAACGACCCTTAGACCCCCTGCGACGCTCAAGCGACGATTGCGACCCAAACCGACTCACTGAGACAACCGACTCAAATAAAAATGTACCAAATATTAAAAAAATAACAATGTACAAAGTATCAAGTTAAGATTTGGGTGACGGTTTTCCATTAGAAAAGATCTCCGCCGCCATCTTCTCACAAGCGACGATTGCGACCCAAACCGACTCACTGAGACAACTGACTCAAACGACCCTTAGACTCCTTGCGACGCTCAAGCGACCATTGCGACCCAAATCGTCTCACTCAGACTCAAAAGACTCACTGACACTCACACCCATTTCAAATCAATAAACCATTCTAGGACTCGACAACCTGCAAACCCTAGAAATCGACGCTCAACCGACCATCGCGACCCAAACCGACTCACTGAGACAACCGACTCTTGCGACTCAACCGACTCACTGAGACTCAACCGACTCATTGACACTCACACCCATTTAAATCAATAAACCATTTTGGGACCATTTCCTTCTTGCCAACTTCGAATCGATCCCTCTCAAGTTCGAAATCACTTGTTCTTTCTTGGCTTTTACTCTCCCAAAATGCGGGTTTTTTTACGTTCGAAAATTAATGGTAAATTTGTCTTTTCTCCAGTTTTTTTTCCGATTAAATAATTATTTTAGGGAAGGGTATTTTTGAAGCGTTTTAGCCCTACGAGGGTATATCTGATATTCCGCCATAATATTGACTAATATATTTTATGGATATTGAAACAATAATATATTAACATTTATTTATTATAATATTGATAAGATAATTATTGTATTAATAAGTTATACATTGTGAAGGATTTTTTAACATACAATATTCATTTTTTCTTTTATATTTTATTAATAAATATTTTTGATATATTTATATCATAATTATTATTAATTAAATTTTATATATTATTGAAATTTTATTTGAAAATAAAATTGTTTTTATTTTTATCATTTAATTATTTTTATTGAAAGAGAAATACATATTTATTATTCTTTTTTATTTTAATTAATTTTAACGTTTTGAATTTTTTTAAAATTTTTAATAATTTAATTAATCTTGTTTAATTAAAAATATAAACCTGTAAATGACTTCCCAATTTTTTAAATTTTGTTACCTCTTTTTCTATAATTTTTATTTAAATAATTTTTAACTTATGCACATAATAGGCATAATATCAAAGATACACTGGTAGGTTTGAAGTACTTCACGTCTATCCTCGTGAAAATAATTATTAAATAGGAAAAAAACTAAAGAAAAGACAAATTTGTCCTTAATTTTCAGACGTGAAAAGACACGTTCCGTAGTTTTTCGACGTGAAAACTTGTTTCAAACCGTTTCAAACCGTTTCAAAGTTGAAAGCAAGGAAGATGAAATGATTTCGAATTTGAGAGGGATCGATTTGAAGTTGGCAAGAAGGAACATTCAAGTTGAGACAAAAAATGGCTAGAATCAGCAACAGGGTGAAGAAGTGAGCACAAGTCAATCTTCAACGACGTCAATAAGTGTAAGTAGATCGATTTCTAGGTTTTTGTAGGTTGTCGAGTCACAAAATGGTTTATTGATTTCAAATGGGTGTGAGTGTCAATGAGCCGGTTGAGTCTCAGTGAGTTGCTTGAGTCTTAATGAATCGGTTGAGCCGCAAGGGTCGCACATGACCATCTTCAACTCAAGCGACTAATTGGGTCTCAATGGTCGCAATGATCGCTTGAGTGTCACAGAGGGTCCAAGGGTCGTTTAAGTCACATGGGTCGCTTTTGTCATTGAGCCACAAGGGTCGTTTGAGTCGCTTAAGACGCATGGGTTGCATGGTCACTTGAGTCGATGGATCGCTTGAGTCTTAGTGAGTCGGTTGTTTCACAAGGGTTGATCGAGTCTCATTGAGTCGCAAGGGTCGCAAGAGTTACATGACCATCGTCGACTCAAGCGACTCATTTGGTCTTAATGGTCGCAATGCTCGCTTGGTGTCATTCAATCGCAAGGGTCGTTTGAGTCGCATGGGTCGCTCGAGTGCCATTGAGTCGCAAGGGTCGTTTGACTCGTAGGGTCGCTTGAATTGCAAGGCTCATCGAGTCGCATGGGTCGCTTGAGTCGGTAGAAGTCTAATGTATTCTTAATTTGTCATTTTACAGGTGCCGCCAAAGTAGGAATTTGTGTATGAATTCAAGCACATGGACAGAATGCCAAAAATCACTACCAAATGTTATCCTCACGAGACAATAATGAAGCTGAGAGGACTCTTAGATGAATATGAGTTGCATTACTTCGAGAGGGAGTCGCAATTTAGGCATTTATTCCATTTCCAATGTGAGTTCATATTGACGAAGGTTCAAATGTCTATCCTACTAAATCACTCCGTGATTGTACGGGACAAGAAGGAGTTGTGGTTCGTCTTAAACGGTGTTTCCATCTGGTACTCTGTAGTGGAGCATACACTAATTTTCGGATTGAAATAAGGACCATATCCCAAAGGATGGGAGTCCAAAAGGGGTGATACATTCAGGCTGAAGAATTTCGGCCGTGGAAAGGTGACCCCCGCACAAGTCAGTAAAAAGCTTGTGAAGGCGAAGAATTCCCACGACCGGACTAGGTTGGCAACTTTGATGTTGTTGGCACAAGTTATGGCTCACAAGCCTTCATCAGACAACTTTATCAGCCATGATCTCATTGACACGGTCGATGACTTGGAATTTTTTGAAGGCTTTCCATGGGGGCGTTACATATTCGAGAAGCTTATGGATGCTTACCCCAAGCACGTTAGCGGTGAATCACCGAAACCAAAATGGTATTGTGGCGGTTTCATGATCCCATTAATTATAAGTTGTATATATTATTCGAATAACTTGAATGTTTTCGTAATTTTTGCATTCTTATCATTTTGTTTTAATTTTTCAGTTACTTCCAATCGAAACCATCCTTAGTTTAGGCGGAAAGAGATGGTATGTTGATGTTATGGATGCAGATCCATCATGCCCAAGAATGTGCAAAAAGATGGTTAAATCCAGTTTTAACCCGAAATATGTAGACGTGATAAGGCCGATCGGAGATTCTATGGTAACAATTACACAAGGGTCACAAGGGTAACAAGGATCACAAAAGGTAATAATAGTAATAATTTACATAGACTAACGCTTCCGCAAGAATACGGATCGTATAGTACTAGGGTCGAACACAAGGAATTGATGCAACTCTAAAGCTAGTAAACTAATGAATAAGACGTGTAAAATCAATAAGTGATGGGAATGCAAATAAAGATAAACTAGCTAACTAACTATCGGATTAAACTCAATGAACTAAAGACCACAGGTTTCGTGAGATGCACGATCATGCAACGAAGTTCTAACAAGATCATTGGTCTTAGATATTATCACGAGTTCAAGGAATTCAAGCTGAAATATAGGAACTGACTGGCATTGACTTGTCCTCTACCTAACGTGCGTACGACCAATCTTCCGATTGCGTAATCTCACCCACTAGATGCTTTAAGACTGCTATCCAAATCCCTGGATTCAATCCACCGACCTGGCATTGGTTCTAAATTGATTAAATCTTAAATCATGGCTAAGTTCCAAAGTCTAATCCTGTGGCATAGATTCATTAGACTTTTACAATTATTCATTCAAGTGGCATGCAAGAACGAAAGCATTAAGAACAACCAATCATTCTGAAAAACGATAAAATACCAAAATCATTCATTCAAGTGGCATTCAAGAACGAAAGCATTAAGATTCACCAAGCATTAAGAACAAAACTTCGTTACGTATCGACAAAGCTCTCTAACATATGGCTATGGACCTACTCGAACATGAACTTAGAATACGAAACACGAAAGATAACTATATTCAACATAGATAACGAATGAAATTCCTCCCTATTCTATTACCAACGTCTTCAATAGCTCCTCCACGCTTCGGTTTCGTCCCCCCGTCCTTACCCTCATACGCGTTCTGCTCTCTCTTCCTCTCTATGTGTGCTTTGTTTTCTCTCTAATTTTCTGTTCGAATTGGGCTGCTGAAGCTTCCCCTTTTAGCCCTCTTTATCCTCTTTCCTTTGCTCTAATCTTTCCTTTTTGGTCATCCTCTTTCTTTCCTCTCTAGTGGCTGGAATTTCTTGTTTCTTACAACAACTGCAACTTTCCTTTTCTGAGTTTTTCCATCTCTTGTTTTTCCATTCTTGTGTAATTGTCAATGTTTCCTCTTTATTTTCCAGCCATGTAGCTCCCCTTTTCTCTTCTCTAACCATATTTTCTTTTGGTTTAAGCAGCCATCACGTTCCTTTTCTTGTTTTGCTAAATTTCCTTTTTGGCTAGTTTCCATTTTCTCAGTTTCTATTTTCTTCACCAGCTTGTATTTCCTTTTCCTCTTGTGCAGCAACGATTTCCTTTTCCTTTTTCCTCTTTGATTTTCTGCCTTATTTCTTGTTCTTTCATTTTCATTAATTGTTCCAGCAACCATTTCCATTTTCTATCTTTGACGGTTGCAGTTTCCGATTCTCATGTAGGCGGCAATCTTTCCATTTTTGTGTAGGCGGTTAGAAGTTTACATTTTGTTCCAACAACTTTCTTCTATTTTATGTAAACCATGTTTCCTTTTCATGCTCCAACCGTGCTCTTCTTACTTTTGTTCTAGCAACCAAAATTTTTCATTTTTGTTCCAACCACCGAAAGTTTCCATTTTTGTAACCGGCCATTGTTTCCATTTTTTTGTAAGCGGCCATAGCTTCCATTTCTCTTCTCCGGTTTATGTTTCTTTGGATGTTGACCGTGCATAGCTGATAGGAGAGTGGTATTGCTTAGTTTTGCTTCATTTACTCGTGTTTGTATCCCGATATCTCCATTCACTTCAAAACGCGAGGAAACGCTAAAAGAGGACTAAATGATGCTTTAATGCTTGGTAAAGTTCAAATGAATGATGAAACTAACAATAAAAGACACTAAAATACTATAACAAAATAGACGTTATCAAACTCCCCCAGACTTGAACCTTTGCTCGTCCTCGAGCAAGACTAGAACTAAGCATGAGAGGAGTTAGACAACAACCGGAAACTAGCACAATCAACTCGAAAAGTCAGCCACCCTACGCAACAATGCGTCACACTAACATAGATCGAAGCACACCGAATTTAGACCCCTATCTACCGAAAGCTACTAATCGTGCAATCCTACTCATATCCTAAGTTCGTTTCACTAACCCCTAGACAACATCCAAGCGATCTCCATACCTATTCTAATGCGCAAACAGTTCGATACCATTGTTAAGACAATTATTTTTTTCCTTTTATGGTTCTCTTTTTCTTCTTTTCAGTTTCCACACATATTTTTTTTTGAAAATTCGCACTCGGTTTCTAGGACGTCGGAGTTGAAGAGGACAACCTTCTACTTAGACCCAGGTTGCCAATTGGCACACTCATAAGGTCTTGTAGCCTTAGCAGAGTGAAGAGGTTGCGTCATTGCTTTTTCTTCTTTTGATTAAACTATTGTGAATACGCATCGATTCTAACCCTTAGAACGTTGAAAAATCGCCTCGACCCACCACTTAGACCCGAACCATCAATATTGATGCACTCATATCAATGTAGGGTTGAAAAGTTAAAGAACTTATTCTATTGACAGCGTAGTGTATGTGCATGTAAATAATAACGATCGAAACAAAACAAAGAATGAAAGGTATGCTCGGAGATATAAGTGCTTTTGATTGAAGCCTATGCGGAGGAATACAACTATAGGCTATGGATTCATGCACAACCACTAACTAATCGATATCTAAAGGTATGTTTCAGCAAACCTAGACTTTTGTTCCCGATTCGACAAAGTTGCACAAAGGTGACTAAAGTTTGAAATTTTTCGTACTAGATATTCGTCCGTCTAATCCTAACAAAACTAATGAAAAGCAAAAATAAACGAAGAACTCAACATCTAAATCCTAATCATAGTCATGACATTCGAAGAATACCCCCAGAACTTGAACAGAACACCGTCCGGTGTTCAAAACCTAAGAGAAGGAGTAACATGCAAAAACTCGGGGAAAAATAAGATAGATAGGAACGTGTGCACCTGATGCGTGCTTGCTGTCCCGAGTTGATGCAGCTGGGCATACACGTCTTTCCTTATGTTGTGGATGATTTCGAAGTGGAAAATCTGTAACAAAAGGCTTACTATCGAAAGGAGACAGTAGCATACATTGGGGTTGTTGGTAAGGAGCATGCTTATGAAAAGAATAAGAGTCAAATTTAAAAAAAAACTAAAACGAAATAACTAAAAGGATATAGGGCTCGGGTTGCCTCCCAAGAAGCGCTTGTTTAAGGTCATGAGCCTGACCAATATGTTACTCATCAGGTGGACGTCCTCGACGTCGTCGTGTGCGTAGCGCCTCGCGTGCATAGTGTTCTCGATTGGGTATAGCACGCGGATCTGTTGAGTTCCTTGCACGATCACTCATGTCATCCCTAAGATTGGTCATGATGTTCTCTAAGTTGGGGGCTAGATCGTGCTGTCCAAAAATTTTGGTCGAGCTGTCCATAAGTCCGGTTCTGCACTACATGAAACCGGTTAGGCATTCGTCGCTTGTTTCCTTTAGCGTCTTCCAAAATTTTGGTGCGTGAGCCTTTGTGGTGAAGGCTTCATCTTCACCTTGGGTGCCTTATCAATGCTCCAATTGTGTGCTGGACGTTTGGTGTAGCTTCTCGGCGTCTCGGGGTTGCTTATGTACTGATTTGCATCGCATTTAGCTCGGGTTGTGCGAAAGTCTCGGTCGGGGGGTTCCTTCTTGTTTTTGTTGTCAAGCAGCTCGTTTGGTACGTTGTATAATCCTTCTCCAACTGCTATGAGATTCATATCTAGGGAATCCGTATTCCCAAATGCCTCACAAACTTCCTTGGCTAAATTCTCAAAGACATCATCGGGGAACACGAAGTCGAGAACGCACGGCTGCTCAAGTGTGTCAATTAAGTTGAACTCTACTTCCACCTCAGGATTCTTCTTATGCTCATCAATGTCCATAGCCTTATCCGCTGCTGTGTTAGAGGGTAGATATCATATTAGGATCGTCTGTCTTAGATAACTTGATTGGAATTGCATGATAGATAGGTTGATTGTTGGTTTCGGTAGTCTTGTGGTGAAACCGGTTTCCTGGAACGTTTGTCTCATTCTTAAGAACTAGTTTGTTTATTTGCTTTGAGTATTTCATTCTTAAAACCATATTTCGTTTGTTAGCAAGTTTGATTCGTAGTTCGAGTTTAAGTTGCGTTGCATAGTCTCTATGGGATCGACACCTGAAGTACTACACACGTGTCGTGCACTTGCGGGTAGTTTAAGTTATTTATTTAACTTTGATAACGCATGAAGTTTTTTGGCGCCGTTGCCGGGGACTATTCTCAACACGTCTTAGATTCGAGCCTAGAGTCTTTCTTGTTTGCTTTTGTTTTTGTTTTCTTTTCTTTCGTTCTTTCTACGTAAATCGTTCTTGATTTTTCCTTTGCAGAGCCTTCAGATCAACGAGAGATGGATAATCAGAACGACAATGGACAGATGCAACAACAACAACTCGTGCCTCAACCGTGAGAACAACAGGCTCCTCCACCACGTCGACTCAGAGATTACGTGGTGCCGAACATGAACAATGTGCAAACAACAATAAGGATGCCTGCTGTTGCTAGGGAACAGTTTGAGATTAAGCCGACGATGATCAACATGCTTTATCAGAAGCAATTCATGGGTGGAAACCACGAGGATCCCCATCAGCACCTCAGAGACTTCCTTGAGCTTTGCAGTACATTTATGATATACGGAGTCTCAGAGGATGCGATCTTACTGCGTCTCTTCCCCTTCTCGATCGGGGGACGAGCAAAAACATGGCTACAATCGCTTCCCGCTGGTTCAATCACGACTTGGCACCAGCTGTGCACATTGTTCTTATCGTGTTTCTTTTCTCCGAGCAAGACGATTCAGATGAGGGGAGAAATAACATCGTTTAGATGCAGAGATGGAGAAACTTTTTTTGAAGCGTGGGGCAGATTTAAGGATCTTCTACAGATGTGTCCACACCATGGTCTTGAGCAGGGGTACGTTATCCAAACCTCTTACAACAGAATTTCAGACGAACACCGAACGGCGTTGGATAACACTGCCAGAGGATCATTTATGGATCTGAGTGTCGAGGAGGCATACGAGCTGATCGATAACCTTGCCATGAATCACACCATGTGGTCAACACCGAGAGGTATGCCTAATAGCATTCGTCGCCTATATGAGCCGAGTCAGAGCCGAGCAACGGGCAATGCAGCGAACGCCATGTACTGCGTGAATTGTGGAGATATAGAGCACGTGGCTTATCAATGCACGCTGCAAGAGAATATGGAACATATGAATTACACCCAGCAGCAAGGAAACACATACTTCGGGAATACCTACAACCCGAATTGGAGGAATCACCCGACCTTGTCATACCGAACGACTCAACCGATGAAGTATTCGGGATTTCAGCAATCACAGCAGCCATACCAGCAAAATAACCAGCAAATTCAGCATGCTCAGCAAGTTCCGCAAGCTCCTCAACCTCCTCAAGCCCCTTCGTCAAACCTTGAGGCGGTATTGCTCGAATTTATCAAGGAGCAAAGGCAGCAAACATCGACTCAAACAAAATTCAATGCAGATGTGGGGATAGCAATCAATGAGCTCAAAACACAGATGGAATCCTTGAGCAACCATGTGAAGAGTTTAGAGAACTCCGTAGCACAGCAAGCTGCCTCATCCTCTCGGAATCCCGGACAGCTTCCAGGTAAACCCGAATTGAACCCGAGAGAATACGTGAATGCTATTTCTGTGTGCAGCAGTGATATGATCGAGAATTTGATCATCTCATTTTCATACGTATTTCTTGCACGATTTAGGAGACATTTTTGATGCATATGTGATGTTTTACGTATGATTCCGTTTCCGTTTTACTTGTTTTCGTGTTTTCATGTTCTTACAGGTCTTTAAGCGTATTTGAATCAATTTGGAGCTAAAAGGACATGCACAGAGCTAAGGAGCAACTTCGAGGATCATCACGGGACAAACGGGACGAGATTGAGCAAGAAAAGCCTCCACCCGGTCGGGCACAACCCTTGCACGACCGGGCAAGACCTTCGGCCGAACTTGTGCACCATTTGCACGACTCGGGCATGACTTGCCCGACCATTTGCCTTGTGCCCGAGCGGGCACACATACCATGCCCGATCGGGCATGCATTCCAGCCCACCCATCCGCACGACTCGCCCTAGCCGCACCCGACTTAGGATGCTTAAAAGGAGGCAAAAGACGTCATTGAAGAAAATATACATTGGAGATTAGTTCGGTAGAAGATTAAGATCGG
>CM071864.1:22082757-22103122 GCA_036759665.1 Gynandropsis gynandra | reverse complement strand
AATTCAGTAGAAGATTGAGGAGATTCTTGCGAGGAGACAAGCGAGGAGCATTGGAGATCAAGCCCCGACACTTCGGTTTTGTTTGGTTTTCATGTTCCTTAGACTTTCTACTTTGTTTATGTTTCTTTACAGACGCATGAGCGAGTAGTTTGTTTGTTCTAGGAGAAGGGATTAGTCCTTGGCTATCCCGAGACCGCTTTTGTTCTATTTTGAATGCATCTTCCCGTTTTAGTTCATCTATTCTTTATCTGAGTGCTTAATTTACTTGTATTTCGAACGGCCACGTAGATACATCTGTTAGAGATTAGGAGAAGGACCGAAAGGAGAATTCTAATCTTGGAAGATCAGGTTTAGAACAACCGAGATTAGGCCACGAAAGTAGGGTAGCAACGGTTGAGGGTGAACGGATGAATCATAGAGCCTATGGGTTTAGTTCAAAGTGTCAGCCACGAAAGTAGGGGGCAACTTGTCTAGATCACGTGTCTATGCCTTGAGATAGGGTAGATATCATGTTAGGATCGTCCGCCTTACATAGCTTTAACTGGGATTGCATGATAGGTAGATTGATCGTCGGTTTCGGTAGTCTTGTGGTGAAACCGGTTTCCTAGGACGTTTGTCTTATCGTTAGAACCCGAATAGTTTATTTACTTTCAGTATTTCATTCCTCATCCACATCCTTTCATTAGCAAGTTTGATTCTTAGTTCGAGTTTAGGTAGTGTTGCGTAGTCTCTGTGGGATCGACACCTAAAATACTACACACGTGTCGTGCACTTGCGGGTAGTTTAGGTTATATTTTATTTAACTCTGATAACGCATCAGAATTCGCCCTCCAAAGAGCAAGGGCAAGCAGCTGGAACGTCCATGAAAAGAGGCCAAGGTAAGATTGCGATTATGGATGGAGTCGAACCAGATTTAGACAAACTATACGTTGCTCCTCCGGCGTACAAACCTCCAATACCGTTTCCTCAACGGTTGGTGAGCAGTAAGAATGCAGAACGAGTGGGCAGATTTGTAGAGGGTCTCAAGAAGCTTGACATCAACATCCCATTCTTGGAAGCCCTCCAAAAGATGCCTAATCACACAAAAATCATCAATGAGGTACTTTCCAAAGAGAGGAATATCGAAGAGAACGAGACAGTAGCACTCACCGAACAAGCATCAGAATTCGCCCTCCAAAGAGCAAGGGCAAGCAGCTGGAACGTCCATGAAAAGAGGCCAAGGTAAGATTGCGATTATGGATGGAGTCGAACCAGATTTAGACAAACTATACGTTGCTCCTCCGGCGTACAAACCTCCAATACCGTTTCCTCAACGGTTGGTGAGCAGTAAGAATGCAGAACGAGTGGGCAGATTTGTAGAGGGTCTCAAGAAGCTTGACATCAACATCCCATTCTTGGAAGCCCTCCAAAAGATGCCTAATCACACAAAAATCATCAATGAGGTACTTTCCAAAGAGAGGAATATCGAAGAGAACGAGACAGTAGCACTCACCGAACAAGCTGCCACCAAAGTTGAAGGACCCCGGAAGCTTCTCCATTCCGTGCACAATAGGTAATCTCGATATTGATAATACTTTGTGTGATTTAGGAGCAAGCGTGAGCATCATGCCTCACTCAGTTTTTAAGCGGATGGACTTCGGAAATCTGAAACCTACGAAGATGTCTCTACGCCTCGCGGATCATTCGGTGAGATATCCGGTGGGAATTGTTGAAAACGTTCCCACCAAGGTAGGTAATCTCTTCATTCTCACTGATTTTGTTGTACTTGAAATAAAGGAAGATGCTAGGATAGCTATTATTCTTGGTAGACCGTTCCTAGCTACTACATGTTGCATGATAGACGTAAAACAAGGAAAGCTGTCCTTACGTGTCGGAGATGAGACGATCGAATTCAACTTGTCCAGCCCCATGAACGAACCCTTATCCAAGGAGTCTTGCCTTAGAGTTGATTTGCTGGACGAGTTAGAAAAAGACACTCAAGATCAAGTAAGTGCTTCTGATTCTCTTGTACGATATTTAACACGAGTTTGGGATAATGCAGGATTTACGGATGAAGGAGCTGAGGTATACACGAAATTCATGAGTGCTATTGAAGCACTAGGAGACGTCCCATGTGAGGAGATACCACACGATATGCATTCTGGTTTCGCAATGGAGAAGACGTCCAAACTTGAGCCCGAGCCACCTCCGTCTTCTTTTTGGTATGAGCACGTTCAATACGATAAAATATATCATGCTGTTATGAATGCTAACTTGAGTGCAGATGAGATGAGAAAACAACCCACTCGCGTAAAGAAACGTAGTAAAGTCAGCTGTTCAGCGTGTATGCACGGAAATTACACGGAAGACAGCCACGAACCTTCACCCGAAACTCAAAGGACGTTGCACCCGCATTTGCACGAGGTAATGGAAAAAGATGTCATAAAACTTTTCAATGCAGATACCATTCATCCAACCTTGGGCAGCGGACGAGTGAATCCCGTGCATGACGTGCCAAGGAAAGAAGCAGTGACTAAGGGATGGCACGACAAAAAGACCCTACCTCATGACTTCAAAGCAGGTGATTTAGTTCTACTTTCAAATTCTCGTCCTAAGCTTTTCTCGGGCAACCTACGGTCTCATTGGTTTGGTCCTTTTCAGGTATAAGAAGTCTTCACACATGGCAACCTGGAACTATGGAGCGATTCAAGCAGAACGTTCAAAGCTAATGGACAACAACTAAAGCTCTACCATGCCGCTCATCCGATCAAAAGTGGAAACTCCATTTTCCTTTCCGATCCACCCGTCATGCACGCATGAGGAATGGAGACGTCAAAGCTTAAAGACGTTAAATAAGCGCTTTCTGGGAGGCAACCCAGCTGTTGTTTTTTTATTTTTCTTAGTTTTTAGTTTCAGACTCGGTTATTCGTTTTCGTTAAAAAAAGAAAACAACAAAAAAACAAAAAAAAAACACAAAAAATACCACCACAAACGTCGAAGATGCCGTTCAATTGAAGTCTGGGGGAGCAGCTCACGTTTGTCAGGTGATTTCGTTTCATTTTCTTTCATTTTCTCTTTGATTTCGTAGTTTTTAGTTTCTTTTTGCTTTCGTGAGTCAGAGTCGTCCCAGGCAATTGTCCGGTGCCACGTTTTGAGATGAACCCTAAAACTAGGATGCTTAAGAAGTTGCCCTTTTCCGTGAGATTTTGCACGTTTGAGCTAGATTTTTCCTAAGCGTTAGAGCTTATTAGTCGGCTGAAAAACAATAGGTCGTAGTTCTTTGGGAATCCTAGTGTTGCTTTTGGGGGGTTTAGACGAGGTCGCTAGGCTAGTTATCGTTTATTCTCTCTATCCAGATGGCCATACTTCGTGTAGACGATGCTTTACTTCACTTTTCTATGAGGATTACTATATCGTATGAGATCGAGCTTATTTGCAGATTAAGCACACACTAACACTTCGCTGTCGATAACACTCCGTTGTCGATAGAAATAATGCCTAAAACGTATGATCTGAAATCGATATGAGTGCATCGACCTTGGTACACTTTCGATTGCTCGGGTCTAAGTGATGGGTTGGCGATCATCTTTCTACGTCCTAAGGGCATGGCACAATAAAACGCCGCCTACTCCACTGCACTCTTGAACGAGATGCATGAGTATACCGTCATCGGTAGTCTGGGTCTAAGTAGAGGTTGGATCCCTTCAAATCCGACGTCCTAGAAGCCTAGTGTGTATGCAAAGAGAAGAAAAGGAAAAGAAAAAGAGTACATAAAAAGCAAATAAAAAGAAAAAAAGGAGAGAAAGAAAAAGAAAAAGAAAAAAAAAGAAAGAAAGAAGCTCGAAAAAGAAACAAGTATCCTCGGTTGTTCTAGGTTTAGCCTGAAGTCTTGTTTGGTGGAGAGAGTTACGGTGGCTTGCTTAGTTTTCCTTTGATTTACTTTTTCGTGGGTGGCCTTGGTGAACCTAGGATGAAGACTGCAAACTTAATTAGGCCGAATTTGCTCTCGACGTGCTAGTTGATCGGTTAAGTTCGCTTTAGCGGTATTTCTAGGAGAAAGGGGAATTCTCGGATTTTGTATACCCCACGTGTTCCACGTTTACGTTTGCTTAGGGACAAGCAAACATTCAAGTCTGGGGGATTTTGATCATCTCGTTTTCATACGTATTTCTTGCACGATTTTAGAGATGTTTTATGATATATATGTGATGCTTTACGTATGATTCCGTATCCGTTTTACTTGTTTTTCGTGTTTTCATGTTCTTGCAGGTTTTTATGCGTATTCGGTTCATTTTGGGGCTAAAGGACGTGCACAAGACAAAGTACCAACATCGAGGATCATCATGGGACAAACGAGACGAGAATCAACATGGAATAGCCACTACCCGCGCGGGTAACTCCCTAGCCCGAGCGAGCATTTGTTACGGCGATTTTGTCCAGCGATTTTAGCACGAGTCGGGCGAGAAATACCACGCTTGGGGCTTGAGCCCGAGCGGGCAGCCTCTTTTCCATCGCGTTCTTGCGCGATCTTCCGCGCCGTACCTGAGCGGGTCACTTACCCTGCCCGCGCGGGTCGCGACCGTCCCTTGCAACTCCAAATAAGTTAATTTGACTTAAAACAAATGGGAGTTTTTTGGGGACATACACAATAAGGAAAACGACTTTGGAGAAGAGGAATAAGTGATATTTCACTGGAGGAAGTAATGGAAACGTCACCCAACTTATTCAGTAATGGAAACTCATGAAATGACAACAATCGGTGGCTGCTGCAACATAAGGAATAACTTAACGTCCAGAAGGAAAGAGAGGGAGAAAAGGAAAGAAAAGAGGAAGGAAACAAGAGGAGAGGAGTGAGAGGTCGAGCTCATTCACCAAGTTTTGAGTTCTTGATCGAGAGAGAGGAGAAGAAGGTTCTTGCGAAGGAGACTTACGAGGAGCATTGGAGATCAACTTGACACTTCGGTTTCGTTTATGTTTGTTTACAGACGCATGAGCGAGTAGTTTGTTTGTTCTAGGAGAAGGGATTCGCCCATGGCTATCCCGGAACCACTTTTGATTTATCTTTGAATGCATCTTCCCGTTTTCGTTTATCTATTCTTTATCTGAGTGCTTAAATGACTTGTGTTTGCGAT
This sequence comes from Gynandropsis gynandra, assembly GCA_036759665.1. Classification (NCBI taxonomy): domain Eukaryota; kingdom Viridiplantae; phylum Streptophyta; class Magnoliopsida; order Brassicales; family Cleomaceae; genus Gynandropsis; species Gynandropsis gynandra. Next base: position 22,098,011 of record CM071864.1, on the reverse strand, counting down.
GGCCGCATAGATGCATGTGTTAGGGGTTAGGAGAAGGACATAAAGGAGAATTCTAGTACTAGAAGATCAGGTTTAGAACAACCGAGGTTATGCCACGAAAGTAGGGTAGCAGCGGTCTAGGGTAAAACGGATGAATCACAGGTCTTATGGGTTTAGTTCAAAGTGTCAGCCACGAACGTAGGGGGTAACTTGACTAGATCACATGTCTATGCCTCGAGAGAGGGTAGATATCATATTAGGATCGTCTGTCTTAGATAACTTGATTGGGATTGCATGATAGATAGGTTGATTGTTGGTTTTGTAAAGGAGGTGGCCTCGGGGCTGGTTTTACATATTTTGGCTCCTCTTCCTCCTTGAGCTTCCGTTTAAGCATGTTGACAGCGGTTTCTGCAACTGTGATAGATGCTTCACCCCTTTCAGACATTGAAGTAGGCTGATCCACCGTCTTACAATTCCTTAGGAAAATTTCATTGACATGCTCACGAGGATTTGTTTATGATCTTCCCGATAGAACTCCTTTAGGTTTGGAAGAATTTGCAACGAGTTGTGCAATTTGATTGTCCAAGCTCTTTACGTGTGTTTTGAGTTCTATGGCCTCCTTCTTTACGTCTCCACAACTCGCTCGCATCTCTCTAAGTTCGACGTATTGATCTTTCTCCCCTTGTAAGAGTTGAGCGAGCATGGACATAATATCGGTGTTAGCTTCTTGCTGCGGACATGGGGCACATATGATTGATAATTCTGAGTTAGGGGTTGCATCCATGGCTGAAAGTTCTTGTTTCGTTGCATCGCTTGCAGCTGAAAATTTCCCCATCGCCGACGAGGAGGTTCGTGCCGAGGATATTCCAGTGGGTCCTGTCGAAGAGGTCCCCGCTAAGGAGGTTCCTGCCGAGGATACTCTAGTGGATCCTGTTGAAGATGTCGCCAATGAGGTTCCTAGAGGTCGCCGCTGATATTGGTGCCGACGGAACTCCAGAAGTTATTGTCATTGATGTTGAAGAACCACCAAGTAAGAAATTTGAGTCACAAAGGTCGCATGGGTCAAATGGGTCACAAAAGGTCGCATTAGTCGCATAGGTCGCATGGTCGCATTAGTCGATGGGTCGCACAGTCGCAGGGTCGCATGGGTCGTCATATGTTTAATGAAGTCAAGTTTATGCAGGTGCTGGACCTTTATTGAAGGAGTCTGAGCCATATCTTGAACCCCCGCCAATAACTAAACGACTTTTAAAACACGAAAGGCATATGTTGAACCTTCGCCGGCGAAAAGAGAAAAACCAAGGCGAGGGCGAGGGAGAGGGAAAGGGAATGATGTTGATGGAGAACCCGTAGAAAATGTAATTCAAGAACCCGTAAAGAAGGTGGTTCAAGAACCCACAAAAAAGGTGGTTCAAGAACCCGAAAAAAGGTGGTTTAAGAACCTGCAGGGAATTGACATTTTGTATGGCAGCCCAAGGGATTAGGAGAGGGCGAGATAACCCGAGAGCCTTCGTTCATTGACACTAGCGAAGAAAAATTGACTGCTCTATATATGATCCTGACGAAACCTCGACAAGAGCATTGGTGGAAATCTGATCTAAGTTGTCCCTGGGGGCCAGAGTTTTGGGGGACCATATTAAAGCCCAACATATGGCTTAAAGATGATGTAAGTTTGTTTTAAACTCTTAGTCACAAAGGTCATTTTGTTTTGCAGCAATTGGATGGGGCGTTGTTGGGGTTGTATTATCGCATGAGGAAATTTCTCTTCATATATAAGAATTGTTACGTTTGTCCTCTCGCTTTCATGCAGACACTCACGTTGTGGATGTACGAGGATATAGAAAATTTTCCGGAATTCTTAGAGATTTTTTGGATGGCAAGTATCCATTCAGAAGTAGGTCGACACTAGTGAGTTAATTCAATGGCTTTGTCTCGATTCTCAACATTCCATCGCTCGAAAGTCGATATATTCATGTTCATTGGGTAGCCATCAAAACGGATTTCGTGACCCGATGCATCACACTATACGACTGGCAGAGTAGTATGAAGGAAACACATATCGATCCGGTGATTGAGAAGATAAGAAAAGCTGTCCCTAAGATGCTCAATTCTCAGAGGGTTTCCTTCTTTGGCTTCTGGAGAAGATGAATGGAAGTACGAGTATTATGAAGGTCTATCACAGAACAAAAGCTCGAGTGACTGTGATGTTCACGCCTTCAAATTCTTAGAAGCTGATGTAATAAAAAATGAGGAGAAGTTCCATGAAATTTGCAACGATAAGGTTGTTTCCATGTGTGGGCTGATATATTTAAGAATATAAAATGTATCCCTCGACCCGAGTCTTGATACATTATTGTTTTTTGGGAATGGAAGATGTAAATATTTGGCAAATTGTTATTTTTTAAGTTTCTTCATATTATTTGTAAATGAATTGATTTGAGTCATAAGAAATCATTATTTTTTTATAATAATAAAAGAGTCGCAGAGGGTACAAGGGTCATAGAGATAAAAGGGTCGCAGAGGATCCAAGGGTCGCAGAGGGTACAAGGTGGCATAGGTAAAAGGGTCACAGGGGGTAAAGGGTCGAAGAGGTTTAAGGGTCGGAAAGTCGCAGAGGTCAAAGGGTCGCAGGTCCAAGGGTCGCAGGGGTCCAAGGGTCCAAGAGTTACAAGGCCCAGTGCGACCCTTTTCCCTCTGTGACCCTTGTCCCTCTGCGACCCTTGTACCATTGCGACCCTTTGACCCTTACAACCTTTTCCTTCTGCAATCCTTAAACCTCTTAAATCCTTGTCCCCATGCATCCCTTGTCCCTCAGCGACTCTTGGAATTCTGTGACCCTTGCACCTCTGTAACCCTTTTCCCACTGCGACTCTTGTTACAATAATAGTGAATCCACAAAAACAACGATACTAACAGTAATTACTATTGAATACTAATAAAAAGACCAACCAAACACATACATGAAGTTCAAGTTCAAAGGAATGTTGTTGTTGAAATGAGGTTCAAAGCAATCAAAATATAACAGAATTCAGACGATGTTGTTGGTAGGCCCTAGTTGAGAGAAAAACCGAAGCAGAGGTATTGCTGCATTGGAGACCAGTTCGACTTTGAGAAAACAACCCTCGTTCGGGCAATGATCATGACAAAACTTTGTCCAACCCCCTCTGATGCTAGCGCCACCACGACTCACGTGCATTAGATCTACCTCCCATGCCAATCTGTAATTGATTATCACATGTATCTTACATCGTCTATCGCAAAGACCTCTTGACCTTGCAAACTCTATCGAAAGTGTCAATGACATCACCCAAGTTAATCAGTAGAAAGGAATAGGCTCAGAAGAGATGCAGCATTACGAGCTACATGGACGTTCTAGTGGACATTATGCACTTGTTACACAACAACCCCTTAGAGGCCGGTCCAAGCCGGGGGGACAACGAGTCGATGAAAATGACCAGATTGCCGACATTCGCTGCTTCATTTTGTTTTCGTATAGTGAGAACGCTCCGAAATATGCAAGGAAGACAGATACATGGCTTTACTGAGAAAGGATAATTTTGAATCCGTTGAATTGCTTAATCCAGGATGAACACTTTTTTTGTTCGCTATAATGCGTACTCGCGTGATCGATGGGCGGGGGATTTACTTAGCTCGCATCTGGATTCTAATTCTCCCTTAGAAAACATCAAATTGAACCACAATTTTTCCATGGATAAATGTCGAATAAATAACCAAAATGATATGTGATTAATCGATTTGAGGTCCCTTACCAATGCATTTATGGCCAAATTTGGACGCGTGACTGGTACCGTGAAAATCCTCTGAGCAAAAGAAGATGACCCTGCTTATGCGGATGATGATGATATAGATGATGCATATTGTAGATTACACATATCATCTCTGAAACTTGTGACGTGAAAAACCATGTCACCTTCGTGACAGAAAACTACAAAATCCCAAATACGAAAATCATTGTCCTTAGAGAAATCTTTCCATCCATCAGTGAATCTGGAGCAATCCAACTTGACTTCCCATTTTTGTTAGACACATTTGATTTATGCGTTGTCGTGTTGTTGTCCCTCGTTTTCCCGTAAATATGCTCATCGAATAAGTCTTTCAGAATGTCCTATAACTAAAAATGAAAAAAAGTTGAATCTGTACATTCTCTACATGTAACATACCGTAAGAGAGAGATGAAGGAGATTACGAGGTAGTTTTCCAGAAATCTCGGAAGAATGATTTGGACGAAATGAGGGAAATGTGCATTTTTGGAAAAAAATGGATGGAAGATGATGAGAGTTAGAGAGATAGTGTGTCGTTATCCGAAAAAGATGGGTGAAAGATGATGAGAGTTAGAGAGAGTGTATCATTATTTGAAAAAAGGAATCGGTTGGAATTCGAAAACACATGACCCTGACATCGAATCGACGTCAGATGGAATTCGAAAAGACATGAACACACAATTATGTTTTTTCAAATTTTGGTGAAAAGTTCGGCGGGAATTTTGGTGAAAATGATACATTTACAATGCCGCATGGGTCGCATGGGGTACAAAGGGTCGCAACGGTACAAGGGTCGTAGAGGTGGCAATGGGTCGCAGGGGTACAAGGGTTGTAGAGGGGTACAAGGGTCGTAGAGGGGTACAAGAGTCGTAGAGGGGTACAAGGGTCGTAGAGGGGTACAAGGGTCGCGACCCTTGTACCTCTGCGACTGGTTTTGCTTGTTGTGATACGAAAAAAATTTAAAAATAATAAAAATAATTTACTATTTACAAATACAATTATTTACAAATAGTATGAATAAAGTTTTAAAAATAATAATTTATCAAGCTATTTACAAATAAATATGACTCAAATCTCTGCGACCCTTGTCCATATGCGACCCTTGTACCCCTTGCAAACAGTTGTACCCCTGCGACCTTTGTCCCTCTGCGACCTTGGACTCGTGCCAACCTTTTCCCTCTGCGACTCTTGTACCATTGCGATCCTTGACCCCTGCGACCCTTGTCCCTCTACGACCCTTAAACCTGTTTGATCCCTGTCCCCTTGTCCCCCTGCGACCCTTTCCCTCAATGACTCATGGACTTCTGCGACCCTTGTACCTCTGCGACCTTTCTCCCTCTACGACTCTTGTTACAATAATAGTAAATCAACAAAAAAAACGATACTAATAATAATACATACTATTGAATAATAATAAAAAAACCAACCAAATACAAACATGAAGTTCAAGTTCAAAGGAATGTTGTTGTTAAAATGAGGTTCAAAGCAATCAAAATACAACGGAATTCATACGATGTTGTTGGTAGGCCCTCGTTGAGGGAAAAACCTAAGTAGAGGTATAGCTGCATTGGAGACCAATTCGACTTTGAGGGAACAACCCTCATTCAGTCTATGATTGTGACAAAACTTTGTCCAACCCCCTCTGATGCTAGCGCCACCACGACTCACAGGCATTAGATCTACCTCCCACGTAGTTCTGTAATTGATTATCAGATGTATCTTATATTGTCTATCGCAAAGACCTCTCAACCTCACAAACTCTATCGGAAGTGTTTGTGACATCACCCAAGATACATCAGTAGGACGGAATAAATATCGATAAATAACTGAAATGATATATGATGAATCCATTTGAGGTCCTTTACCAATGCATTTATGGCCAGATTTGAACGCGTGACTGGTAGCGTGAAATCCTCTAAATAGAAGAAGATGACCCTACTTCTGCGGATGATGATGATATAGATGTTGCATATTGTAGATTACACATATCATCTCTGAAACCGGTGACGTGAAAAACCATGTCACCTTCGTGATGAAAAACTACAAAACTCCGAATACAAAAATCACGGTCCTTGGAGAAATCTTTCCATCCATCAGCGAATCTAGAGCCATCCAACTTGACTTCCCATGTTTTGTTGGACACATCCAATTTAAGCGTTGCAGTGTTGTTTTCCCTCATTTTCCCATAAATATGCTCATCGAAGAATTTCTTGAGAATGTCCTGTAACAAAAATCGTAAAAAAAGTCCAATCTGTACATTCTCTACATGTAACATACCAAAAGAGAGAGAGGAAGGAGATTACAAGGTAGTTCTCCAAAAAGCTTGGAAGAATGATTTGGACGAAATGAGGGAAATGTGGTATTTTCGAAAAAAAATGGATGGAAGATGATGAGAGTTAGAGAGAGAGACTGTGTCGTTATTCGGAAAAAGATGGGTGGAAGATTGATCATCTCGTTTTCATACGTATTTTCTGCACGATTTAGGAGACGTTTTCGATACATATGTGATGTTTTACGTATGATTCCGTATCCGTTTTACTTGCTTTCGTGCTTTTCATGTTCTTACAGTTTTTTACGCGTATTTGGACCATTTTGGAGCTAAAGGAGCATGCACGGAGCTAAGGAGAAACTTCGGGGATCATCACGGGACAATCCTAACATGATATCTACCCTCTCTCAAGGCATAGACACGTGATCTAGACAAGCTGCCCCCTACTTTCGTGGCTGACACCATGAACTAAACCCATAAACTCTGTGATTCGCCCGTTCACCCTCAACCGTTGCTACCCTACTTTCGTGGCCTAACCTCGGTTGTTCTAAACCTGACTTTCTAGGACTAGAATTCTCCTTTAGGTCCTTCTCCTAATCCCTAACACATGCATCTACGTGATCAGCGCAAACACAAGTAAATTAAGGCACTCAGATAGAGAATAGATAAACTAAAACGGGAAGATGCATTCAAAATAGATCAAAAGCGGTCTCGGGATAGCCAAGGGCTAATCCCTTCTCCTAGAACAAACAAACTACTCGCTCATGCGTCTGTAAAGAAACATAAACATAGTAGAAAGTCTAAGGAACATAAAAACCAAACAAAACCGAAGTGGTAGTGCTCGATCTCCAATGCTCCTCGCTTATCTCCTCGCAAGAATCTGCTCTATCTTCGCTGAATCGTTCTCCTCTGTAAGCTTGCTGTAATGACGTCTTTTTGCCTCCTTTTAAGCCTCCTAAGTCGGTCCAATTGTTGCCCAAATTGCCCCACGAGTTCCCTTATGTTTTAAGTTAAGTTTACTTAAGTTTTGAGCAGTTACGGGCCGCGACCCGCTCGAGTAGTAAGTGTGCCCGCTCGGGTGCGGCTAGGGCAACTCGTGCGTGTCTTGTGACTGGAATGATGCCCGATCGGGCATGGCATCAGTATCTTACATCGTCTATGGCAAAGACCGTTCTCCCTCGCAAACCCTATCAAAAGTATCTACGACATCACCCAAGTTACATCAATATAAATGAATAAAATTCGAATAAATAACAAAATTATATATGATGATTCGGTTTGAGGTCACTTACCTATTCATCTACGACCAGATTTGAATGAGTGACTCGTACCGTTAAAAACCTCTGAACATGAGTGGCCATGGTGACTTTAAAAACCATGTCACCTTCGTGACGGAAAAGTACGCAATCCCCAATGCGAATGTTTTGGCCGTTGGAGAAATCTTTCCATCCATCAGTGAGTCTGGAGCCATCCAACTTGACTTCCCATGTTCTGTTAGACACATTCGTTAAGCATTGTCGTATTGTTATCCCTTGTTTTTCCGTAAATATACTCATTGAAGAAGATCTTCAGAATGTCTTGTAATAAAAAACGAATAACAAAGTCAAATTTGTACAATCTCTACATTAACATATCGACAGAGAGACAAATGAAGAAGATTACAAGGTAGTTCTCCAGATGACGCGGAAGAATCTCTTGGAAGAAATGAGGGAAATGTGACATTTTCGAAAAGAATGGATGGAAGATGATGAGAGTTAGAGAGAGTGTGTCGTTATTCGAAAAAGGATTGGTGGAAGATGAAAAGCGTTAGAGAGAGAATGTGTCGTTATTTGAAAAAGGAAACGACTTCGAAGAGACATGACCCTGACATCGAATCGAAATTAGATGGAATTCAAATAGACATGACCACACGGTTATGTTTTTTCAAATTTTTATGAAAAGTTCGTCGGGAAATTTGGTGAAAATGGTACATTTACAATGCCGCATGGGTCACATGGCTCTCATGGGTTGCATGGTCGCATATACTGATCAATAGATGCGAACTCGACGAATTTACGGGTTTATAATTATAAAATGACAAAAACCAATCAAAACAATACATTTACAACGTCAAACTGATTAATGCTCATTGAGGGTCTCATGGGTCGCTTGGTCGCATATATTGATCAATCGATGCGAACTCGACGAATTTATGGGTTTATAATGATAAAATCACCAAAACTAAACAAAACAATACATTTCCAACGTCAAACTAATTAATGCCAATTGAGGATCGCATGGGTTGCATGGATCGCTTGGTCGCATATATTGATCAATGGATGCGAACTCGACGAATTTACGGGTTTAAAAATGACCAAAACCAATCAAAACAATACATTTACAACGTCAAACTAATTAATGCAAATTGAGGATCGCATGGGTCGCTTGGTCGCATATATTGATCAATAGATGCAAACTCGACGAATTTATGGGTTTATACTTAAAAAAATGACAAAACCAATGAAAACAATACATTTACAACGTCAACCAATGGTTAAAACAGATTATGATCCATGTGTCCCAAGTTGTTTATAACCAATCCCTGTGTTTCAAAAGTGATAGTAGTGTTTTAAGAACTCGTCGGATGAGTTTAAAAAAATTTTAAAAAATACATTTAACATTTTATTGAAATGTTGATATTATTTATATTATTGTCTACATTGATTTTAAATTAGACATATACAACTCAAATATATTGATAATGGCATTTAAAAAACAAACACATGGGTCGCATGGGTGAATTGGGTCGCTTGGTCGCATATATGGATCAATAGATGTGAACTCGACGGATTTACAGGTTTATAAGGATTAAATGTCAAAAACCAATTAAAACAATACATTTACAACGTCAAACTAATTAATGCCAATTGAGGGTCGCATGGGTCACTTGGTCGCATATATTGATTTATAGATGCGAACTTGACGCATTTAAGGTTTATAATGATAAAATGACAAAAACCAATCAAAACAATACATTTACAACGTCAATCAATGGTTAAAGCATATTATGACCCATGTGTCCCAAGTTGTGTATAACCAATGCCTGTGTTTCAAAAGTGATAGTAGTGTTTTAAGAACTCGTCGGATGAGTTTGAGAAAATTTCAAAAAATACATTTTACATTTTGTTCAAATGGTGATATTATTTATATTATTGTCTACATTGATTATAAATTAGACATATACAACTCAAATATATTGATAATAGCATTTTAAAAAAGAAACGCATGGGTCTCATGGGTCGCTTGGTCGCATATATGGATCAATAGATGCGAACTTGACGATTTTACGAGTTTATAAGGATTAAAACCAATAAAAAAATACATTTACAATGTCAATCAAAGACTCTACACACATTCTATTTCCACTGGAGAGATTGTTCATTAGCCGAGAGTTATCTCCTTCCATGTACTATGTCTTCCAGTCTTTTGCTTTTTTCTTATTTGGTATTGCAGTCTAGAGTTATATCTTGCCATGTACTTTGTCTTTAGTCACATTTCAAGAGTGACCCAACACCATCACCTAGGTCAGCCTCGCAACTCGTTAATGACTACATAGAGATCGATTCTGCTGATTACCAAGACCTTGAGTAACACATAGACATTACGATGCCCTGCGTCGACCATGTCACCTGCATCACGCAGGTAACAAAGGTCGAAAATATTTTTTCCATAGAAATTGGGGTTAGATATGCATACTAAGAGAAGAGATGTAGAGATTAACTTATAGACATGGATAAGAGTCCCGTGGGTCGAAAGGGTCACATGGGTTCGAGGACATGAGTCTAACAACAAAATGACAAGTCACATGGGTCGGAAGGGTCACATGGGTCGAAAAAACGGAGTTTGACTGCAAAACGACAAGTCACATGGGTCAGAAGGGTCACATAGGTCGCAAGACAGAAGTCTGAAAACAAAATGACAAGTGCATGAGTCGCATGGGTCGCATGTGTCGCACATGGGTCATATGTGGTCGCCTGGGTCAGATGAGTTAGATGGGTTCCCGTTTAAACTTGATTCTAATTTAATCCAATTGAGGGTCGCCTAAGGGCTCATATTGGGTCGCATGATTCGGATGGGTTCCCGATTAAACTTAATTCTAATTTAAACTAATTTAGGGTCACATAAGGGCTCATATTGGGTCGACGATTTTACGGATTTCACGTAATTACAAACAATAGAAGCAAAAGTAGACATATTCAACATTTAAATATGGAGTCGTGTGTGACGCAACGCCTTCTTCAAGTTGACCTCCAACCGTGACGTTAGGTACCACGGATATAGCATGATGTCTGAGTCTGCCGATTACCAATACCTTATGTAATGCAGATACCGCACAATGTCCTCCATCCACGTTGTAAGTACTTGTGTTTATCTGCATAGAGACCGAGTCTGACGATTACCAAGACCTTGAGTAACACATAGAAAACACGATGCCATGTGTCCATGATGCGTGTCAAGTTAAACAAATTAACCTAAGACTACCCGCAAGTGCACGACACGTGTGTAGTAGTTAAGGTGTCGATCCCACGAGGACTAATGTAACACGATCTAAGAATCAAATTCAAATCAATGCTTGCTGCGAAGGAAATAAGGATGGTGAGATGCAAATATGATGAAGATGCAGTGGATGAATGAGTTCTAAACAAAGAGACAAACGTTCTAGAATCCGGTTTTACTGCATAGCCTCTGAAACCTATATCTGATCTATCTAATCATGCATTCCCTATCAAGATATCTAAGACAGACGATCCTAATGTAGAACCTACCCTCTCTGAAGGCATAGGAACGTAGCTAGATTGGGTCATCCCCTACTTTCATGGCTGACACCCCAACTAAACCCCATTATGATTCATGATTCGCCCGATTCAACCCTCAATCGTTATTACCCTACTTTCGTGACCTAGTCTCGGTTGTTCTAAGCCTGATCTTCTAGGACTAGAATTCACCTTTGAGTCCTTCACCTAATCCCTAAAACATGCATTTACTTGGACTTTGTAAACACAAGACAATAAGCGCTCAGACAAAGAATAGATACGGAACGGGGAGATGCATTCATAAATAAATCAATGAAGGTTTCGGGATAGCCATGGGCTAAGCCTTCTCCTAGAACAAATCTACTACTCAATCATGAGTCTAAACATGATAAACGAAATAGTAAAGTATGGAGCATATAAATATCAAACGAGAGATGATCCCGAATCAATTTCCGACTCCTTGTTGTGTCTCCCACCAAAGAGGGCTCTTGAATGGATTATTGGATGCTTTGTACCCTCCTAGGGTTCCCCTCTATGTTTGTTTCCTTCTTAACTCAATTTGGGGTCCCTTTTTTATACAAATTCCTCGTTGGAGACATTCTTGGGAAGTTGTTATAGGCATGTCTCGCACGGGCTAGGAGGCAACCCGCGCGAGCTCCTCCACGACCCGCGCGTGCTAAGGGCTAGCTCGACTCGGGAAACAATTTCTGGAACACCAGCCCGCGCGGGCTAAGGAAGACACCCCACGCGGGCTCCTCTTGAACATCAATCCATTCGTGCTAAGGGTTAGCACAACTTGGCAAATGCTGCTGGACGTTCAGCTCGAGCGGGCTAAGGAGGTCTCCTCACGTCAAGTTGTATTCCTTGCCCGTTTCTCATCCCGTTTGCTTTGGTATGATCTCCAATGCTCGTAACGTGCATGTCCTTTTGTTCCGAAATGAACCAAATACGCATTAAAACCTATAAGAACATGAAAACACGAAAACAAGTAAAACGGATACAAAATCACACGTAACCATCACAACTATTGTCATAAACATATCTAAAATCATGCGAGAATCGTGACAAATGTCAGATTTGTCACAAAGGTAACAAAGATTTTTTCAGAGAATTTAGGGTTTGAGACTTAGACGAAGAGAGGAGAAAGATGGGATTCTCCCGATTCATTCTCATCTCAAATGGGTGTGATGGTGAGACATAGAGAATTTGATGAACCTTTTAATATATGGGTAACAGAGACGTGTTGCAATGGTCTTGAGTGTGGCACTGGTAAAATAAAAAGCATAGCTTGCAATGGAAAAGCCAAGAGTCTGACATCATTAGCCATTGGCACGATACTCCATGAAAAAGCCTTTCATGATTAATATAGCTTGCATTGGAAAATCCAGTAGTCTGACATCATAAAGACTAGTCGCAAGGGTCAAAATGGTCACATGGGTCCAATGGGTCGCAATGGCCACATGGGTCGCAATGGCCACATGGGTCGCAAGGGTTGCAATGGTCGCAATGGCTGCAAGAGTCGTATGGGTCAACAAGGTCGAAAGGGTCGTAAGGGTTGCAACAGTCGCAATGTCCGCAAGGGTCACATGTGTCGAATTATATGAAGAATTTATCGAATTATAATGATGAAAGTCACAAAAGGCTTAATCAAAATAATACAAACATATAATATTACACACTAACAAACCTTTCTTTTTTTTGAAGTTGGAGTTGTCTCGGTTGTCACGTTCCAAACACAATTAGTGATGCTCGCATTTGAACCCGTTTATGAAGATAAGGTATTTCATCGAGCCTCACCGGGTCCACTGACGCGATCCTCGGTGGAACGACACTCTAGCACAAAGGTGGGAAGGCTAATCCTTGCTGCAGCCAAGTTGGAAGACTCCTTACACAAGGCGTGTGGGGTGAATGGTCACACGAGAGTTGTGGAAAGGCTCTCGATTTACCAGCTCAAATTCGAGGATATTACGCACGTATGAAGAACGAACATTTTGTTGGATATTACACACCAACGGTTGCTGGATATTACACGCCAACAAGAATCATTCTCAAAGAGAAATTCAAAGATTATAATTCAAAATTCAAAGTTGATGTTCTACACCTCCATGGCCGACCATAAGTCGTCAAAGAGAGCCATGCAAGGCTTTAATGAACATCAAATGCTTACAAGCCATTCAAGGCTTGAATTACATGACCTAAATATCCAAAAATAAAAAAATAAAAATATTTAATCGTAAGATAGGGTTCTTCGATACGATTAATCATATGAAGTCTCGGATCAACAATTAGGAAACGGAAGTGAGTCGTGGCCTCGTTAAAAACCCACCGTTGGAAAACCACGTGGGACAAAACCAACGGTGGGAAAAGAGCACACACGAAACACTTACCCTAATTGTTGATCGTTGTGAGTTGTGCTTCGACTTGAAATATAATGTGGATTTTGGAATTTTCTCGAGGACTCGAGTATTCGTCTTGAACTTGAACAGCTGTGAGAATCCCAACGCTCGCCTCTTTGAGCTTCTTAGCTTTAGCTCGGGTCACGGGACTTGCTGGTAAGGTCAAGGCTTCCTCCTCTCGAGCTCTAGCATGGGTCACGGGACCAACATCCTTCTTTCGGGTTACATCCACCTTCCGTCTCTTTGGTTTAGCTCGGGGCGCTTCTTCTGTGGTATGGGTCACGTCCTTTGCAAAGTGGGTCGTGTCCTTGGCAACACATGTCGCGTCCTCCTCAGCATGGGCCACGTCCTCCTCAGCACGGGTCGCGTCCTCCCCAGCACGAGTCATGTCCTCTTCATTCGCCACAACTTAGGTTGCATCCTCGATGTTGTCCCGGATCATATCATGCCCTCTGATAACACGTAATCTGTTGTAGTTTTTATATCATTCTTAGGTCTAGTTTTAAGTAGATTGCTTAGATTTCATTCATTTACCGAGTTTATTCGAGGAGTTCATCTACATTTCGTGTTTTGCATAGAAAACGAAGACATGAGGAGAAACACGAGAGATTGTGGCAATTTAACCCCGAAAACGCAGTTGAAGGACAAGGTTCAACTTGTGCAAGGACATGGATTAGAAGTGAGCACTTAAACACCGAGAAAAAGGAACGGAAACAACAAATCAATGGTGCCCGCTCGGGTGGAAAATGAGTGCACGATGCATAGGAAACGAAGACATGAGGAGAAACACGAGAGATTGTGGCAATTTAACCCCGAAAACGCAATTGAAGGACAAGGTTCAACTTGTGCAAGGACATGGATTGGAAGTGAGCACTCAAACACAGAATAGAGTGCCCGCTCGGGTGGATTTGCAGTGCCCGCTCGGGCTAATTCATGCCAAGAAATTACCGTGGGTTGTACCCACTCGGGCTGATGATCTGCACGATCGGGCATGGTGCCCGCTCGGGCTCAATTGTGTGCACACGGTCGGGCAAGTGACCTGCACGAGCGGGTAGAGGACATGCCCGCTCGGGTCCTTGATTCTCAACAAACTCCTAAGATCTAGAACGGTCAAATTAAAGGATAATCAAATCTGAAAAAAGGAGTTTGGAACCAGATTGGATCAGAGAACATACAGAGACATTAGGGCAAAAGGGAAGAAGGAAGAAAAGATGGATCTACAGATCGGGAGCAAGGAGAATCTATCGAAGACATCGGTTTATGAATAGGGAGTCATCTCTTTCTCTATATATGTCGAACTTAGAATTCTCTTGTGTTTCCTTTGCTGTATTCATGTCTGAGTAGATCCTTTGCCATGGGTTAGAGAGTATTGCCATGTTGTAACGAAGTCTTGTGCTTAATGAATTGTGGATCTTAATGCTTTCATACTTGTACGCCACTCGACATGAATGATTTCGGTATTTGATCATGTTTTCAGATTTCATGGTTGATCTTAATGCTTTCATTACTTGTACGCCACTCGAATGAATGATGTTAGAAGTCTAATAAACCAACGCCAGGGCATTAGACTTTGGAACTTAGCCATGATTTAGGGTTTAATCGGTTTAGAATCTACGCCAGGTCAATCGATTGAATCTAGGGATTAGGATAGCGGTCGTAATGCGTCTATCCATGTAAGATGCGCAATGGATACATTGGTATATGCATGCTAGATAGTGGACAAGTCTACGCCAATCAGTTCCTATAGGAGAGCTTGAATTCCCTGAAATCGTGACAATACCTAAGACCAATTATCTCGTTAGAACTTCGTTACATCGTGATGCAAACTCTCGATACCCATGGTGCTTAGCTACAAGTTTATCTCGTTGATTTAGTTTAGTTTAGTTCGATCACAATTCCATCTTTAGTCACTTTACACATCTATTTCATTAGTTTAATAGCTTATAAGTCGCATCAATTCCTTGTGTTCGACCCTAGTTACTACACGATCCGTATTCTTGCGGAAGCGTTAGTCTAGATTTTATTACTTGAGCTT
>CM071864.1:22056899-22077674 GCA_036759665.1 Gynandropsis gynandra | reverse complement strand
CATGCTAGATAGTGGACAAGTCTACGCCAGTCAGTTCCTATAGGAGAGCTTGAATTCCCTGAACTCGTGACAATACCTAAGACCAATTATCTCGTTAGAACTTCGTTACATCGTTATGCAAACTCTCGATACCCATGGTGCTTAGCTATAAGTTTATCTCATCGGTTTAGTTTAGTTTAGCTCAATCACAATTCCATCTTTAGTCACCTTACACGTCTATTCCATTAGTTTAATAGCTTATAAGTCGCATCAATTCTTTGTGTTCGACCCTAGTTACTACACGATCCGTATTCTTGCGGAAACGTTAGTCTAGGTTTTATAACTTGAGCTTAACGCACATCACCCTCCCACTTGAAAAGGATTTGTCCTCAAATCCGTTTGATCTACGACAAAAGGCATAAAATCAGTAACATTAAAACTGAGACTCGCATTAATTTACCTTGCAAGTCGAGTTGATAAGCGTTGTTGCTGATTATTTTGGTTACTGTGAAGGATCCGCTAATCCGGGGCATCAATTTTGGTTTCTCTTGTTTAGGAATCGCTCCGTTTGCAAATGGGTCCATTCTTGATCGTCGGGCTTAAAAATCATTCGCCTCTAGGCTCGAAAATGCCATAAATAATGCTTCCACGTTTTCAACGCTCTCACAAGCGCGTAAAGCTCCTTATCATATGTGGCATATTTGAGGGTTGCACCTCTGCGTTTCTCACTAAAATAGACAATTGGTTTCCGTTCCTGCATCAAAACTGCACCAACTCCTATACCGGACGTATCACATTCATTTTGAAAGTTTTAAGGAAATCCGGTAAATTAGTAAAGGGGCATGAGTAAGCTTCTCGTTTAGCGTTTGAAACGCTACCTCTTGTGCTTCTCCTCACTTGAATCCAACGTTTTTCTTGATGTCTTCTGTGAGAGGGGCGGCCAAGGTGCTAATATCCTTTACAAAGCATCTATAGAACCCCGCGAGTCCATGGAAGCTTCGAACTTCCCCGACAGTCTTTGGGCTTGGCCATTCCCGAATGGCTTTAACCTTTCTTCGTCCACCTTTACGCCATCTGCACTTATAACAAAACCTAGAAACACGACGTTATCCGTACAAAAGGTACAATTCTTAAATTTTGCATAGAGTTCTTCCTTCCTAAGTACCTTTAGGACCGACTCTAAGTGACCAACGCGTTCTTCTAAGTTTTTACTATAAACCAATATATAATCAAAGTAGACCACTATGAATCTACTTATATACTCTCGAAGAACATGGTTCATCTGGCGCGTGAAAGTACTAGGTGCATTTGACAATCCAAAAGGCATTACTAACCACTCATACAATCCATGTTTAGTTTTAAATGACGTTTTCCATTCATCACCTTCTTTAATCGTAATTTGATGATAACCACTTTTAAGATCAATTTTAGAAAATATCCTACTTCCATGTAATTCATCAAGCATATCGTCTAGCCTAGGAATACGATGTCGATACTTCACCATGATGTTGTTGATTACGCGACAATCAACACACATGCGCCAGCTGCCATCTTTCTTTGGCATGAGTAGAACGGGCACGACGCTTGGGCTCATGCTTTCTCGGAATTTTCCTTTAGCCATGAGTTGTTCCACTTGCCTTTGTAGCTCCTTGGTCTCCACCAAATTAGTTCGGTAAGCTGGCCTATTTGGTAGCGCGTCTATGGGAAAGAAATCCATTTGATGTTCAATGCAACGTATCGGGGGCAACCCCGTGGGGTTGTCTTCGGGAAACACATCTTCCTAATCCTGCAATAACGATGTAATCTCACACGGTAGCACCGGTGAAAGGTTAGTCAAGCTTGAGAGAGCTTCCTTAAAAACGAATAATAACATGGATTGATTAGAGTGAAGAGATTTCTTGATCTCACCCAATCTCGCGTAGAAATTCGAAGACTTAAGTACGCGTTCTTCTTGCTGTATTAAGTGCATTTGATCTTGATGCACTTCCTTTGGGGTCAACGGAATAAGAACGGTTTTCCTTCCATTAAACTAAAAAAGAATGTTTTTTAGTGAAACCTTCATGTTTTACCTTGCGATCCGATTTCCACAGTCTACCGAGAATGGGACTTGCATCCATGGGAAGAACGGCACACATTATCGTCCCCGTATGCTCCAATGGTGATAGGCACGGTCACTTGGTTGGTCACGTTCATTTTGCCATTCACATGGAGCCATTGCAGTTTAGAATACCTCAGGTGCTTCTTGACCTTTAAATTGAGTTCTTCTTCATACTCCTTGGTCGAAGAATCAGATTCTTTGGCCTCGGATTCAATCTCACCATCCTCACGAATAATTATAAATCTTTTGTTTGGATATTCATCCGCATAATGATCTCATCCGTGACACTTGAAGTACTTCGCATCCCGAGCCCTCGATGTAATGGCCTCGGCTTTTCCTTTGTCTCGTGGATCCGTTGGAACCACTTTAACTTCGACTTTGTCCGGTGGAACAGATTTGTCTCTCCTTTGATAACTCGGTTTTTCCTCCCGTTGATGACTGAATTTTCCAGCCCCAAAGTTGGAACGAGCGCTCCTTTTGAGTTGTTGATCGATTGGAATCGAAATGTGTAACTCTCAGAGATTGTGAGTCGGAGCATATTGCTTGCGCATCATGGCTTCAATTTCCAGCTACGTTTCTATAGGTTTCTCTCCATTACACCGCCTAGAAGTCACGAGTTAATCCCACCAGCTCAAAGCGTAATCGTAGAACTCCGTGGCAGCAACCCTAACTTTCTTTGCCTCGGTGTAGTGTTGGCAACCAAACACGAGTTCAATCTTCTTCTCCCATTCTAGATAGGCGTCCGGATCGGCCTTGCTGTGAAACGGAGGGATTTTGAGCTTAAGACCAGCAAGGTCATCCCTCGGGTCATCTCGGCGTTCACGCATCCCTCGGCGTCTCCTTTGACTACATCGAGATGATAATGAACTGCCTCGTTCGTAATAGTTGCTGTCCTCCTCATACTGATTCCATTCTCGTTTTTGGAAAGTATGATTGTCTCTTGGTCGGGTCTAAGTTTCATGACGAAACTCCTGCCAAAACTCCTCCATTCTATTGCTAAGGCTTGGCTCCAATCGAGTCGCAAGAGCCTCAATCAACCTCTCCTTTAGTCGTCTGGTTTCTATACCTTTATCTCCCATTGCCTTGATGATTTTAAACGCAGCAACTCACACACAACCTACACACTAGAACACTGAAGCAGCCCACAATAAGCAAAACAAATAGCGTACGAGCAACCAAGACTCATAACACAAAATATACGTAGCAACGAATAGAAACTACGCACGGTTCAATCCTAGCTACGGTCTAAGAACAACCAAATAGCCGAAAGTGAACCATCCTTTTCTAGAGCGAGCTCTGATACCACTTGACGCAATCCTCGCTGGAATGACACTCTAGAACGAAGGTGGGAAGGATAATCCTTGCTGCAGCCGAGTCGGAAGACTCCTTAAACAAGGTGTGTTGGGTGAATGGTCACACGAGAGTTCCGGAAAGGCTCTCGATTTACCGGCTCATCTTCGAGGATATTACACACCTACGAAGAACGAACGTTTCGTTGGATATTACACACCAACGGTTGCTGGATATTACACACCAACAAGAAGAATTCTCAAAGAGAAATTCAAAGATTAAAATTCAAAATTCAAAGTTGATGTTCTACATCTCCATGCCCCGCCATAAGTAGTCAAAGAAATCCATGCAAGGCTTTAATGAACATTAAATGTTTAGAAGCCATACAATGCTTGAATTAAATGACATAAAATATCCAAAAAAATAAAAATATATAATCGTAAGATATGGTTCTTCGATACAATTAATCGTACAAAGTCTCGGATCAATAATTAGGAAACAGAAGTGAGTCGTGGCCTCATTTAAAACCCACCGTTGGAAAACCACGTGGGACAAAACCAACGGTGGGAAAAGAGCATACACGAAACACTTACCCTAATTGTTGTTCGTTGTGAGTTCTGCTTCAGCTTGAAGTATAATGCAGATGTTGGAATTTTCTTGAGGCCTCGTGTATTCATCTTGAACTTGAATGGCCGTGAGAATCCCGACGATCGCTTCCTTGAGCTTCTTAGCTTTAGCTCGAGTCACAGGACCTGTTAGTTGGGTGAAGGCTTACTACTCTCTAGCCCTAGCATGGATCACGGAACCATTGTCTTTCTTTCGGGTTACATCCACCTTTCGTCCATTCGGTTCAACTCGGGTCGCTTCTTCTGCGGTACGAGTCACGTCCTTTGTGATGCGGGTCGCGTCCTTGGCAACACATGTCGCGTCTTTGGATACCCAGGTCACGTCCTCCTCAGCATGGGTCGTGTCCTCCTTAGCATGGGTCACGTACTCCTCAGCACGGATCGCGTCCTCCCCAGCACGGGTCGCGTTCTCCCCAGCACGAGTCATGTTTTATTCATTCGCCACGGCTCGGGTTGCATCCTCGACGTTGTCTAGAATCATATCATAAAGGATAACAATTCACTTTAGGCCTCCCACTTTGCTTTTTCTCAGCCTGCATAGGAGGTAGAACTTAGAATATTAAGGAGTAATGTCCCAATCACTGCAGTCAGGAACCAGATACACGATTTCTCAGTAAGCCAAATGCCAAGTCTCCCGAAGGTAGCATGTTGAACATAGTTCTGGTATCTTGTGACCTTTACCAACCTTATGTGCTTTGCGTGACTGCATGGATACTTATCCATATCAAACATTTTGCAGTCGCACGTTCTTTTTTGAAGACTCACTACTAATCTTCTACCCATCTCATTTCTCACCTCATACTCATCACTCAGACTATTCAATTCAATAACATCATACTTTCATGCCTGTCCAAACCATTCATGTAACGTTTTCTCAACGTAAGGTGTTAAATTTTGAGAATCATCACCGGTAGCTGCTTCCAACCTATACCTATTGAACCATTCCACTGTCTTTCCCAAACAAAAATCTAAAAGCCCTATGATCGAAAACTTTTTTTTTACTTATTCAACGTTGAATTTATTGACTCGACACCATTAGTGGTTAATAAGTTGTACCTTTCCCCTTCAATTTTCATCTTGCCCACTTAACGGGATCAAGTTCCTCTTTCTCCAAATACTTTGCAACATTAGGATAGCTGCGCAAAGGTCATAAAGGTCAAAACAGTCACAAGGGTCGCAGAGGTACAAGGGTCACAAAGCGGTACAATGATCGTAGAGGTACAAGGGTGGCAAAGGGGTACAAGGGTCGCAGAGGTACAAGGGTCGCAAAGGTACAAGGGTCACAGAGGTATAAGGGTTGCAAAGGTACAAGGGTCGTAGAGGTACAAGGGTCGCAAAGGGGTACAAGGGTTGCAGAGGTACTGATATGATCCCAGAGGAAGCCGAAGACGTGACCAACAACGCAGAAGAGGCGCGACCTGCGGCACGGAAGAAGAAGAAGTTAGCGTGGCCCAAGACACCCACAACGCAGCCCAAGACACCAAAAACGCGACGAGACGCCCACACAGCGCGGCCCGAGACGCCAACAGCGCGGCCCGAGACGCCACCAGCACTAACACGACCCGAGACGCGATTAGGTCAAGATACGTAGGTCCCGTAACCCGAGTTAGAGCCAAGATCGGAAGAGCCTTGATCATACCCGCCGGTCCCATGACCCGAGCCAAGGGTGCGAAGCTTAAAGATGCTATTGTCCATATTCTTACGACCATCCACACACACGAAGAGTATGCATACCGCCATTGTCGGGATTCTTACGACCATCCACGCACATGAGGAGTATTCACATTCACGTGAAGTCACGAACCTAAAGAACGTCATTCAAGCCGAAGCTCAATCCGCAACGGTAATTAATTAGGTTAAGTGACCCGCGTGTACTCTTTTCCCTTCGTCGGTTTTGTCCCACGGGGTTTTCCGACGATGGGTTTTTAATGAGGCCGCGAGTCACTTATTCCCGCACCTAATTAATTTACCCGAGACCCAAGAAGAACGCCTCCCCATGTGCACGATCAGCAAGAAATTTATCTTCTTGTTTGAAGATACCAAGACATTAATTAGAGGCTTTGCATGAAGATTGAGCATTTAATGTAAGTTTTGAATTTGCATGCATTGTTTTTATCTAAATGGTCGGCCACCCCTTGTAGAACAATCATCCAACTTTTTCAATCAAAATTTGAATCAATCTATTGATTTTCTTTCGAATTCCTTGTGAGTTCTTGGCTGTTGGTGCGTAATATCCAGCAACCTTCGTTGGTGTGTAATATCCAACGGTTGTTCGTTCTTCGTTGGTGCGTAATATCCATCGGAGACGAACCGGTAAATCGAGAGCCTTTCGCATCTCTCGTGTGACCATCCGCCCCACACACCCTTGTGCAATCCGTTGCAGCAAGGCATATCCAACCCTAACCTTGTCTAGAGCGTCGATTCAATCGGGATCGCGTCAAGTGGTATCAGAGCTCGTTCTAGCGTCAAAAGGTTAGTTTATTTTCGTTTTGATCTTTCGGTTATAACTTGTTTAAAACCTACTGAAAATCAAAAAGATATATATAAAAAGGTATATCCGAACGTTCAAAAGTTTATCCCGTGAGTGATTAGCTTGAACGAATCCGTGTTATCCGATAGAAGTAACTCGTGCGCCTATATTCAACGTTAGAAGTCTATCATCTGCGTATATATATTTCGTGCGTTTAAGAGCCTATTGAGTACGTATATTTGCGAACGTGTTCGAAGATTTTTGTGTGTGTCTAGTTCGTGTGTTTGAAAATTTATTCGTACGTATCTAGTTCGTGCGGTTGAAATTTGTTCGAACGTGTGCATGTGCGACTATACCCGTACGTGTTCTTTGTCTAGGGTTTGTGTTGGTTTTTTTCCGCTTGTGGCTGCTCCGTTTGTTAAGTGTGCAGGAGCTTACGAGTAGGTACACGCAAGGAAAAAACCAAAGACAACACAGGTGAAATGGAAGGCGAACAAAGCCGTGTCAATGAGAGACTCATTGAGGCTCTCGTGGCTCGCCTAGAGCAAAGTATCAACAACAAGATGGAGGAATTTCGTCAAGAGTTTCAAGCCAAACGTCCCCCACTGCCAAGAAACGTTCCAATGTTCCAGCAACGTGAGAGGAACCCGTTTGAGGAGGAAAACAACTACTACGAACGAGGCAGCTCATCCTCGTCCCGAAGTAGCCACCGGCGGCGACGCGCGCCTAGGGAGCGGAGAGACGACCCGAGGGATGACCTCGCTGGCTTCAAATTAAAAATTCCTGCATTCCATGGCAAGGCCGACCCGGAAGCATACCTAGAATGGGAAAAGAAGGTGGAACTAATTTTCGGTTGCCAATCATACCCCGAGGCCAAAAAGGTTAGGGTGGCGGCTACGGAGTTCTACTATTATGCGCTGAGTTGGTGGGATCAACTCACGATTTCACGACGAAGAAATGGCGAAGAACTAGTAGCGACTTGGCTGGAAATGAGGAAGATTATGCGCAAGAGTTTCGTGCCAAACCATCACCACCGAGAGGTTCATCGGCGGTTACGGAAACTCATCCAAGGAAGCCGTTCTCGTGGAGGACTATTACCAAGAGATGTAACTGCTCATGTTACGGGCTGATCTTACAGAAGATAGAGAGGCAACGATGTCACGGTTCTTTGGAGGACTCAACCTAGACATCCAAGACCAACTTGAGCTTCAACACTATGTGGAGATCGAGGAGATGCTTCATAAAGCGATTCTCATCGAACAACAACTCCAGCGGCGACGCAACCCCCGTTCGAGTTATGAGGCTAGAAAATAGGGCCAGTCACGTGATGAGAAACCGGGCTATCCAAGGAGGGACAGCACGGCTCCAGCAAGCCGCGACACGCCGAAGGTACCGGCCGCGGAACGAGACGCGCAGAAATCTGTTCCAGCCGCGCCGCGAGACAAAGGGAGGATCAATGCCACAACTTCGAGGGCTCGGGATGTAAAATGTTTTAAGTTTCACGGAAGAGGACACTATGCCAGTGACTGTACCAACAAGAAAGTCATGATCCTTCGTGACGACGGAGAATTCAAATCCGAGGACGAGGCGGCTGAACTATCGGACGAGACGCGAGAAGAGGAACTGGCCACGGGAGAGTTGCTGGTTACGCAGCGTTCTCTAAACACGCAGCCCAAGTGTGACGAGCAAGAACAACGTGAGAATCTGTTCCACACCCGCTGTTTGGTTCACGACAAAGTCTGTAGCGTCATCATTGATGGTGGAAGTTGCACGAACATTGCAAGCGCTACGATGGTTCAAAAGCTCGGACTAAAGGTTCAAAAGCATCCGAAGCCTTATAAGCTTCAGTGGTTGAATGAGAATGGTGAGATGAAGGTGACAAGCCATAGGGAAATACGAAGACGAGATTCTATGCGACGTACTCCCGATGGAGGTGAGCCATATTTTGCTCTGAAGACCTTGGCAATCCGATCGTAAGGTAAAACATGATGGATACACTAACAAACATTATTTCGAGTTTAATGGCAGGAAAACCATACTTGTGCCGTTTTAGCCAAAGGAGGTAATGCAAGACCAAGTACACCTAAAGATGCAAAGCACACTTGAACTTAGACCGTCGAATTTTTATGCACGATCGGGTGAGATCAAGAAAACTCTCCATTCCGATCAAACCATATTACTGTTTGTTTATAGGGAAGCTCTTTCGAGCATAGCTAACCTTGCACCGGTGCTGCCGAGTGAGATTTCTAATTAATTGCAGGAATACAGCAACGTTTTCCCCGAAGAGAGCCCCACCGGATTGCCACCGATACGTTGAATCGAACACCAAATCGATTTCGTTCCCAGAGCAACGTTACCAAATCGACCAGTCTATCGAACCAATCCCATGGAGACAAAGGAGCTGCAAAGGCAAGTCGAGGAACTTATGGCCAAAGTACATATTCGCGAGAGTATGAGTCCATGCACCGTACCCGTTCTACTCGTACCAAAGAAGGATGGCAGCTGGCGCATGTGCGTTGATTGTCGTGCAATCAACAATATCACGGTGAAGTATCAACACCCTATCCCTAGGTTAGATGATATGTTAGATGAATTACACGGAAGTAGGGTAAAATTGACCTTAACAGCGGTTACCATCAAATTAGAATGAATGAAAGAGATGAGTGGAAAATTGCATTTAAAACTAAACATGGTTTATACGAATGGTTAGTCATGCCCTCTGGGTTATCAAATGCACCTAGTACGTTTATGCGACTAATGAACCATGTGCTTAGGGAATTCATAGGTAGATTTGTGGTAGTCTACTTTGACGACATTTTAGTCTATAGTAAGAATTTGGATGAACACCTAGGACATTTAGTAAGAATTTCGTTGGTGTGTAATATCCAACGGTTGTTCGTTCTTCGTTGGTGCGTAATATCCATCGGAGACGAACCGGTAAATCGAGAGCCTTCCGCATCTCTCATGTGACCATCCGCCCCACACACCCTTGTGCAATCCGTTGCAGTAAGGCATATCCAACCCTAACCTTGTCTAGAGCATCGATTCAATCGGGATCACGTCAGGTACAAGGGTCGCAGAGGTACAAGGGTCACAGAGGGGTACAAGGGTCACAGAGGTACAAGGGTCGCAAAGGGGTACAAGGGTCACAGAGGGGTACAAGGGTCGCAGAGGTACAAAGGTCGCAAAGGGGTACAAGGGTCGCAGAGGGGTACAAGGCTCGTAGAGGTCCAAGAGTCGCAGAGGTCCAATTGGTCGCAAAGGTTACAACAGACACAAAAGTCACAAAAGTCTTTTTTGTACGTGGCCTTCAAATCATTTAATAGCACTTCAAATTCGTTCAATGTGTATGATGTTGCACATTTGAAGACTGTTTCCGCCACAGTATCACCCTTTGAAGTCTTTCTACCATGCCTTTTATTGATATAGTTCTTTATATTTTACGATATATGACGCATACGAAAACCATGATCAGTTTATTTATACACTTGTTTGACTGCTTTGATCAAGCTTTTAAGGCGATCAGATATCACAACGACATCACGTCCGTCCGGTATCACCTCTTTCAATCTTGACATAAACCACATCTATGATTTGTCCTTCTCTCTGTTGACTATTGCCCATGCAATAGGATATTGGTGATGTTCACCATCTTGCGCGGTCGCCACAATCAATCCTCCCTTGTACATGCCTGTGAGAAATGTTGCATCCACATCAAATACTTTACGCATATATTTCCATCCTCTTATAGCCGCTCCGACAAAAAAGGTATTTGAAGTTTTTTCCATCACTGTCGAGCTGAAGATTTGAGTCAAATCCGTAATTTCTTTATGTGAACATGTGCAACCACCTTGGAAGCCTCTGATAACACGTAATCCGTTATAGTTTCTATAGCATTCTTAGGTCTAGTTTAGAATAGATTATTTATATTTCATTCATTTATTGAGTAGTCTGGGGGAGTTTGATAACACGTAATCCGTTATAGTTTTTATAGCATTCTTAGGTCTAGTTTAGAATAGATTAGTTTAGAATCGACTTGTGCAAGGCCATGGACTGAAAGTGAACACTCAAACACCGAGCGAAGGGAGAGAAACAACATTTCAAGACATGCCCGCTCGGGCATTGGAGGAGTACACGATCGGGCCATTAGCTGCCAATCATCCCCCGTAGCTTTGCACGATTCGGGCACTCAAGGTACACGACCAAGATGGAGTGCCCGCTCGGGTGGAATTGGAGTGCACGACCGGGCGATTTGCTATCAATTATCCCCGAAGGTTTACACGACTCGGGCACTTAAGGTACACGATCAATGATGAAGTGCCCGGTCGGGTGCAATTGGAGTGCCCGCTCGGGTGTGTTGATGCCAAGAAATCCCCGTAGGTTCGCACGACTCGGGCTCAAGAATCACACGATCGGGCATGGTGCCCGCTCGGGCATTGGAGGTGTACACGGTCGGGCAAAGGGCTTGCACGAGCGGGTCCTTGGATCTCAACAAACTTTCCTAAGATCTAGAACGGAAAAATTAAAAGGAAAATCAGATCTAAAGGAGGGTATTCGAACCAGAAGAGATAAGAGCAGATAGAGAGACACTAGAGCAAGAGTAAGAAGGAAGAAAAGACGGATCTACGGATCGGGAGCGAGGAGAATCTACCGAAGACATCGGTTTATGAATAGGGAGTTATCTCTTTCCATATCTATGTCGAATCTAGACTTCTCTTGTGTTTCCTTTTCTGTATCTATGTCTGAGTAGATCCTTTGCCATGGGTTAGAGAGATTTGCTATGTTGTAACGAAGTCTACGCTTAATGAATGGTGGTTGATAACACTGAAGGACAAGTCTACGCCAGTCAGTTCCTATAGGAGAGCTTGAATTCCCTGGATTCATGATAGTACCTAGACCAATTATCTTTTTAGAACTTCGTTACTTCATTAGGCAAACTCTCGACACCCATGGTGCTTAGCCATAAGTTCTATTTCTTCGATTTAGTTTAGTTTAGCTCAATCACAATCCCAACTTTAGTCATCTCATACGTCTATTCAATTAGTTTAATAGCTCATTAGTCGCATTAACTCCTTGTGTTCGACCCTAGTTACTACACGGTCCGTATTCTTGCGGAAGCGTTAGTCTAGGTTTTTATAACTTGATATAACGCACATCAGCCTCCTATAATGTTCAAAGTCATCACCACAAATCTCCTTTTGAGCATTGCATTTGCCTCTTAATACCATCAAATACAATACATTGGCACCATAGTTTGCTTTTACATGAGCCATCAATTCTTTTGTTGGAGGTGTTTCATATTTCTCGGCATATTCCTCATTCAAATAATCCTTAACCAATTCCGCTGTACAGTTTGTAGCTTCAGTAGATTTAAATACAGGTGAACAATTATGAATGGGATGATGTGTTCTCACACTAAACCGTTTGGAATTCGGGATTGCCGCCACACGTAATTTCCATTTATAACCACTTCCGCATCGTACTTCCCATAGCTTCGAATCAGATCTCAATGTTGCATATCTAAAACAAGCTTCAATTGAACCCTTCCTTACAAATGCCTGTACATCCTTCTTGCTATCAAACTCTTACCCAATTTTAAGATGCAATCCGTCTTCGAACTTGAAGATATTATTTTCGACGTCTGCCTTCTCATAAACTACCTTTTCCAAGTTGTTCTCACCATCACCATCCTTATGCTCTGTTGGCACATCAAAATCAACTTTATTACTGCCACAAACAACTTCATCAACTACCACATTCATGGCACACCCACCATCTTATCTTAACCCGCTTGTATGTTCATTATGTGGTTAACTAATGAATAAGATGGTAAAAATCAATGAGTGATTGGAATGGAAATAAAACCAAACTAACTAATTAATGGTTTAAATTCAATTAACTAAACACCATAGGTTTCGAGAGATGCACGATGATGCAATGAAGTTCTAACAAGATCATGGTTATAGATATCATTACGTATTCGACGAATTCAAGCTCTTTCCTAGGGAATGACTCTCCCGATTCCTAAGCCCACTATCTAGCAAGTGTACTACCAATCTCCCAATTGTTTAATCTCACCTACTAGATGCATTAAGGTCGCTATCCTAATTCCTAAGTTCAATTAAACGACCGACCAAGGTTCTAAATCAATTGAAACTTCATATCATGGCTACGTTCCTAAATCCAATTCATCTCCCAATGCAATTAGATTTTTATAAACATACATTCAAGCTACCAACAAGAATAAAAGCATTACGAACAACCAATCAATCCGAAACAAACAAATATTATAACAAAGCATTAAGAACAAAACTTCATTACATATCGGCAAAGCTCTCTAACCCGTGGCTATGGACCTACCCGGACATGAACTTAGAAAATGAAACACGAAAGATAACTATATTCAACATGGATAAAGAATGATATCTCTCCCTATTCTATTGCCAACGTCTTCAACAACTCCTCTGTGCTTCGGCTTTGTAGCTCCGTCCTTGTCTTCGTGTGCGTTATGCTCTCTCTCTACTCTCTGCGTGTGCTCTGCTTTCTCCCTAACCTATTCTACGAATTGTGCTGCTGAAGCTCTCCCCTTTTTTCCCTCTTTCTCCTCTTTATTTTGCTCTCTTCTAGACTCTTGGCCATCTCCTTTCCTTCCTCTCCAGTGGCTGATATTTCCTCTTTCTTACAACAACTACAATTTTCCTTTTTTCGAGTGTTTCCATCTCTTGTTTATCCATTCTTTTGTAATTGTCAACGTTTCCTATTTATTTTCCAGCCATGTATCTCCCATTCCTCTTCTCTAACCTTATTTTATTTTAGTTTAAGCATCCAACACTTTCCTTTTCTTGTTTTTCTGATTTTCCTTTTCTGGTTTATGTAGGTGATGGACTCGACCCACACGGGTTGGTGAGTGCCCCACGCGGGCTGAGTTTGAATGTGGGAGTCCAATCGGGCTGAGCATCATTCCGAGTGTGTTATGCTTGCTGGTGGTCATGCCCCGTGCGGGCTAAGGTACACACCCTGCGCGGGCTGATGATGAATGATGATCTGTTGGGGCTTGACTTGAGCCCGAAGCGTGCTGAGATTGCTGGTCCATGTAGCCCGCGCAGGCTACTGATCCACCCCGCACGGGTTGCCTCTCCTTTGTCATGGAACGATCATGATTTGCAGCATTTGCTCGTGTTTGTGTCCCGGTATCTCCATTCGTTGCAAAACACGAGAAAACGCTAAAAGAGGACTAAATGACGCTTTAATGCTTGGTAAAGTTCAAATCAATCATGAAACTAACTATAAAAAGAGATTAAAATACTATAAAAAAATAGACGTTATCAAACTCCCCCAGATTTGAACCTTTGCTCGTCCTCGAGCAAATCTAGAACTAAACATGAGAAGAGTTAGACAACAACCGGATACTAGCACAAGCAATTTGAAAAATCAGCAACCCTACGCAGCAACACGTCACACGAGCATAGATCTAAGTGCATCGAATTTAGACCCGTATATACCGAAAGCCACTAACTGTGCAATCTTACACATATCCTAAGTTTGTTTCACTAACCCGTAGAAAACATCCCAGCGATCTCCATACCTATTCTAATGCGCAAACAGTTTGATACCATTCTTTAAACAATTATTTTTTTCTTTTTCGGTTCTCTTTTCCTTCTTTTCGGTTTCCACACATTTGTTTTTGAATTTGCACTCGGTTTCTAGGACGTCGAAGTTGAAGAGGACAACCATCTACTTAGACCCAGGCTTCCGATTGGCGCACTCAGAAGGTCTTGTAACCTTAGCGGAGTGAAGAGGTTGCGTCATTGCTGATTTTTTCTTTTGATTAAACTATTGTGAATACGCACGGAATCTAACCCTTAGGACGTAGAAAAAAGCCTCGACCGACCACTTAGACTCAAACCATCAATATCGATGCACTCATGTCAATGTAAAGCTGAAATACTTAAAGAACTTATTCTATTGACAGTGGAGTGTAAGTGAGTGGAAATATAACGATCGAAAGAAAACAAAGAATGAATGGAATGCTCGGAGATATAAGTGTTTGGTATTGAAACCTAGGGGAGGAATACAAATATAGGCTATGGATTCATGCACGACCACTAACTAATCAATATCTAAAGGTATGTTTTAGCAAACCTAGACTTTTTGTTCCCGGTTCGAAAAAGTTGCATAAAGGTGACTAAAGTTCGAAATTTTTCGTACTAGATATCCATCCATCTAATCCTAACGAAACTAACGTCAAAGCTAAAAGAAAACAAAGAACTCAACATCTAAATCCTAATCATAATCATGACACTTCGAATAGTACCCCCCGGCTTGAATGGAACACCGTCCCAGTGCTCAAAATCTAAGAGAAGGACTAGCATGCAAAAACTCGGGGAAAATAAAGGAGATAGGAACGTGTGCACCTGATGTGTGCTTGCTGTGCCGAGTTGATGCAGCGGGGCGTACACGTCTTTCCTTATGTTGTGGATGATGTCGAAGTGGAAAACCTGTAACAAAAGTCCCAAAAGTCGAATGAGACAATATGATACATCGGGGTTGTTGGTAAGGTGCAAGCTTTACATTCCGTTGTGAACTCCAATGTCGAACTGCATTTGAATGTTGAAGAAGGCGTTGGTTTCTCCACCCCAACCGCATAATCGCTCGCGTCACACATGAGCTCAAACGACAGCTCCAAATTCGGCGGTTGTATGATTGGTGGAGAAACCAACGCCTTCTTCAACTTTTCAAATGCAACTCGACATTCCGTTGTGAAATCAAATGGTACATATTTGGCCAATAGATCGGTAAGGGGTTTAGATACCTTCGAGAAGTCTTTGATGAACCGCCCATAGAACCCTGCATGACCTAGAAAACTACGGATGGCCTTAACGTTCCTAGGAGGTGGCAGCTTCTCAATAACCTCTATTTTTGCCTTATCTACCTCTATTCCCCTTGCTGATATCTTATGCCCAATACGATGCCTTCCCAAACCATGAAGTGACACTTCTCCCAATTCAGCACAAGATTTGCTTCTACGCAGCTGTCTAACACTTTACAAAGATTGGTTAGAAAAACATCAAAGGCAGGTACATGAACCAAGAAATCATCCATGAACACTTCCATAATTTCACCATTTATATCGGAGAAGATAGAGTCATGCACCACTGAAAAGTAGCAGGTGCATTTCACAAATCGAAAGACACCCGACGATAGGCGAATGTACCGAACGGACATGTGAACGTCCTCTTTTCTTGATCGTTCAGATGGATTGGTATTTGAAAGAAACATGAATAACCATCAAGAAAACAAAAATACGAGTGAAGAGCTAAACGTTCCAGCATTTGATCAATTAAAGGGAAAATGAAGTGATATTTTCGAGTGTTAGCGATCAGCTTGCGACAGTCAATGCACATGCACCATCCCGTGACTGTTCTTGTCAGAATTAGTTCGTTGTTCACATTTGGGACGACGATGATACCTCCTTTCTTCGGAAATACCTGTACATGACTCACCCACGCACTATCTGATATAGGATATATAATTCCTGCATCTAATAACTTAAAGACCTTTTTCTTAACTACTTCCATCATGCGGATTTGAGGATAAATCCTTTTCAAGTAGGGGGCATCATATGATCCCGGAGGAAGCCGAAGCCGCGACCAACAACGCAGAAGAGGACGTGACCTGCGGCGCGGAAGAAGAAGAAGTCAGTGCGGTCCGAGACGCCAACAGCGCGGCCCGAGACGCCAAAAACGCGACCTGAGACGTGACCGTCACCAGCGCGACCCGAGTCGCGACTAGGTCAAAATACGTAGGTCCCATAACCCGAGCCAGAATGATGGAGGAAGAAGCCTTGATCATACCCGCTGGTCCCATGACCCGAGCCAAGGCCGCGAAGCTCAAAGACGCCATTATCGGGATTCTCACGACCATCCACGCACCTGAAGAGTATTCAAGTTCACGTGAAGTCACGAGCCTAAAGAACGTCATTCAAGCCGAAGCTCAACCCACAACGGTTATTAATTAGGTTAAGTGACCCGCGTATACTCTTTTCCCTTCGTCGGTTTTGTCCCATGGGGTTTTTTGACGACGGGTTTTTAACGAGGACGCGAGTCACTTATTTCCGCGACCTAATTAATGACCCGAGACCAAAGGAGTACGCATTCCCATATGCACGGCCAACAAGAATATCTTCTTTTTTTAAGATATCAAGGCATTAATTAGAGGCCTTGCATGTAGTTTATGCATTTAATGTGTATTTAAGTTTTGCATGGCCTTGTTTTTATCTAAATGGCCGGCCACCCCCTTTGAACAATTATCCAATTTTCAATCAACTTTTGAATCAATTACTTGATGTTTTATCTTGAATTCTTGTGAATTCGTGGCTTGTTGGTGCGTAATATCCAGTAACCTCGTTGATGGGTAATATCCAACGGTTGTTCGTCCTTCGTTGGTGTGTAATATCCATCGGAGACAATCCAGTGAATCGAGAGCCTTCCGCAACTCTCGTGTGAGCACTCGCCTCACACACCCTTGTGCAATCCGTTGCAACAAGGCATATCCAACCCTAACCTTGTCTAGATCGTCGTTCCAATCGGGATCGTGTCAAGTGGCATCAGAGCTCGTTCTAGCGTCAAAAGCTTAGTTCAATTTAGTTTTTGATCTTTCGGTCATAGCTTGATTGAATCCTACAGAAAAATAATATATATATATATATGTTCGAACGTTCAAAATTTTATCCCGTGAGTAGTTATCTTGAACGAATTCGTGTCATACGTTTGAAGAAACTCATGCGTCTATATTCATACGTTAGTAGTCTATCGTGTGCATATATATATTTCTTCGATAAAGTGCCTATTGTGTGCGTATATTTGCGAACGCGTGAGTAGTTATTTGTGCGTGTCTAGTTCGTGTGTTTGAAAATTTATTCGTACGTATCTAGTCCGTGCGGTTGAAACTTATTTATACGTGTGTGTGTGCGATTCCACCCGTACGTGTCGTTGTCTAGGGTTTGTGTTTGTTTTCTTTCCGCTTGTGGCTGCTCCATTTGTTAAGTGTGCAGGAACTCACGAATAGGTTCACGCAAGGAAAACCCTAAGACGACATGGGTGAAATAGGAGCCGATCAAAGCCGTGTCAATGAGAGACTCATTGAGACTCTCACGGCTCGCCTAGAGCAAAGTATCAACAATAAGATGGAGGAATTTCGTCAAGAATTTCTGGCCGAACGTCCCACACGGCCAAGAAACGTTCCAGCGTTCCAGCAACGTGAGAGGAACCCGCATGAGGAGGACAGCAACTACTACGAACGAGGCAGCTCATCCTCGTCCGAAGTAGTCACTGGCGGCGACGCGCGCCTAGGGAGCGGAGAGACGACCCGAGGGATGACCTCGCTGGTCTCAAATTAAAAATTCCCACGTTCCATGGCAAGGGCGACCCAGAAGCATACCTAGAACGGGAAAAGAAGGTAGAACTTATTTTCTGTTGCCAAACATGCCCCAAGGCCAAAAAGGTTAGGGTGGCGGCCATGGAGTTCTACGATTATGCGCTGAGTTGGTGGGATCAACTCACGATTTCTCGACGAAGAAATGGCGAAGAACCAGTAGCTACTTGGATGGAAATGAAGATGATTATGCGCAAGAGGTTCAACCTAGACATCCAAGATTAACTTGAACTACAACACTATGTGGAGATCGAGGAGATGCTTCACAAAGCGATTCTCATCGAACAACAACTCCAGCGGCGACGAAACCCCCGTTCGGGCTATAGGGCTGGAAAATATGGCCAGTCACGAGATGAGAAACCGAGCTATCCAAGGAAGGACATCACAGCTCCAGCAAGCCGCGAAACGGGGAAGGTACTGGCCGCACGACGAGACGTGCAGAACACTATTCCGGCCGCGCCGCGAGACAAAGGGAGGACCGAGGCCACAACTTCGAGGGCTCGGGACATGAAATGCTTTAAGTGTCACAGAAGAGGACACTATGCCAGTGAATGTACAAACAAGAAAGTCATGATACTTCGTGGCGACGGAGAATTCGAATCTGAGGACGAGGAGGCCGAACCATCGGACGAGACGCGAGAAGAGGAACCGGCCACGGGCAAGTTGCTGGTTACGCAGCGTTCTCTAAACACGCAGCCCAAGTGTGACGAACAAGAACAGCGTGAGAATCTGTTCCACACCCGCTATTTAGTTCACGACAAAGTCTGTAGCGTCATCATTGATGGAGGGAGTTGCACGAACGTCGCAAGCGCTACGATGGTTCGAAAGCTCGGATTAAAAGTTAAAAAGCATCCGAAGCCGTATAAGCTTCAATGGTTGAATGAGAATGGTGAGATGAAGGTGACAAACCAAGTGACCGTCCCATTTGCCATAGGAAAATACGAAGACGAGATTCTATCCGACGTACTCCTGACAGAGGCAAGCCATATTTTGCTCGGAAGACCTTGGCAATCGGATCGTAAGGTAAAACACGATGGTTACACTAACAAGCATTACTTCGAGTTTAATGGCAGGAAGACCGTACTTGTTCCGTTGATGCCGAAGGACGTAATGCAAGACCAAATACACCTAAAGAAGCAAAGCACACTTGAACTTAGACCGTCGAATTTTTATGCACGATCGGGTGAGATCAAGAAAACTCTCCATTCTGACCAAACCATATTTTTTTGTTTATAAAGAAGCTCTTTCGAGCTTACCTAACCTTGCACCGGTGCTGCCGAGTGAAATTTCTAAATTATTGCAGGAATACAGCGATATCTTTCCCGAAGAGCACCCACCGGATTGCCACCGATACGTGGAATCGAACACCAAATTGATTTCGTTCCCGGAGCCACGTTACCAAATCGACCAGCATACCAAACCAATCCCGTGGAGACAAAGGAGTTGCAAAGGCAAGTCAAGGAACTTATGGCGAAAGGACATATTCAGAATGTATGAGTCTATGCGCCGTACCCGTGCTACTCGTACCGAAGAAGGATGGCAGCTGGCACATGTGCGTTGATTGTCGTGCAATCAACAATATCACGGTGAAGTATCGACACCCTATTCCTAGGTTAGATGACACGTTAGATGAATTACACGGAAGTAGGGTATTCTCGAAAATTGATCTTAAAAGCGGTCACCATCAAATTAGAATGAAAGAAGGAGATGAGTGGAAAACTGCATTTAAAACTAAGCATGGTTTATACGAATGGTTAGTCATGCCCTTTGGGTTATCAAATGCACCTAGTACATTTATGCGACTAATGAACCATTTGCTTAGGGAATTTATAGTAGATTTGTGGTAGTCTACTTTGACGACATTTTAGTCTATAGTAAGAATTTGGATGAGCACCTAGGACATTTAGAATCGGTTATGAAGTTACTTAGGAAAGAGGAGTTATATGCCAATCTAAAGAAATGTACCTTTTGTACGGATAATATTTTTTTCCTAGGATTTGTAGGGAGTGCAGATGGTGTTAAGGTCGACGAGGAAAAAGTCGAAGCCATTCGGGAATGGTCGAGCCCAAAGACTGTCGGGGAAGTCCGGAGCTTCCATGGACTCGTAGGTTTTTACCGGCGATTCGTAAAGGACTTCAGCACCATAGCCGCCCCTCTTAGGGAAGTTATTAAGAAAAACGTGGGATTCAAATGGGGAGAAGCGCAAGAAGCAGCGTTTCAAAAGCTGAAGGAGAAATTGACTAACACCCCGTTGCTTATATTACCCGATTTTCTTAAAACTTTTGAGATTGAGTGTGATGCATCAGGTATAGGCATTGGAGAAGTCTTAATACAGGATCGGAAGCCGATCGCCTATTTCAGTGAGAAACTCGGAGGAGCAACTCTTAACTACGCCACTTATGATAAGGAGATGTATGCACTCGTGAGGGCGTTACAGACTTGGCAACATTATTTGTGGCCAAAGGAGTTTGTAATCCACAGCGACCATGAGTCGCTAAAGTATCTGAAGGGTCAGAACAAGCTGAGCAAAAGACATGCGAGGTGGGTAGAATTTATTGAAGCGTTTCCTTACGTCATCAAATATAAGCAAGGTAAAGAGAATGTCGTGGCTGATGCCCTGTCCCAAAGGTACGCTCTGTTAAGTACCTTGGATGCAAAACTTCCAGGTTTCGAACACATTAAAGATCTATATGCAACTGACCTAGAATTCGGAGAAACGTATAAAAATTGTGAGAAATTTGCATCAGGACATTTTTATAGGCATGATGATTATTTGTTTTACGATAGTAGTTTATGCGTGCCTAACTGCTCTTTGAGAGAGTTATTTGTTAGAGAAGCCCACAGTGGTGGACTCATGGGCCATTTCGGAGTCGCAAAGA
>CM071864.1:21993828-22045921 GCA_036759665.1 Gynandropsis gynandra | reverse complement strand
ATGTTGTGGTAGCACGTCCAAGATGATGAGCTTAGGAGACTATGATGATGTTGGTGGCGCAACATCTGGAGGAGTCGGAGACCGAGAGATAATATCCGAGGGTTGCTGCAGCGAAGGATCCGTGCTTAGGGGCTGAGACGGCAATGGAGCAATGAGAGGCGGCGAAAAGGATGGTGTAGGACTGACACAAGGTTGGGGGTTGACAACGTTCTTTGGCATTTTGGTTTGTGGGAAGAATTTGGTAGGGTCGACAAAGGGATAGACAGACTCAAAGAACTTAACATGACGTGACACAAATATGCTCGACCTAAGGGGATCAAGACAAACATACGCACTTTGGGTGGATGAGTACCCGAGGAAGACACATGGATCAGACTTGGGTTCTAATTTGTTTCCTGTATAAGGGCGTAACCATGGGTAACATAGGCATCAAAAGACTCGAAGCTTAGTGTAGTTTGGTGGTTGTTGGAAAAGACACTCGTAAGGGGAAGACATACTAAGAGTAGGTATCGGGAGGCGGTTAATGAGATAAACCGCTACGGAAAATGCATAAGCCCAATAGGATAGGGGCATGGAGGAATACGTGAGAAGGGAAAGACCTGTTTATATGATGTGCCTATGTCGTCTTTTGGAAATGCCATTGTGTTCTAGAGTATGTGGTGGAGATGTGTAATGAGAGATGCAATTAGAGGAGAGAAAAGAACGCAAGGCAATGAATTCACCCCCGTTATCGGAATAAAGTGTTGAAATGCGTTTTTCGAATTTGGTTTCAACAAGTGATTTGAATTGAATGAATGTGTCACGGACTTGGGATTTGATTTTGAGTGGATATAGCCATGAATAACGTGTATAGTGATCTACGAATAGGACATAGTATTTAAAACCATCAATGGAATAAACAGGAGATGTCCAAACATCGGAAAAGATCACTTCAAGGGGACGAGAAGTGATAAGTGGAAGTTGAAAATGACAATTTATGGATTTTATTACGACAACAAGCATTGCAAAACAAGTGAGGGGGATCCCGAGACAATGGTAGTCCAAAGAGTTTGAGGACTTTATTCAAAATGAAAGACGACGGATGACCTAAATGAGAATGCCACTCGGACGAAGTGGTCATGACACTATGAAGAGCATGAAAAGATGACGGGGTACTAGATGGTACGGGCCACTCATAAACTCCATCTTTAGTGCTTCCTTTCACAAGTTGCGCCCCCGTGCTGAGATCCTTCACCTGAAAATCATACGGAGAAAATTCAACGGATACGTCATTATTTTTGCACAACTGATGAACCGAAATCAGATTCTTGCATATCTTAGGCACACATAGAACATTCCATAAAGATAACGGTCTAGTGTTAAGAGGTATAGAGATGGAACCCTTGTGTGTGATGGGTAACCCGTTGCCATCACAGACAACTACATCGTCGCTGCCGCGGTAAGGAGAGTGAATGGCAAGGTTGGAGAGATCCGACGTAATATGATGAGATGCGCCACTATCCAGGAGCCATGAGTTTGCATCATAGGTAGAGGCAATGGCATGATGAGCTTGCGGGCGTGGCTGCCAGTTTTGTGAAGAATTCTGCCACGGTTGCATCGGCGGGTTCTCAAGTATACCAGGTGAGGAGACAAGGGAAGCGCAGAGACAGCGTTGAACGTTGTGGCCGTGAACACCACACGCTTGACACTAGCCTTGATAGCCACGGCGTGTTGGTGAATGTTGACGAGGACGGCGAGACCAATTGGATTGGCCGGACGAGCGAGAATTCGGGCGGGACCAATTCTGTGAGCGTGCGGCCGTGGGGGGCCGAGAGAGGGTGCGTTTCAGCAGTAGCCAATTTGGCCTCATGGTTTAGAAGTTTTTCATGAACTTCTTCAACGGATGCAACAATGTCTTTCGCTCGGATTACATCCGCAATTGGCTTGTACTCCTCGGGAAGGCCGTCCACAATTGCATCGAGGAGATCTTCGTGATCCAGCGGTTTCCCTAAGAGGGCGAGTTCATCAGCAGTGGTCGTGATTGCATGCAAGTATTCATCAATCGGTTGAGATCCCTTGGAGCACCGTTTGATTTTGTCACGAAGTTGAAGAAGATGACCGCGAGACGCTTTGCCATAGGTGTTTGCGAGTGTCTTCCACGCCTCATAGGTGGAAGGGGCACGTGCAATGAGAGGCTGAAGGGAGACCGATATGGCTCCAAAGAGGGCTGAGAAGAGAAGACGATCTTGTTGCTTCCAAGGCTAGAAATTAGGATTGTCAACGGACACACCATCGCGGTAGATCTTAGCCGGAGGAACTATGGAATTGTCCTCGATGAAGCATTGGAGATTGTGTCCTTCAAGGAGGGCTCGAACCTGAACATTCCACGTGAGGAAGTTGGTCGGCGTCACCTTGGTAATATTGGTCATGTTCACCGTGAGAAGAGTGATGAGAGGATGTTGTGTATCAAAAGTTGGGGCCGCATCGGAGAGATGAACAGTAGGGTTACTGGTTTGGCCGGCCTTTGGTGGAGGAGGGGACGGAGGCAGATGGATAAGATGAGAGGCGCAAGACGAGAGACGCAAGGCGAGAGGTGAGGCACGAGTCGAGAGACGCGGCGTGAGACGAGAGGTGAGAGGTGCGAGGCGAGGGGCGAGACGCTAGGCGAGAGGCGAGGCGCGAGGCGAGAGGCGAGGCACGAGGCGAGGCGCGAGGTGAGATCTAATCTCGGTTGAAGGCTTTTTGTGAGGGCTAGGACGACGGCCAGGGAGAAGAAAAAGAGGGTGAACGGCGGCCAAAGAGGACAAGAGGAGGAGCGGCGGTGGCTTGAAGAGGATGGGAGGCCGACCGAGAGATTCAAATTTTAGGGTTGTCATTAGATTTGATCAGCTCTGATACCATGATAAGTTTGAATTGTGAAAGTGAATTGTGATTATTCATTAGAATCAGCCTAAACGGCTATATGAACAAAAAGAGAAGATTAGACCTAATTACAAGATTAGACCTAATTACAAAAATTACATTTATGTCCTTGTACATGTATATCCTTTACAGTTGATGTAGAATACCGAGTACACTATACAAGGCTATTTGAGAGTGTCGTTCAAATTAAACTCCACTTCTTCATCTCCGAAATTCAATGTGAGTCTACCTTCAGCACAATATAGGATCGTCTTGGCTGTATTAAGAAACCGCCAACCGAGGATGATTGGGATTTTCTTGTCCTCCTCCATATCCAAGACGACGAAGTCGATCGGGACGAAGAACTTCCCAACTTGTAATGGCACATATTCCAGCATACCCTCGGGTATCCTAACACTTCGATCAGCCATGGTGAGTGCCATTCGTGTAGGTTGAAGATCCATCCTACCCCTAAGATCCAATTTTTCGTATATTGACAATGGTAGCACGCTTACACTTGCTTAACATCGATTAGAGCATGGTTAATTGCATATTCACCTATTTTACGAAGGATCACGGATATACCGGGATCGGGCATCTTCTTGGGAAGTTTTGGCTGCGGCATCGAGTTAGTCACCATGACGGTTTCCGTCTCCACATCTCGCTTGTTTGCAAGCACGTCTTTAAGGAACATGGCATCTGAAGGCATCTTCTTTAATGCTTCGTGGAATGGACTGGTGATGTGCATCGTCTTCAACATCTCAACAAACTTTGCAAATTGAGCATTCGTGTTTTTTGCGTTGCAATTGAGGGAACGCCAGAGGAGGAGGCCTCGGTTCGGGTTTAACGTATTTCGGCTCCTCTTCCTCCTTTTTATGCTCTTCAATGTTGCTGCCCTTTTCCACTACTGTACTGGATTATTCTGCCTTTTCAAACGTCGAATGAGTGGGATGATCCAGTTTCTTACCACTCCTTAAGTGAATGGCATTGATTTGCTCACGAGGATTTGCTTCCAGTCGCCTAGGTAGAACTCCTTGTGGTCGTGCTGCCCCTTGTGCAAGTTGTGGAAGTTGGCATGCCGCGTCTCTCGACTCGTGCCTCGCCTCAAGAGTTCGATGATATGCTCAATAAGATCAGAGAAAATTGCCATCATACAATGCTGGCAAGTAGCCGGAGCGTTGCAGAGGCCAAAAGGCATATGGCAATAAGCGAATGTCCCGTATGGGCATGTGAATGTAGTCTTCTCCTGGTCCTGTGGATGAATAGGAATCTGAAAGAAACTAGAATACCCATTCAAATAGCAAAAATAAGCGTGATTCACCAATTGTTCCAACATCTGGTTGCTAAAAGGGAGTTGAAAGTGGTTATTGCGTGTGGCTTTGTTAAGCCTTCTATAGTCAATGCACATCCTCCACCCCGTGACTCTCCTAGTTGGAATGAGCTCGTTCTTCTCGTTACGCACAATGTGCATTCCTCCCTTCTTTGGTACCACATGTATCGGGCTCACCCATTCGCTGTCCGAGATAGGATAACTGATTCCTGCATTCAAAATCTTTAAAATTTCTTTCTTCACTACCTCTTTCAGATTCGGGCTAAGACATCTATGATGTTCTATGGAGGGTTTGTGACCATCCTCCATGAGAATTCTATGAATACAAAGAGAATGGCTCAATCCCTTGATGTCGTCAATGGTGTACCCCATCACTTTCCTATGCCTTCTGAGACAAGCAAGTAATCCCTCGATTTCATCTGCACGTAGGTCAGCATTCACAATTACATGATATGTGGATTTAATCCTAAAAACTCATATCAAAGAGAGGAATGTGATCATCTCATTTTCGTATACGATTCTCGCATGATTTTAGAGATATTTATGATGAAGTTGCGATGTTTATGTGTGATTTTGTATCCGTTTTAATGCGTATTTCATTCCTTTCGAAGCTATATAACATACACGAGACAAAATACGACCATCGAAGATCAAAACGGATCAAATGAGTGTAGAAATGGACAAGTCATGGCCGAGCACACAACACAGCATGACCGAGCATGCATCAAAGGACACAACACAGTCGAGCATGATCAAGTGCACGACCGAACACTCATACATTACCATGTGCGCGACCGGGCATGGTAAGATGAACAGTTGGGCTCCTTTGTGACATTTTATGCCCGAAAGTTGTGCACCACCCAGGCACACAACATGCATGGTCTGGCGCTCTCTTGGTGAACCAGCAAGGCCGGGCGTCCTTTGGTGCACGGTCGGGCATTTCACACAATTTCACCACCCGAGACTTCTGCACGGGCTCGGCATGCCAAGTGCACGATCGGTCACCCTCTTTTGGAAGCACCACGGTCGAGCATTCCAAACAGCACGGTCAGGCAACAAGGAAAATGTTTCGTCTATATACACGTGATGAGACATGCCCAACCGAGCATGACATCTAGCACGGTCGGGCATGACTTAGTACAACAGCCTATGGGTGATTTTGGTGGAAATGAGTCAGCTAAGGGCTTAAATTTGAAAGAATAAAACGTCAAGGGTAGAGGGTGTTCAGAACATCATCCATTATCCATTCTTCACCATTCACACAACAATCATCCATCCATCCAAGAGCCCTCTTGATGTGAGACATAAGGAGTTGGAAATTGATTCGGGATCACAATCATTTGATATTTCTATGCTCCTTACTCTATTTATATCGTTTAGACTCATGACCATGTAGTAGATTTGTTCTAGAAGAAGGGATTAGCCCATGGCTATCCCGAAACCCTCTTTGAACCAAATATCAAGATAAATACAATAGATCTAAGCATTAACGCATAAGTTTGTACATCCGTTAAAATCCGATATCCCTAACCCATAGTTGGGAATCTACTCACTCATGGAGATTACAGACGAAGGAAAGAACACAACCCTAAATATGATAAACCCTAGGAAACTTGATGCCTCGATCTTCCCTATTGTGTTACCGATGTGTGGATTGATGCTTCTCTCCTTCTCCAACGTCTCCCCAGCCTTTTCTGATTATTTCCAAACCTTTTCTTGCCCTAAGCGTCGCCCCTTGCCTCTAGATCCCTTCTGGTCTATTAATTTGCTCGTTTGAGTTCAAGATCTAGTTTGTTGCGAGAAAGGCGGCCCGCTCGGGTACACCTTTTACCCGGTCGTTCAGAGGCGCACCCGGTCGTGTACTCCGTCCTGCCCGATCGGGCATCAGCACCCGATCGCGTGGTTGAACAGCCCGAGTCGTGTAAACTCTCGGGGATTTTCAGGAACAATTAACGCCCGAGCGGGTCCCTTCTTTGCGCCCGATCGGGTACCTTCTTTGCGCCCGATCGGGTATTACTACCCGATCATGTAGTCTTCGTGCCCAGGTCGTGCAGGGTGTTGCAAATAAATCCCGTAGGTTTTGTGATGTGCGTTATATCAAGTTATAAAACCTAGACTAACGCTTCCGCAAGAATACGGATCGTGTAGTAACTAGGGTCGAACACAAGGAATTGATGCGACTTATAAGCTATTAAACTAATGGAATAGACTTGTAAGATGACTAAGGATGGAATTGTGATTGAACTAAAATAAACTAAATCGAAGAGATAAAACTTATGGCTAAGCACCATGGGTGTCGAGAGTTTGCATAATGAAGTAGCGAAGTTCTAAAAGGATAATTGGTCTAAGGTACTATCATGAATTCAGGGAATTCAGGCTCTCCTATAGGAACTGACTGGCGTAGACTTGTCCAAATGCCCTGGTGTTGGTTTATTAGGCTTCTAACATCATTCAATCAAGTGGTGTACAAGTAAAGAAAGCATTAAGAACAACCATGAAATCTGAAAACATGATAAAGTACCAATTTCATTCATTCGAGTGGCGTACAAGTAATGAAAGCATTAAGTTCCACCATTCATTAAGCGTAAGACTTCGTTACAACATAGCAAATCTCTCTAACCCATGGCAAAGGATCTACTCAGACATAAATACAGAAAAGGAAACACAAGAGAAGTCTAAATTCGACATAGATATAGAAAGAGATGACACCCTATTCTATCTCCTCTGATCCAATCTGGTTCGATAACTCTCTTTCAGATCTGATTTTCCTTTTAATTTTGCCGTTCTAGATCTTAGGAAGGTTTGTTGAGAATGAGTCGTGCAAAGCTACGGGGGTAATTGGCAGCAAATAGCCCGATCGTGTACCCTTCCAATGCCCGAGCGGGCATGTCTTGAAATGTTGTTTCGCTCCCTTCGCTCGGTGTTTGAGTGTTCACTTTCAGTCCATGGCCTTGCACAAGTCGAACCTTGTTACTCAACTTCGTTTTCGGGGTTAGATTGCCATATTCACTCGTGTTTCTCCTCATGTCTTCGTTTCCTATGCAAAACACGAAATGTAGATAAAGTCTTCGAATATACTCAATAAATGAATGAAATATAAATAATCTACTCTAAACTAGACCTAAGAATGATATAAAAACTACAACGGATTACGTGTTATCATTTTGCCCGAGCGGGCACTCTTCTATCCTTGATTTTGCTCTTTTCCGCTCGTTTCTCGGGTGTTCCTTTGATTTCCGAGGCTTGATTTTGGCTCCGAGTGAATTATGTCTTCAAATGTGTGGTTTTACTCAGGAATTCGCCTTTTTATGCTCGTTTAGGCCTTGTCGCCTTAAAACCTGAAAACCAATAAAACGGGCCTGTGTAAACAAGAATCATATCGGAAATGTAACTCTAACTAAGAAATATATGCGAAAATGACACCAATATCTAACCTAAAACTGATACACTTTACGTGTTATCAAACTAGCACAAAAAGTTCGAAGAGTTAGTCATTCCTCAAATCGGCGCGTCACATGAACAAAAGTCTAAGCGTACCAAGTGTAGCCTTATATCTACCGAAAGTTCCGAGCCATGAAATCCTACCAAAGATCTAAGTCTATTTCACAACCCTAGATAACGTCCAAGCGATCTCCATACCAATTTCTCTAAGTTTTTGATATCATTAAAATCGTTTTTCTCGTTCT
Source organism: Gynandropsis gynandra (assembly GCA_036759665.1). NCBI lineage: Eukaryota > Viridiplantae > Streptophyta > Magnoliopsida > Brassicales > Cleomaceae > Gynandropsis > Gynandropsis gynandra. The sequence continues at coordinate 22,038,025 of CM071864.1, read as the reverse complement.
TATTCATTTTTTTCTTTTTTTCTTTACTTAGATCCACGCTTTGTTACTAGGTCGACGAAGTCGAAGAGGGATGGCTTTCTACTTAGACCCAGGCTGCCTATGGCACACTCATAAGGTTGCGTGACCTTAGCGGAGTGAAGAGGTGCGTTATTGAAGATCTTATTATTTTTTTTCTCGCTTTTTATTTTTCTCTTTTCTTGATTACGCATCACTCTAACCCTTAGGACATAGAACAGCGCCTCTACCCACCACTTAGACCCCGAACCATCGATCATCGATGTACTCATGTCAATTCTAACTCGGAATAGTCATAAACTTATCCTAGATGACAGTGGAGTATAAGCGTGTGGAATCTAATAACTCATGAACGCTAATAATATATCAACTAAGCAAAGGCTAGACGGTATACACGGAGATATGACTACTTGGTACCGAAATCTAAGAGGTGAATTCAACTATAGATAAAGGCTTCAAACACAACTACTCGACTAATCAGTATCCAAAACGCTTCTAAGCAAACCTAGACTATTGTTCACGATTCGACAAGGTCGCAAAAATTGACTAAAGCTCGAAAAAAATTTCAAGGTATCCATCTTATTCCTAATCCTAATCCTAATCCTAAGCGCAACCAGACCTGAACGAAAAAAATTTCAAGCTCGAAAAAAATTTCAACGTATCACTCTAAACGAAGAGTACCCCCCCAGACCTGAACGGAACACAGTCCCGGTGTTCAAGACCTATGAGGGATACTCGCATGATAAAAATCCGAGAAAATATAAAAAGGATAACGAGTACACCAGATGTGTGTAGCTTTCTCAAATTGTGATACATCCGGAATTCGTGACATATCCGCACTGTGCCCGTGCGAGTCTCTTGAAATCGCCCGATCGGGCGTTTTGAACTTGACCTAGCCCCCGTGGGTGATTATCGTCTACCCGATCGGGTTTGCTGCAAAACTGCAAAAGAAAACGAGGAAAACCATGCAGTAAAAATCATATGTCTACTAAAATCCTAAGTCCTAAAAATTGTCCATGTGTAAAGAAAAGTTCGAAAACAGAAATGTAATGAGGATGATAAAAAAACATATGTGGCTTGGGTTGCCTCCCGAGAAGCGCTTGTTTTCGGTCTTTAGCTCGACCCTAGCGTCTTCATACGCATGTAATGTCAGAAAGAGGCAAGTTGCATGTTCCGTCCTCCATTCTATCAGCACAATATGCCTTCACTCCCTGCACATTTGCCAAGAATGTTCCCCCAATTCCGTTGTCTAATTCCACGGCTCCATGCGGTGAAACTCCTTTTACCGTAAAAGGTTCCGACCATCGCGACTTGAGCTTTCCTGGAAATAACTTCAAGCGGGAATTGAATAGAAGCACCTGATCACCTGCTTTGAACGAGCATTGGAGAATGTGCTTGTCATGCCACTTCTTTGAACGCTCTTTGTAAATCTTTGCGTTCTCGTAGGCATTTTGTCGCATCTCCTCTAGATGGTGAATCTGGAGAATCCGCTTCTCCTCGACCGTTTTGAGGTCGTAATTCAGCATTTTTATGGCCCAATATGCTTTGTGTTCCAGTTCGACGGGGAGGTGACATGCTTTTCCATATACGAGCTGAAACGGTGTCATACCAATCGGAGTCTTGAAAGCTGTTCTAAAAGCCCAAACTGCATCATCTAGCTTTAGAGCCCAATCTCGTCGGGATTTTGAGACGGTCTTTTCTATATGGACTTGATTTCTCGATTGGATACTTCTACTTGTCCACTTGTCTGAGGGTGATAGGGTGTGGAAATCTTGTGCTTCACTCCATATTTCGCCAATAGTGTCTCGATCACCCGATTGATGAAGTGCTTTCCTCCATCACTAAGCACAACTCTTGGAATGCCAAATCATGGAAAGATGATTCGTTTAAAGAGCATGGTGACTGCCTTGGCATCGTTGGTCAGGCATGCTAGCGTTTCCACCCATTTCGTCACATAATCTACAGCGACCAAGATGTATTGATTTCCGCAAGACGAAGGAAATGGTCCCATGAAGTCGATGCCCCATACATCAAATGGCTCGACTTCCAAGATATATTGCTGAGGTCCCTCCTGCCTTCTAGAGATGTTTCCCGTTCTTTGACATACGTCACAAGCTTAGACATACCTGTGAACGTCCCTGAAGAGCGTAGGCCAATAGAATCCAGCTTGGAGAACTTTTGCTGCCGTTCTTGGGGCGGCAAAATGTCCTGTATAGTCAGAAGAATGGCAATGGTAAAGCACATCGGATACCTCTTCTTCCGGGATGCAACGCCTATATATACCGTCGGTCCCTCGCTTGAATAAGTAAGTGGTGTGCTAGAAACACGAGTTTTAAATATTCCTAGACCACTTCACCGCAAGTATACGGATCGTGTAGTACCAGGGTCGATCTCTAGGGACTAAAGCAGCTAAACTAAGAATAAAACTAAACTAAGACGGAAAAGGATAGAGAGAGATGTGATCCTAAATTCCTAAACTAACCTAAATGGTGACAACGAAACTAGGTTGGGGATAAAGTTAGATATGGCAAACACTACGGGTGTACGGGATACCGGGAATTGTATAGATGAAACAACTAAGAATCATAGATCTATCAACTATTCTTGACAACGGGAAATTCATGCCCTAAGGTGAGGAGTGATTCTTCCGAGCCTAAACCTCCTAACAATGGATACGTGCAACCCTACCTTCCAGCAGTGATTAACCCGTACCACGGCAGCATTACGAACGCAATCATTATCCCTAAGATGACTAAACGACCGGTCAGATTCTCATTAGCCAAACTTATTCTACAACTTAACAGGTCGGGATTCATCCTTTATTAGCTCTAGGTTGTTGCGGATTACATGGCCCGCTCGGGCACAAGTGTTACCCGGTCGTGCTGAGGCTCGCCCGATCGTGTTGCTTCATAGTGCCCGATCGGGTGGCGGTCACCCGATCGCTTGGTTGAGCGGCCCGAGTCGTGCAAACTCTCGGGACAAATTGGATGGATTAATGCCCGAGCGGGTATACGTCTTGCGCCCGATCGGGTAAGGCTACCCGATCTCGTTGCCTTTGTGCCCGGGTCGTGCAAGGTGTGCGGATAAAACCCCGTAGGTTTTACCCGAGCGGGTGTACGAATGGTGCCCGACCGGACACCCTTGTCTCCTTGAAATTTCTCTATTCCGCTCGTTGCTCGGGTGTTCCTTTGGGTTCCGAAGCTCGATCTTGGCTCGGAGTAGATATATCTTCATTTCAGTGTTATCAAACTCCCCCAGACCTAAACCTTTGTTTGTCCTCAAACAAAACCAAAGTCTAGCATAAGAAGAATCTAATAACGATGGACACTAGCTCAAAAATTTCGAAGGGTTAGTCATTTTGCAAATCAACGCGTCACATGGATAAGAGCCTAAGCGTACCGAGTATAGCCTTATGTCTACCGAAAGTACTGAGCCATGAAATCCTTCCTAAAATCTAAGTCTACTTCACAACCCTAGATAACGTCCAAGCGATCTCCATACCGATTTCTCTAAGCTTTTGATATCATTTGAATCTTTTCTTCTCGTTCTTATGCATTTTTTCTTTTTCGGTACTTAGATCCACGCTTTGTTCCTAGGACGTCGAAGTCGAAGAGGGTTGGCTTTCTACTTAGACCCAAGGTGCCTATGGCACACTCATAAGGTTGCGCGACCTTAGAGGAGTGAAGAGGTGCGTTATTGATTTTTTTATTCTTTTCTCTCTCTTTTTTTTTCGGTTTTTTCTTTTCTTGATTACGCAACACTCTAACCCTTAGGACGTAGAATAGCGCCTCTACCCACCACTTAGACCCGAACCGTCGAATATCGATGTACTCATGTCAATCTTAACTCGGAATAGCGAAAAAGTTATCCTAGATGACAGCGGAGTATAAGCGTGTGGGTTCTAATTCTTGAACGCTAAACATACAACAAAGCTAAGCTATACGGTATATACGGAGATATGTCTACTTGGTATCGAGATCTAAGGAATGAATTCAACTAGATATGGGTTTCAAACACAGCTACTCGACTAATCGGTATCAAAAAGGATTCTAAGCAAACCTAGACCATTATCCACGATTCAATAAAGTCGCAAAATATGACTAAATTCAAAAAAACAATTTTCACTAGGTCCATCTTATTCCTAAACCTAATCCTAAGTCTAAACATGTCGCTCTAAATGTACATCGGTATCGTATCACAAAATGTAAGACTACCCCCCAGATCTGAACGGAACACAGTCCCGATGTTCTAGACCTATAAGGGACCTCTACATGATAAAAATTCGAGAAAGCATAAAAAAGGTGACGAATACACCTGGTGTGTGTGTGTGTCTTTCTCGAACCGTGATACGTCCGGATGTAGTGACTCTTGCGCTCTAATGCATTTGATAATGTGAAAGACCTGTGATACGACCATGCAATGCAAACGAGTAGAACAAAGAGCACTAAATACGTAAGTCTGAACGAGCGTACAAGATAGCTAAACTAAAAACAACAAAATGATAAAAAGAGGTCCATAAAGATAAAAAAGAAGAAGAAATAGGAAAAAGGAAGAGGTGATCTAATCCTCATCCGCTCCATCACGGGGAGTCGGTAGGTCTGCTGGCTCTGTCGATGCTCCTTCCCCAGGTGGGAAGTAGAATGCCTCCAGCTCGTACGGGATATGTGGACGGTATGGGATGGCTCCAGTGTGGTAGTCCTGCGGGATCGGAATGTAGGGCTCCTGGTAGTGTGTCATGCTGAGCCGCTGAAATCGCCGGACGGACTCAGTGAGGTAGTAGGTATGCTGGATAGATTGCTCCTGGAATTGCTGCTGCTCTGCATACCTTGCAGCCTCTATGTCGTACCTCTGCTCTGCCATGAACGACTGGTACCTGGTCTCCTCCGCTACGTACCTGAGGGCGTCGGAGACACTTTCCATCGAAGGGAAGTCAGAGCGGCTGTGAGGGTACTCTGGACGCGCGCGTGAATGTGTGGTGCGTCGGCTGCGCTGCCTCGAGATAGACGGTCTTGGTGCGGCGGCGGGAGGTGGATCCATCTCTGCTACCCTCGGGCCGATGTGCCCGATGGTCGGATCAATCCTGCATCGGGATCCCTCCTCGTCTAAGCTTCGTACCTCAATCTCGCTGATGTCGACTTCCAAATGCCGACCGTGCTCGTCCTTGTAGCACCAAATGACGTTGTACCTCTCCAATGTGATTGCTCTTCGGTTGCGCAGATTCTGGAGGTTCAACTCTGGTTCCTCGTCTATCTTGTCCTCGGTCAAGACCCCAAGGTTGATCCCGACCCTCCGTGCGATCATAGTGACAATGCCACCGCACATGATCTTCGTATCCGTGCAAATCTTCTCGGTGGATATGTCAAGGAAGTGCCCAATGATCAGCGATGCTAAGTCGACGGTCGTGACGTCCAAGTCATCGTCCGCACTGTTCGTCTGCACCACCCGCCTCAGGTAGCCCAACTCGGTGTGGTTGACACCACCTTGTGCTCCCTTTCCTAGTATAGAAGAAACTAGGAAGTAGTGAAAATACCTCAAGGCGGGGTGGCATATGTGACTTGCCTTCGACCTCGTCGAGTACTCGCCATATGCTATCTGGGCCCAAAATTCTGCTTGACGGTTCCGGTTGATCTCGGGTAGCTTCGCATACACGCTGTGGGGAATGTCAAGTATCATGGCAAACTGTCGCGCGGTGAGCCGGTAGCTCTGCCCCAGCAGGCGGAACTCCATGAAAGTCTTCTCTCGGTCTCCGGACTCAGCGAAGAAGGCAGTGAAAGTCGCGAAGAACTCCACTGTGAGTTTGCGGTAGGTGTACTCCCTCGCTGTCCGCAATCCCGTCTATCCCAAGGTGTGAAAGATGGTATCAATATGCTCCTTGATGCGGAATCAATGTGCTCCTTGATGCGGAGAGCACTCATCGCCTCGGACGATAAGAAGCGGGATGGGAAGATCCGCGACTGAAGTTCGGCGAACCTCGACTTCATGCAGGGCAAGAAGGACGTCGTCCTGTAGTTGTACTGCTGGTGAGAGGCGGTGATCGGCATATACGGCGTCAGCTCCGTAATCATATCCGACCTCGCTGGCCATCCGTGCTCTGGGTCATGTGCGTCAGATCGACGTTTCTTTGAGCTCTGGGAAGTTTTTGAGGCCATCTGCAAAACAATCGGAAGATAAAAATGAGTCGTGCCCGACTCGGGCGAGAACGTCGCTCGATCTGGTGAATGTCTGTGCTGCCCGATCGGGTGCTAGCCTTGCCCGATCGGGTGGGATCACGAATTCGCGATCTGCAGTTCGCGAATTGCGATTAATCCGACCAAAATTACTCTAAATCTTCCTAATCAGACCTAGATCTAACCCATACCAGTCCTAATCTCAAGATAGTTCATGATTTTACCTGGATTTCGAGATTAGAATGAGGGAATTTTCAGATTTTTGGAGAGAAAAGGGGGAGAAGTTTTCCCGAGTAATCGAGCTCCAATCTTTGCCGGTGAAACGGCGGCAATACCCAGCGGTTCCGGCGACTTGATTCCGGTGTGAGAGGGTCGCAGATGAGAGAGCACGATCGGGTATTGAGTTTGTGAAGTGAGTAGCCGCTCAGGTTACTCGAGTTTTAAACTTACCGTGTAAAAGTACCTCCGCCCGATCGGGCACGCTGAAGACGCCCGATCGGGTACTCCCAATTTGACCTACCTGGTCGGGTCTTGTGCAATGCCGCCCGACCGGGTTCTCCTTAACCTGAAACTGCCCGATCGGGTAGAGAATTCTTGCCCGATCGGGTATTGCTGCAATTTTGCAAAACCGAAAAATATTAAACGAGGAAAACATATGCAGCAATAACCGATAGGTCACCAAGTTCCTAGATCCTATAAAATTGTCCAATCCTAAAAAAAATAAAAAGAAGTCCAAGAATATAGAAATAAAACGAAAGAGATGACTAAAAAGGATATGCACGGGTTGCCTCCCGAGAAGCGCTTGTTTAAGGTCACGAGCCTGACCAAAGCACGCTACTTATCAGGTGGACGTCCTCGACGTCGTCTTGTCTATAGCGTCTCGCGTGCAATATGTGCTCGATATGGTGTGGCACGCGAAATTGCCGAATTCCTTGCACGATCGGTGTTGTCATCCCTAAGATCGTCCATAATACTCTCTATGTTCTGGGCTGCATCGTGCTGTCCAAACATTCTGGTTGAGCTGCTCCTAGGTCCTGTTAAATACTCCATGCAACCGGCTAGGCGTTTGTCGTTCGTTTCCTTCAGCTTTTCCAGAAATGTTGTGCATGTAAGCCCTTCGGGTGAAGGCTTCATCTTTACCCTGGGAGCTTTGTCGATGTCCCAATTATGAGTTGGACGTTTGGTGCAGCTTCTCGGCATCTCGGGATCGTTTGCGTACTGATTTGCCGCTCCACATTTAGCTAGGGTTGTGTGGAGGTCATGGTTGGAGGATTCCTCTTTCCTTTCGTTGTTGAGCGGCTCGGTTGGTACCTTGTAGCTACCTTCTTCAACCGCTACGCGATTCATATCTAAGGAATCCTTGATCTGAGCTTCCTCACAAGTCTCCTCGCCTAAACCTTCAAAACTGCCCTCGGGGAACACGAAATCGATATGGCATGGTTGCTCAATCGTGTCCACTAAGTTGAATTCTACTTCTGCCTCGGGTTTTTTCGTGTACTCGTCAACGTCTGTAGCCTCATCCATTGTCGTGTTAGATTCATCTTCTGTTTCAATCAATGACGGACTTGGCTGATCTACCGTCTCACCATTTCTTAGGTAGATCTCGCTGACATATTCACGAGGATAATATTCCGAACCTTCCGATGCAACCTCTTGCGGTTGCAATGCCCCTTGTGCAAGTTCTGAAGCTTGCACGCCCAATGATCCAAATAAATCGCCTCCACTCCCATGAATAGATAGCCTCGATTCTCAAGCATTTCACGGAGGTAGTTGTACGTGGCGGGATATTCGTGGGCTGCTACGGATTGAGTCGAGTATGGCCGAGGCACATAGGAGCGATTGCTCTGAGTTTGGGGTTCCGTCCATGGCTGGAAATTCCCAAACGATGGCTGTGCATTCACCATACTCTCGGTGTTCCTATACGGGAAGTATGCGTAATCGCTCCATTCGTGATTGTAGGTATTCCCGTAAGGATGAGCGTAGCTGTCATAGATCTCCTCTTCATACCCCCAAGCGTTTTGTTTCCATGATCGCTCTGATTATTGCGGATGGTATAATTCGGAGAACTTACGACGAAACTCGGAAATCTGATACTTCAATTCAGCTATGTTGGCACCCGAAGGGTTGAAGTCGTCCATGTTACCTCGCAAGATAAAGGACATCAAACTCGATTAAGCTCTGTGAGGTAAATTATTTTTTTCATTTTTTGACTTTATTAAAGAAAAGAAAAAACAAAAGCAAAAACAAAAATACGAAAAATAAAAAAAGACTCCGGAAAGGACTAGATCTTAATCTAGCTAATTCCTAGTCTAGGACGTTTTTAGTCCCGGCAACGGCGCCAAAAACTTGGTGTGCTAGAATCACGAGTTTTAAATATTCCTAGACCACTTCACCGCAAGTATACGGATCGTGTAGTACCAGGGTCGATCTCTAGGGACTAAAGCAGCTAAACTAAGAATAAAACTAAACTAAGACGGAAAAGGATAGAGAGAGATGTGATCCTAAATTCCTAAACTAACCTAAATGGTGACAACGAAACTAGGTTGGGGATAAAGTTAGATATGGCAAACACTACGGGTGTACGGGATACCGGGAATTGTATAGATGAAACAACTAAGAATCATAGATCTATCAACTATTCTTGAAAACAGGAAATTCATACCCTAAGGTGAGGAGTGATTCTTCCGAGCCTAAACCCCCGCAGTAGGGACTCTACTCACTCATGGAGAAAATAAAAGATGAAGATAACATAACCCTATACATGATAGACTCTAAGGAATTCGATGCCTCGACCTTCCCTATCGTGTTACCGGTGTAAGGATTTATGCTTCTCTTCTTCTCCGATGCCTCCCGAGCCTTTCTAGATGTTTTTCCAGCCTTTGCTTGCCTTGTACGTCGCGCTCTTGCTTTAGATCTGTTCTGTTCCTTAAATTCGGACGTTTGAATGTTAGATCTAGGTTGTTGCGAATTACACGGCCCGCTCTGGCACCACTGTTGCCCGGTCGTGCAAAGGCTTGCCCGGTCGTGTTGCTTCATAATGCCCGATCGGGTGGCAGTCACCCGATCACGTGGTTGAGCAGCCCGAGTCGTGCAAAGGACAAATTGGATGGATTAATGCCCGAGCGCTTATACGTCATGCGCCCGATCGGGTAAGGCTACCCGATCTCGTTGCCTTTGTGCCCTGGTCGTGCAAGGTGTGCGGATAAAACCCTGTAGGTTTTACCCGAGCGAGTGTACGAATGGTGCCCGACCGGGCACCCTTGTCTCCTTGAAATTTCTCTTTTCCGCTCGTTGCTCGGGTGTTCCTTTGGGTTCTGAAGCTCGATCTTGGCTCTGAGTAGATGTATCTTCATTTCATGTGGTTTTGATCAGGAATCCGTCATTTTAAGCTCATTTAGGCCTTGTCGCCTAAAAACCAAGTGTCCTGCATAGTCAGAAGAATGACAATGGAAAAGCACATCGGGTACCTCCTCTCCCGGAATGCTACGCCTATATATACCGTCGGTCCCTCGCTTGAACGAGTAAGGCTCGTCCCAAAAGTAGGCTTTGACATCGTGTAGGAACTTCTTCCTTGCATTGTGGTTTAGGCCTTGTGGGAGAGTTTCACATACGAGGTAGTTCACGAAATCTGCGTAACACGGAATAGGCGTTCCGTCTATGGTCATAACGACATCATCTCTGAGAGTGTCTTCTATAGGGATCCTGTCGGAAATCTCAAGGCGAGAAAGGTGGTCGGCCACGCTGTTTTCTGTCCCTTTTCTATCGCGTATCTCCAAATCGAATTCTTGAAGGAATAAGACCCACCGAATCAACCTTGGTTTTGCATCCTTTTTGTTGATCAAATATTTCAGCGCTGCATGATCGGAGTAGACAATTACCTTGGATCCAACAAGGTACGAGCGAAACTTCTCGAAAGCAAAGACAATGGCCAGTACGGCTGGCGTAATAGATGGCATGCATCACTTTGTCCTTTCGTTGTCCCAATACAGCCCCCACAGCGTAGTCACTTGCGTCGCACATGAGCTCAAAATGGAGCTTCCAATCTGGAGGCTGGATGATAGGGGGCGGAATCAACGCTTTCTTGAGCTTCTCGAAGGAAACATGACACTCCTCATTAAATTCGAACACAACATCCTTACTCAAGAGGTCGGTGAGCGGTTTGGAAATCTTGGAGAAGTCCTTGATGAACCTCCGATAGAACCCCACATGCAGAAGAAGCTACGGATTGCTTTGACATTTCTAGGAGGGGGTAGCTTCTCAATCACCTCAAACTTAGCCTTGTCGATCTCAATCCCCTTTTCTGAGATCTTGTGCCCTAGAACAATTCCTTCTCGTACCATGAAGTGACACTTCTCCCAATTTAGCACAAGATTCGCTTGCAAACACCTGCCTAACACTTTATAGAGATTGGTCAGACACAAATCAACGGAGGAGCCATGGACTGAAAAATCATCCATGAACACCTCCATAATATCGCCATTAACATAAAAAAAGATGGAAGTCATGCATCTTTGAAACGTGGCGGGTGCATTGCATAAGCCAAATGGCATCCGGCGGTAAGCGAACGTCCCATGTGGGCAAGTGAATGTCGTCTTCTCTTGGTCATTTGGGTGGATCGGGATCTGGAAAAACCCTGAATAGCCATCAAGAAAACAAAAATAGGAGTGAAGCACTAACCTCTCACGCATTTGATCAATAAAAGGCAAAGGGAAATGATCCTTCCTGATAAGCTTGTTTAGTTTGCGATAATCTATGCACATCCGCCATCCTGTTACCGTCCGCGTAGGAATGAGCTCGTTGGTTTGATTTGGCATGACGGTGATGCCTCCCTTCTTCGGCACCACTTGTACCGGGCTGACTCAAGTGCCGTCAGAGATGGGGTATATGATACCAGAATCTAGAAGCTTCAACACTTCTTTCTTGACTACCTCTGCCATGTTGGGGTTGAGTCGGCATTGACACTCTATGGATGACTTCGACTCATCTTCTAAGTGGATACAGTGTGTGCAAATCTGAGGGTCGAGACCCCTGATGTCCTCCAGTGTATAACCGATGGTGGCTCGATATCTCTTAAGTGCGTAGAGGAGTTTGTCGACTTGTGTCCTATCAAGCGCGTCATTGATAATCACGGGGTATGTAGAATTGTGACCAAGAAACTCATACCTGAGCCCCTGCAGGAGGGGTTTAAGCTCAACCTTGGGTGCTTTCTCGGCACTCCAGTCGGGATCTGTGTGAAAGTGGGCGATACAAGGCATATGAGATGTAGCGCAAGGTGGAAGAGGAACTGCCCGATCGGGTTAGGAATAGTATCTTTTACCCCCGTAGGACCTACCCGAGTTGGGCTATGAGTATGCCCGGGTGGGCTCCCATCCAGTCCTTCTACCCGATCGAGCTCATGCACACACCCGCTCGGGTGGCTAATTGCAGCATTTACCCCCGTAGGTATTACCCGAGTCGGGCTGTTAGAGCGCCCGAGCGGGTTCCTGTCCATCTGATCTACCCGATCGGGCTCCGTGACCAACCCGCTCGGGGTACAATTTGTGCCATTTATCCCCATGAGTGGTACCCGAATCGGGTTGTGATCTTGCCCGTGCGGGTTCTTCTGTGGTCGTTCAGTTCGGTCGGGCTCCATGTTCTGCCCGGTCGGGTCCATGCTGGATTCGAGTTCTATTAACTCCTCCATGAGGTTTATGCATTCTTCCACGTCTTGAGACGCTGGAAATGTGCTTCCGCTACACGCTGAAAGTGCTAGCTCCATGGGATGGATGGTACGATACTCACGTGTAATTTCCTCTACGAATTCATCCACCGTGTCGATATGCATCACCAGCCTGCCCTCGGCACAGTATATCACCATATTTGCCGTGTTGAGGAACGGTCTTGCCAAAATGATGGGGATCCTCGGATTGATCTCCATGTCCACAACGAAAAAATCCGCGGGGAACCAGAACTTTCCAACTTTCACTGCTACGTTCATTAGTATACCTTCGGGATTCCACACGGATTGGTCGGCTAGGGTGATTAGCATGCACGTGGGCTGAAGATCTCCTACTCGATTAAGCTATTCAACGAGAGATAATGGTAGCAAGCTCACACTCGCTCCGATGTCAATTAGCGCATGTTCAATCTCGTAGTCATAGATCTTGCAAGGGATGACGAAGTTACCTGGATCAGGCATCTTCTTAGCCAAGGTCGGTGGTTGTATAAGTGAATTCGTGACCATTACCATCTCATTGTCTACGGTCCTTTTCCTTGTTATGATGTCTTTAAGTAACTTTGCGTAGGACGACATCTTCATCATTGCGTCGTAGAAAGGGATGGTAACTTGCAGCTTCCGCAAGAGTTCTACGAATTTAGTGAATTGGGCATCGTCGCTCTGCTTCCTTTGGCGCTGCGGAAAGGGTAATGGTGGTACCCTCAGGGGAGGTGCTATGTAGGGCACTTCCCTCCCTTCTTCCTCCACGATCCTCTTCTCTTCCACGCCTAAAGTTATGGGTTGCTCTTTTGTAATGACGAAAGGCTCTTCTCTCGCAACCACGGGAGGCGTGGGTTGTCCCTTCGTACTGCCACTCCTCATGTGGATGGCATTGATCTGCTCCCGGGGGTTCGTCTTGGGTTTCCCAGGGAGCTGTCCGGGCAGTCGGCTCGATCCTTGAGCTAGTTGTGCCACTTGCATTTCGAGGAGCCGCAAGTGTGTCTGATATCCGTCCATTCTCTTCTTCATATCCTCTTGCTCAGCCCTAATCCCTCCAAACGCACTTTTCTGCTCTTGAAGCATAAATTGGAGCATAGAAAGAATCTCAGAATCACCTGAAGATTGTGCGCGCAGTTGATATCCGTAGTCTTGTCCACTTCATCTCGGCTGGAAACCTTGATTCTGGTTTCTTGCCATTATCCGCGGTTGGAAGTCCTGCGGATTCGCTACATTGCTCGTGTTGCCACACGAGAGGTTGGGATGGCTCTTGATATAATTTTGCTTGTAGCCCCTACGTATCTACGGATGCGTCATGTCGGTCTACATGAAGTCCAGCTATCATCCGATGTATCTCGCCAACTTGCTGCTTCAAGTCCGTTAATTCCGGGTTGGCGATGCCTAGCTCGTTCACTGCAGCTTTAGATGGGTAATCGCGATTGTATTCCCCTACCTTCTTGTGTCCTTCCCTCGCCATGCTCTTGATCAAGTTCTCGAGCTGATTGAACGTAAGGTTGCTGAGGGAACCACCACCCGCTGCCACGATCATGAATCGGGTGGTTTCTAGGAGACCTTGGATAAAACTCGTGATAAGATACTTCTTATCCATTCCGTGGTGTGGGCATATCCGCTGATAGTTTTTAAATCGCTCCCATGCGTCGTGTGACGTCTCACCTCTTTCCTAATTTCTTGTAGGAAAGAATTAATGCGACTCTTGGCAAGAAGCGTTCTATGATCTGGGAAGAATTGTTGCATGAACCATTGCTCCAAATCATCCCACAACGTAATTGATGCAGCCGGCAAGTTGAACAGCCAACCTTGCGCCGCGTCCTTGGTTATCGATCATGCGGGCCATGCACGAAAATAATTGTTTGTGCTTCGGAGCGGTGTAGGCTCCGTAAGTCTCATCGGCAGCAGCCATGTCGGCGTTATTTGCGTTGTCCTCTCCGCTGCTTGCGCTATTGGTTTCTTCCTCCTCAGAGGCGTATGTCTCGTGATTGCTCGCTCTCTCTACCTCAGACTCAGAATCCGCTATTCCAATCGTTATCTTCTTGCACAGGCTCCTTAAAGTTCGCTCGACCTCGGGATCGTAAATGAGGAGCTTTTGAGTGGAGCTTCTCATACAAGGCTCCTGCACAACAAGAAACAAAACACCAAAATGTAGATCCGCGGTAGATAGAATAGACTCGATGAAAGAAAAAAAATGAACAGAAAATGCGAACAACAAAAGAAGACTCCGGAAAGGACTAGATCTTAATCTAGCTAATTCCTAGTCTAGGCCGTTATTAGTCCCCGGCAACGGCGCCAAAAACTTGATGTCGGAAATATCAAGCTAAATATATTTCCTAAACCACTTCACCGCAAGTGTACGGTTCGTGTAGTACCAGGGTCGAACTCTAGGGACAAAGGCAGCCAATCCTAAGAATATCACTAAACTAAGACGATGGGAAGTAAGTGATGGCGTGGTGTAACTATCTAGAAAACTAAACTAATGGTGGCAACGATAGAAGGTTGAGGAAGACTTGATAATGACGAACACTACGGGTGTCGGGATACCGAGAATCGTATGGATGTAACAACTAAAGATCATTAACCTATCGAATTATGTTGATAATGGGAAATTCATGCTCTATTTTGAGGAATGATTTTGTCGAGCCTAGACCTCCTAACCATGAGTACGTGCAACCCTATCTTCCAGCAGTGATTAACCCGTACTATGGCAGCTTTACGAACGCAATCCTAATTCCTAAGTCGATTAACCGACCGGTCAGGTTCTCATTAATCGAACTTAACCTACAACTCAACGGTTCCGGATTCATACTTTAACCTTCCAGAAAAATATGAATTCCTATGTTACTGAGCGGGCAGCACTAGTGTAGACGTTTACGGTGTTGATTGTAGAACCGAATATCAAGATAAATACAATAGATCTAAGCATTAACACATAAGTTTGTACATCCGTTACAATCCGATATCCCTAACCCATAGTTGGGAATCTACTCACTCATGGAGATTACAGATAAAGGAAATAACACAACCCTAAACATGATAAACCCTAGGAAACTCGATGCCTCGATCTTCCCTATTGTGTTACCGATCTGTGGATTGATGCTTGTCTCCTTCTCCATCATCTCCCCAGCCTTTTCTGATGATTTCCAAGCCTTTTCTTGCCCTAAGCGTCGCCCCCTTGACTCTAGATCCCTTATGGTCTATTAATTTGCTCGTTTGAATTAAAGATCTAGTTTGTTGCTAGAAAGGCGGCCCGCTCGGGTACACCTTTTACCCGGTCGTGCAGAGGCGCGCCCGGTCGTGAACTCTGTCCTGCCTGATCGGGCATCAGCAC
Source organism: Gynandropsis gynandra (assembly GCA_036759665.1). Classification (NCBI taxonomy): domain Eukaryota; kingdom Viridiplantae; phylum Streptophyta; class Magnoliopsida; order Brassicales; family Cleomaceae; genus Gynandropsis; species Gynandropsis gynandra. The sequence goes on along the minus strand of CM071864.1, from coordinate 22,022,808 downwards.
CCAATCGCGTGGTTGAACAGTCCGAGTGGTGTAAACTCTCGGGGATTTTCAGGAACAATTAACGCCCGAGCGGGTACCTTATTTGCGCCCGATCGGGTATTACTACCCGATCATGTAGTTTTCGTGCCCGAGTCGTGCAGGGTGTTGCAAATAAACCCCGTAGGTTTTGCCCGAGCGGGTAGAGCTCAGTGCCCGAGTAGGCACTCTTCTATCCTTGATTTTGCTCTTTTCCGCTTGTTGCTCGGGTGTTCCTTTGAGTTCTGAGGCTTGATTTTGGCTTCGAGTGAATTATGTCTTCAAATGTGTGGGTTTACTCAGGAATTCGCCTTTTTATGCTCGTTTAGGCCTTGTCGCCTTAAAACTTGAAAACCAACAAAACAGCCGTATGTAAAGAAGAATCATATCGGAAATGTAACTATAACTAATAAATATATGCGAAAATGACACTAATATCTAACCTAAAACTGATACACTTTACGTGTTATCACATGTGTTAGGGATTAGGAGAAGGACCAAAAGGAAAATTCTAGTCCTAGAAGATCATGCTTAGAACAACCGAGTGTAGGTTACGAAATTAGGGTAGTAACTGTTGAGGGTTAATCGGATGAATCATAGACTGTATGGGGTTTAGTTGGGGTGTAAGCCACGAAAGTAAGGGATGACTCGATTGAATCACGTTCCCATGCTTTGAGAGAGGGTAGGATCTACATTAGAATCGTGAGCCTTAGATATCTTGAAAGGGAATATATGATTAGATAGATCGAAGGTAGGTTTCAGAAGCTATGCGGTGAAACCGTATCCTAAAACGTTTGTCTCTTTAGTAGGAACTCTTTTGTCCATTGCATTATCATATTTGCATTTCATAACCACTATTTCATCGCAACAAGCATTGATTGTAGTTTGATTCTTAGACCGTGTTGCATTAGTCCCTGTGGGATCGACACCTAAATTGCAACACACCTGTCGTGCACTTGCGGGTAGTTTTAGGTTAATTTGTTTAACTTGACACGCATCAAGTCTTTGGCGCCGTTGCCGGGGAAGATTTGTCAACACGCCTTAGATTCAGATTTAGAGTCATACTTGTTTTTATTTTCTTTTGGTTTTCTTTTCTTTTCGTTTCTTTCTACTAATTCTCCTTACTTGTACTTTGTAGGTGCATGAACCCATCTCAAGGTAAGTCAAGTTTACATCGAATCGACTCCGAGATTAAGAGAACGATTAGTCACCAGAAAAAGGGCAAGGAAGAAGAGAGAGTAGACCCGACCGATCCACAAACAAGGAAAACTGAAACGATATATTGGACGGTCATGGACAACCTTAATTACCCGTTGGTAATGTGGCACAATTGCAGCAACCATAGGGTTCTCCACCACGTCGGTTTCGTGATTACGAGGTGCCGAATATGAGCAACGTCCAAACCGGAATAAGGACGCCTACTGTTGCTAGGGAGCAATTCGAGATCAAGTCCGAGATCAAGACGGTGAGAAATAGATGATGGCGTGGTGTAACTATCTAAAGACTAAATTAAATAGTAGCAACGATAGAAGGATGTGGAAGACTTGACTATGAAGAACACTACAGGTGTCGGGATAACGGAAATCGTATGATTGTAACAACTAAAGATCATAAACCTATCGAATTATCTTGATAACGGGAAATTCATGCTCTAAAGTGAGGAGTGATTCTGCCGAGCCTAACCTCCTAACCATACGTACGTGCAACCATACCTTCCAGCAGTGATTAACCCGTACTATGGCAGCGTTACGAGCGCAATCCTAATTCCTAAGTTGATTAACCGACCGGTCAGATTCTCATTAATCGAACTTAACCTACAACTCAACAGTTCCGGATTCATACTTTAACCTTCCAGCAAAATACGAATTCCTATGTTACTGAGCGGGCACTAGTGTAGACGTTAGATGTTGATTCGAATTCCTATGTTACTGAGCGGGCACTAGTGTAGACGTTACGATGTTGATTGTAGAACCGAATATCAAAACAAATACGATAGATCTAAGCATTAACACATAAATAGTACATCCGTTACAAACCCGATATCCCTAACCCATAGTTGGGAATCTACTCACTCATGGAGTTTGCTAACAAAGAAGATGACATAACCCTAAACATGATAAACCCTAAGAAACTCGATGCGTCGATCTTCCCTATTGTGTTACCGATGTGTAGATTGATGCTTCTCTCCTTCTCCAGCGTCTCCCGAGCGTTTCTTGATGATTTTCAAGCCTTTCCTTGCCCTAGGCGTCGCTCCCTTGCGTCTCATCTGTTATGTTCCTTTAATTCGCTCGTTCAAACTCTAGATCTAGGTTGTTGAGAGAAAGGCGGCCCGCTCGGGTACAGGTTCTACCCGATCGTGCAGAGGCGCGCCCGATCGTGTACTCCATCCTGCCCGATCGGGCATTGCTTCCCGATCGCGTGGTTGAACAGCCCGAGTCGTGTAAACTCTCGGGGATTTTCAGGATCAATTAATGCCCGAGCGGGTACCTTGTTGCGCCCGATCGGATATTGTTACCCGATCATGTATTCTTCGTGCTCGGGTCGTGCCAGGTGTTGCAATTAAACACCGTAGGTTTTGCCCGAGCGGGTAGACCTCAGTGCCCGAGCGGGCACTCTTCATTCTTTGATTTTGCTCTTTTCCGCTCGTTGCTCGGGTGTTCCTTTGAGTTCCGTGACTTGATTTTGGCTCTGAGTGAATTGCATCTTCAGAATGTGTGGTTTGACTCAGGAATTTGCCTTTTTACGCTCGTTTAGGCCTTGTCGCCTTAAAACCTGAAAACCAATAAAATGGGCATATATAAAGAATAATCGTATCGGAAATGTAACTCGTGCTATCAAATCTATGAGAAAATGATACTAATACCTAACCTAAAATTGATACACTTTACGTGTTATCAAGAACCCACCCCCAAAGCGCAAAAGAACGTTGCTGGAAATTCGGTGGACAAAGGAAAGGGCATAATTGCGATCATGGAAGGGTATGAGCCTGATTTAGAGAGGCCGTATATTGCTCTGCTGGCGTACATACCCCCTATACAATTTCCTGGTAACTTGAAGAGGCATATCAAAGAGAGAGATAGACGGTAGCACTCACTGAAGAATGCAACGCCATTCTTCAAAACAAGTTGCCTCCGAAGTTGAAGGACCCCGGAAGCTTCTCCATCCCATGCACCATAGGAGACATTTATATTAACAAAGCTTTGTGCGATTTGGGAGATATCAAATGCCATATTCGAGGTCTATAAGTGGGTGAACTTCGAAGATATCAAACCTACCAAGATGTGTCTACGACTAGCGGATCATTCGGTAAGGTATCCGGTGGGAATTGATGAAACTATTCCCACAAAGGTAGGCAATCTTTGCATTCCCGTTGATTTTGTTGTGCTCGATATTGAAGATGATGCTAGGGTGCCTATAATTCTTGGTAGACCATTCTTAGCTATTGCAGGTGCGATGATAGATGTACAACAAGGGAAGCTCTCTCTACGTGTAAGTGAAGAGAAGATTGAATTCAACTTGTCCAGCTCCACGGAGTCATGCTTTCGAGTTGATGTGCTGGACAAGTCGGCGAATGACACGTTCGGTTGAGTAAGTATTTCCGATTCTCTTTAGAGATGCCTAATGCAATTTGCAATGCTGCAGGACTTACCAATGACGAAGTCGAGGTATATACTAAATTCATGAGTGCCATTGAGGCACTACAAGACGCCCCACATGAGAACGCCACATAAAATGCTAATTGATTTGTAGTAAAGAAGGTGTCTAGGCTTCAGTTCGAACATCTTCCTTCTTCTCTTCGACATGAGACCCCATTCGTCTCAAGAAGCGTAGGAGAGTGAGCCCTTCATTGTGTATACATGGAACTCTTAAGGAGGTCAGCTGCGAACCATCCATCGATGATCCAAGGAGGCTACACCAAAGTTTGAAAGAGAAAGGAGCAACAACAGTAATGCACAATGAGAAAGACGACCGTGCTGAAGGATGGCACGATACAAAGACCCTACCTCTTGACTTTTGGCTGGTTGATTTTGGTCTACCTCTTGACTCTCGTTTTAATTCTTTCCCGGACAAACTACGTTCTCGTTGGTTTGGTCCTTTTCAGGTACGAGAAGTCTTCACAGATGGAGCAGTAGAACTATGGAGCGATTTGAGTGGAACGTTGAAAGCAAATGGGCAGCGCCTAAAGCTATAACAAGCCGCTCAACCGATCGAAAGCAAAAACTCCATCTTCCTATTCGATCCACCCATCGCAAGCACATGAAGCATGGAGACGTCAAGCTTAACGACGTTAAATAAGCGCTTTCTGGGATTTCGTTTCATTTTCTCTTCGATTTCGTAGTTCTTAGGTTAGTTTTAGTTTGTTTTTGTTTTTGTGAGTGACAGTCATCCCAGACACTTGTCCGGTGCCACGTTTTTAAATGAACCTTGAACCTAGGATGTTTAAGAAGTTTGCCTTTTCCGTGATATCTTGCATGTTAGAGTTTATTAGTCAGTTGAGGAACGAGTAGGTTGTAAGTCTTTGGGAATCCTAGTGTTACTTATGGGAAGTGATGCAAACTTGTCCGGTGTTGTTTTTGTGAGTTTATCCTAGTGTTACACATGAATCCTAGTGTGTCCGGTGTTGTTTTTGTGAGTTTATCCTAGTGTTACACATGAATCCTAGTGTTGTTTTTGTGAGTGACAGTCATCCCAGACACTTGTCCGGTGCCACGTTTTTAAATGAACCTTGAACCTAGGATGTTTAAGAAGTTTGCCTTTTCCGTGATATCTTGCATGTTAGAGTTTATTAGTCAGTTGAGGAACGAGTAGGTTGTAAGTCTTTGGGAATCCTAGTGTTACTTATGGGAAGTGATGCGTATCTGATAACACGTAATCCGTTGTAGTTTTTATGTCATTCTTAGATCTAGTTTTAGGTAGATTTATTAGATTTCATTCATTTATCGAGTTTATTCGAGGATTCATCTACATTTCGTGTTTTGTGTAGTATACAAAGACATGAGGAGAAACACGAGAGATATTGGCAATTTAACCCCGAAATGACAGGGTTCAACTTGTGCAAGGCCGTGGATTGAAGTGAACATACAAACACCGAGCGGAAGGAGCGGAAACAACATCATAGGTCATGCACGCTCGGGCATTAGAAGTGTGCCCGCTCGGGTAATTGATGCCAAGACAACCCCGTAGCTTTGCACGACTCGGGTGCTCGAGGAACATGGTCGAGCATGTGTGCCCGATCGGGTGGAATTGGTGTGCCTGCTCGGGTTAATTGTCATCAAGATGCGCCATAGATTTGCACGACTCGGGATGAAGAGGAACACGCTCGGGCATGAATGCCCGCTCGGGCGAAAATGGGTGTACACGGTCGGGCACAAGGCCTGCACGAGCGGGTAGAAGCTGTGCCCGCTCGGGCCCTTGTATTTCTCAACTAATTCCCAAGATTTAGAACAACCAAATCATGAGAAATCAGATCTATTAAAAGGGGATTCGAACCAGATTAGAAAGGGGGGACTCAAGGACGATTTAGAGACATAGAGAACCCACTTGGAAGGATCATGTTTTCAGATTTCATGGTTGATCTTAATGCTTCAATACTTGTACGCCACTTGATTGAAGATGTTAGAAGTCTAATAATTCTACGCCAGGGCATTAGACTTTGGAACTTAGCCATAATTTAGGATTTAATCGGTTTAGAATCTACGCCAGGTCAATCGATTGAATCTAGGGATTAAGATAGCGATCGTAATGCGTCTATGTATGTAAGATGCGCAATGGATACATTGGTATATGCATGCTAGATAGTGGACAAGTCTACGCCAGTCAGTTCCTATAGGAGAGCTTGAATTCCCTGAACTCGTGATAGTATCTAAGACCAATGATCTTGTTAGAACTTCGTTACATATACTTCCTAAGAGCTTCTAGCAATCGTGCCTTTTGGGATTCATCTAGGTCATCATTCACTATCACCGGATAAGTAGATTCGAGTCCAAGGAATTCATACCTCAACCCTTGCGGTAAGGGCTTCAACTCCACTTTTGGAGCATTGTCAACACTCCAGTCAGGCTGTGGACGCTTGTTTTGGCTATTAGGCATATCGGAAGTTGTCGAAATAGCGTTGTAAGCCGCTGGAGGCGCGCTGGAATCTGTCTGGCACGCGCGGAGGTTTGTGCACTGGTTTATGGCGTTTTCTTGTCTTAAATCCGTCCACATTTGATCTGTGCTTATGTGTTTATGAGTTGAGAAGTCTCCTTGATGAGGATTGTCCGAAATTCCATCCTTTTCTGGGGTTACGACCTGCTGCGCTCGGATCGCGCAGAAATCTGCTCGGAGTGCGTCAAGCTCGGTGTTCGGGATTTCTTTCATCTTTCCTTCGTCCAGCAGCTTTGTGTAATGTTTCACTTCGTTAGGGTCATTATAAAGTCCCTCTCCAGCTGCTAAGAGAGCCATCTCAAGAGAATCCATGTTCCCAAACTCTTCGAGAACTTCCTCGGCTAGTTTCTCCAAGACGTCTATGTAGAATACCGAGTCTACCATACAAGGCTGTTTGAGCGTGTCGTTCAAATTAAACTCCACTTCTTCATCTCCAAATTTCAACGTGAGTCTACCTTCTGCACAATGTATGATCGTCTTAGCCGTATTAAGAAACGGCATACCGAGGATGATTGGGATCTTCTTGTCCTCCTCCATATCCAAGACGACGAACTCAACCGGGACGAAGAATTTTCCCACTTGCAAAGGTACGTCTTCCAGCATTCCCTCGGGTATTCTAACGCTCCGATCAGCCATGGTGAGCGCCATTTGTGTGGGTCGAAGATCCATCCTACCCTTTAGATCCAGCGTATGAAGGCATCTTCTTCAACGCTTCGTGGAATGGAATCGTAATGTGCATCTTCTTCAACATCTCAGCAAACTTTGCAAATTGAGCGTCATCTTTCTTTTTGCGTTGACGTTGAGGGAATGGCAAAGGAGGAGGCCTCGGTTCGGGTTTGACGTATTTAGGCTCCTCTTCCTCCTCTTTGAGCTCTTCGACGTGGTTGCTCTCTCTCGCTACTGCCCTAGATGATTCTCCCTGTTTAAACGTTGAAAGAGTGGGCTGATCCAAGGTCTTACCGCTTCTCAAGTGAATGGCATTGATTTGTTCACGAGGATTTGCCTCCGGTCGCGCTGGTAGAACTCCTTGCGGTCGTGCTACCCCTTGTGCAAAATGTGCGAATTGCGTCTCCAATTGTCTAAGATGAGTCTGAAAACTATCTAGCCTCTTCTCGGTTTTCTCTTCATTCCTCACCAGACTTTGTTTCATTTCCGTCATCGAGTTAGCTTGAGCTTCTTGGAATTGGAGGATACGAGTTAACACGACGTTCAATTCGGGGTTTGCATCGGATTGATTTGGCTGTGATTGCGATGCACGTAGTTGATGGTTCTGAGGTTGGGGATTCGTCCTTGGCTGAAAATTCTGATTGCGTTGCATCAAACGCGGTTGGAAGTTCCCCGATGAACGTTGTGCATTGAAAGCACCATCGGAATTCTTCTACGAAAGATTGGGATGATTTCTCCACTCGGGGTTGTAAGTGTTACCCAAAGGCTGATTGTTGCTCACATAACTCACCTCCTCGTACCCTTGAATTCCTTGCTCTTCCGGCCGCTCAAAACACCTCGGTTGATTTGCTTCGGACATCATATTGTAGAGCCCACTGATGTGACCTTTCATTTCAGCTAGCTCAGCAAATATGGCATGTGTGTCGTTCACGTTAGCTACCCTTGCTGGAGTGTTGCGATTGTATTCTCCAGAGGTGTTGCTGCCTTCATCAGCCATACGATCGATAAGGTCCTCGATCTGTGGAAAAGTGAGGTTGCTCAAAGAACCTCCAGCGGCAGCTATGATCAAGATCCTCGTGTTATCCATGAGTCCTTGCAGAAAATTATGTATGAGATAACCTTGATCCATGCCGTGATGTGGGCAAAGGCGTTACTTGTTCACGTGTTTTCATGTTTTATTGGTTTTAATGCGTATTTGATTCATTTCGGAGCTAAAAAACATATACGGGACAAAATACGACCATCAAAGATCACCGCTGATCAAACAAGACGAGAAATAGACAAGTCATGGTCAAGCACCCAACTCAGTATGACCGAGCATGCATCAAAGGAAACAACTCGGTCGAGCATGATTAAGTGCACGACCAAACACTCATCCGTTACCATGTGCACGACCGGGCATGGTAAGATGCACGGTCGGGCTCCTTTGTGTCATTTTATGCCTGAGAGTTGTGTGATGCGTTATCAAAGTTAAATAAATAACCTAAACTACCCGCAAGTGCACGACACGTGTGTAGTACTTCAGGTGTCGATCCCACAGGGACTACGCAACACAACCTAAACTTAAACTACGAATCAAACTTGCTAAAGAACGAAATATGGTTTTAAGAATGAAATAATAAAAACAAATAAAAAACTAGTTCTTAAGAATGAGACAAACGATCCACGAATCCAGTTTCACCACAAGGCTACCAAAACCAACAATCAACCTATCTATCATGCAATCCCGGTCAAGTTATCTAAGGCAGACGATCCTAATATGATATCTACCCTCTCTAGAGGCATAGACACGTGATCTAGTCAAGTTATCCCTTACTTTTGTGGCTCACACCTTGAACTAAACCCATTAGACATGTGATTCATCCGTTTTACCCTCAACCGCTGCTACCCTACTTTCGTGGCCTAACCTCGATTGTTCTAAACCTGATCTTCGAGGACTAGAATTCTCCTATCAATCCTTCTCCTAATCCCTAACACATGTATCTACGTGGCCATCGCAAACACAAGTAAATTAAGCACTCAGATAAAGAATACATGAATGAAAACGGGAAGATGCATTCAATGATAAATCAAAAGTTGTTCCGGGATAGCCATAGGCTAATCCCTTCTCCTAGAACAAACAAACTACTCGCTCATGCGTCTGTAAACAAACATAAACGAAATAGACGGTCTAAGGAACATGAAAACCAAACGAAACCGAAGTGTGGGGTTGATCTCCAATGCTCCATGTAAGTCTCCTTCGCAAGAGCCTCCTCCTTCCCTCTACTCCCTCTCTTTGATCAAGAGCAGAATACTCAGTGAATGAGCTCGACCTCTCACTCCTCTCCTCTTCTTGCCTTCCTATTTTCTTTCCTTTTCTCCATTTTCTTTCCTTCTGGACGTTTAGTTCTTCCTTATGATGCAGCAGCCACCGATTGTTGTTGTCTTTTCATGAGTTTCCATTCTTGAATAAGTTGGGTGACGTTTCCATTAGTTCCTCTAGCGAAATATCACTTATTCCTCTTCTCTAAAGTCGTTTTCCTTATTGTATAAGTCCCCAACAAACTCCCATTTGTTTTAAGTCAAATTAACTTATATGGTCTGCCCGTTAGGGCTCAAGGGCTGCCCGCTCGGGCTCTTGGTCTGCCCGCTCAGGCTCAAGTGCTGTCCGCTCGAGCTCAAGCCCCGGGCATGGTATTTCTCGCCCAACTCGTGCTCAACTCGCTGGACAAAATCACCCTAACAAATGCCCGCTTGGGCTAGGGAGTTACCCGCGCGGGTAGTGGCTATTCCATGCCGATTCTTGTCCCGTTTGTCCCGTGATGATCCTCAATGTTGGTACTTTTTCTCGTGCACGTCCTTTAGCTCCGGAATGAACTAGGCTACCCATGAGAAAGTAAATCAAAGGAGAACTAAGCAAGCAACCGTAACTCTCTCCACAAAACAAGAATTCAGACAACGCTAAATCTGGAACAACCGAGGATACTTGTTTCTTTTCCGAGCTTCTTTCTTTCTTTATTCCTTTTGTTTTTTTCTTTTTCTTTCTCTTTTTTTTATTTTATGACTTCTTTTTCTTTTCCTTTTTTTTCTTTATCTTTTTCTTTGCATACACAGTAGGCTTCTAGGACGCCGGATTTGAAGGGATCTAGCCTCTACTTAGACCCAGACTACCGATGACTGTATACTCATGCATCGCGTTCAAGAGTGCAGAGGAGTAGGCGGCGTTTTATTTGTTCCATGCCCATAGGACGTAGAAAGATGATCGCCAACCTACCACTTAGACCCGAGCCACCGAAAGTGTATAAAAGTCGATGCACTCATATCGATTTTAGATCATGCTTTTTAGGCATTATTTCTATCAACAGCGGAGTGTTAGTGTGCGCTCTTAAACTGCAAATAAGCTCGATCTCATACGATATAGTAATCCTGATAGAAAAGTGAAGCAAAGCATCGTCTACACGAAGTATGGCCATCTGGATAGAGAGAATAAACAATAAACTAGCACAGCAACCTCGTCTAAACCCCCACAAGAAACACTAGGATTCCCAAAGAACTACAACCTATTGTTTTTGAATCGACTAATAAGCTCTAACGCTTAGGGAAAACCTAGCTCAAACATGCAAAATCTCAAGGAAAAGGCCAACTTCTTAGGCATCCTAGGTTTAGGGTTCATCACAAAACGTGGCACCGGACAAGTGCCTGGGACGACTCTGACGCACGAACACAAAAACAAACTAAAATCTACAAAATAACCTAAAAACTACAAAATCAAAGGGAAAATGAAGCAAAATGAAACGAAATCACCTGACAAACGTGAGCTACTCCCCTAGACTTGAATTGAACGGCGTCCTCGACGTGAAGCTCCGATGGAGGGTAAGGGAAGTAAAACACGTTTGTGGTGGTATTTTTTTGTGTTTTCTGATTTTTTTAAATGAAAACGGTAAATAGAATCTGAAACTAAAAACTAGGGAAAATAAGAAAAACAAACAGCTGGGTTGCCTCCCAAAAAGCGCTTATTTAACGTCTTTAAGTTTTGACGTCGCCATTCCTCATGCGTGCGCGACGGGTGGATCTGAAAAGGAAATGGAGTTTCCACTTTTGATCGGTTGAGCGGCTTGGTAGAGCTTTACCCGCTGTGCATTTGCATTGAATGTGTCACCCGTCTCACTCCATAGTTCCACGTCTCCATGTGTGAAGACTTCTCGTACCTAAAAAGGGCCAGACCAACAAGACAGTAGGTTGCCCGAGAAAAACTTAGGACGAGAATTGAAGAGTAGAACTAAGTCACCTAATTTGAAGTCATGAGGTAGGATCTTCTTATCGTGCCATCCCTTAGTCATTGCTTCTTTCTTTGGCACATCATGCACGAGATTCACTTGTTCGCTGCCCGAGGTTGGATAAATGGTATCTGCATTGAAAAGTTTTATGACGTCGTTTTCCATTACCTCGTGCAAGTGCGGGTGCAGTCTCTTTTGAGTTTTGGTGGAAGGTTCGTAGCTGTCTTCCGTATAATTTCCATGTATACACATAGAAGAACTGACTCTCCTACGTTTCTTTACGCGTGTGGGTTGCTTTCTCATCTCATCTGCACTCAAGTTAGCATTCATAATAGCATGATATATTTTATCGGGTTCAACATACCCATACCAAAAAGAAGACGGAGGTGGCTCGAGCTCAAGGTTGGACGTCTTCTCCGCAGCAAGACCAGCGTGCACTTCGTGTAGTATCCCCTCACATCAGGCGTCTCCTAGTGCTGCAATGGCACTCATTAATTTCGTGTACATCTCAGCTCCTTCGTCCGTGAATCCTGCATCTTTGCAAACTCGTGTTAGGCATTGCATTAGCGGATCACAAACACTTACTTGATCATGTGTGTCCTTCGATAACTCGTCCAACGAATCCACTCTAAGGCAATACGCCTTGGATAAGGGTTCGTTCATGGGGCTGGACAGGTTGAATTCGATCGTCTCATGTCCGACACGTAAGGAAAGCTTCCCTTGTTGTATGTCTATCAAAGCACTTGCAGTATTTAAGAACGGTAAACCAAGAATAATAGGTGTCATAGCATCTTCCTTTTTTTCAAGTACAACAAAATCAGTGGGAATGAAACGCTTACCTACCATGGTGGGAACGTTTTCAGCAATTCCCACCGGATATCTTACCGAATGATCCGCGAGGCGTAGACACATCTTTGTAGGTTATAGGTTCCCGAAGTCCATCCGCTTGAAACCTGAGTGTGGCATGATGCTCACGCTTCCCCCTAAATCACACAAAGCATTTTCAATGTCGAGATTACCTATTGTGCATAGAATGGAGAAGCTTCCGGGGTCCTTCAACTTCGGGGGCAGCATTTTTTGAAGAATGGCGCTGCCTTCCTCGGTGAGTGCTACAGTCTCGTTCTCTTCGATATGCTTCTCTTTGGCAAGTACCTCTTTGATGAGTTTGGCATGATTAGACATTTTTTGAAGGGCTTCCACGAATGGGATGTTGATGTCAAGCTTCTTGAGACCCTCTAAAAATCTGCCCACTCTCTCTTCGTTCACCAACCGTTGAGGAAACGGTATAGGGGGCTTGTATGCCGGCGGAGCAACGTATGGTTTGTCTAAATCCGGTTTTACTCCTTCCATAATCGCAACCTTACCTTTTCCTCTATTAATGAACGTTCCATAAGCTTGCCCTTGCTCTTTGGAGGGCGAATTCTCAACCACATCACCGCTGCACACAGAAATAGCATTCACGTACTCTCTCGGGTTCAATTCGGGTTTACCTGGAAGCTGTCCGGGATTCCGAGAGGATGAGGCAGCTTGCTGTGCTACGGAGTTCTCTAAGCTTTTCACATGATTGCTTGATATGGTTAATCTCAAGTAATAATTACCTAGACTAACGCTTCCGCAAGAATACGGATCGTATAGTACCAGGGTCGAACACGAGGAATCGATGCAACTCTAAAGCTAGTAAACTAAGGAATAGGACGTGTAAAATCAATAAGTGGTGGGAATGCGAATAAAGATAACTAACTAACTAACTATCGGATTAAGACTCAATGAACTAAACACCACAGGCTTCGAGAGATGCACGATGATGCAACGAAGTTCTAAGAAGATCATGGTTATAGATATCATTACGTGTTCGTGAAAATCAAGCTCTTTTCTAGGGAATGACTCTCCCGATGCCTAAACCCACTATCTACCATGCGTATACCAATCTCCAAATTGTGTATCTCACCTACTAGACGCATTAAGATTGCTATCCTAATTCCTAAGTTCAATCAACCGACCGACCAAGGTTCTAAATCAATTGAGACTTCATATCATGGCTACGTTCCAAAATCAAATTCATCTCCCAATGCAATTAGATTTTTATAATCATTCATTCAAGCTACCAACAAGAATAAAAGCATTATGAACAACCAATCAATCCGAAACGAACAAATATAAAAACCAAGCAATAAGAACAAAACTTCATTACATATCGGCAAAGCTCTCTAACCCATGGCTATGGACCTACTCGGACATGAACTCAGCAAAAGAAACACAAAAGATAACTATATTAAACATGGATAAAGAATGAGATCCCTCCCTATTCTATTACTGATGTCTTCAATAGCTCTTCCGCGCTCCGGCTTCGTCGCTCCGTCCTTCGCCCTTGTGTGTGCGTGCTGCTCTCCTTCTCTCTCTCCCTGTGTGCTCTCTCTTCTCTCTAATTTTTTGTCCTCCTCTTCGTCCCTCAAGCTCTCTCTCCTCTTTTGTTACAGTAGCCACCTCTCGTTGTTGCCTTTTCGTGAATTTTCCAAATCTTCATTAAGTTGGCAACGTTTCTATTAGTTCCTCCAGCGAAATATGATTTTATTCCTCTTCTCTAAGGCTGATTTCCTTATTGTATAAGTCCCCCACCAACTTCCCCTTGTTTTAGGTCAAATTAACTTATTTGAAGTTGCAGGTGACGGCCGTGACCCGCTCGGGCAGGGAAAGTGACCCGCTCGGGTACAGCGCAGACGGTAGCACAAAAACGCGATGAAAAAGGGGTGCACGCTCGGGCTGAGGAGGTGCCCGCTCGGGCTGGCATGCTGCCCGCTCGGGCATGGCTTGTGCCCACTTGGACTGAGGCCCCGATCGTGGTTTTTCTTGCCCGAATCATGCACAAATAGCTGGACAAAATCGGAGTAGTGGCTTTTCCATGCCGATTCTCGTCCCGTTTGTCCCGTGATGATCCTCGATGTTTGCACTTTGTCATTGCACGTCCTTTAGCTCCAAAATGACTGAAAACGGGATGAAAATGATGCTTAATGCTTGGTAAAATTTAATGAATGAAGAAACTAACTATGAAAATAGATGAAAATATTAGAACAAAATAGACGTTATCATTGCTCAAGGATTCCATTTGAGTTTTGAGCTCACTAATCGCTGTCCCCACATCCGCGTTGAATTTGGTTTGAGTTGAATGTTGCTGCATTTGCTCCTTGATAAATTCGAGCAACACTCCCTCAAGGTTTGACGAAGGAGGTTGAGGGGGTTGAGGAGCTTGCGGAACTTGCTGAGCTTGCTGGAATTACTGGTTATTTTGCTGAAACGTTTGCTGCCTTTGCTGAAACCCCGAATACTTTACCGGTTGAGTCGTTTGATACAAAAGATTCGGGTGATTCCTCCAATTTGGGTTGTAGGTATTCCCGAAATGAGTGTTTCCTTGCTGCTGGGATAATTCATATGTTCGAAATCCTCATGTACCGTGCATTGATACGCTACATGCTTCGTATCTCCACAATTCACACAGTACATGGCGTTCGTTGCATTACCCGTTGTCCTGCTCTGGTTCGGCTCATATAGACGAGGAGTGCTGTTAGGCATACCTCTCGGTGTTGACCACATGGTGTGGTTCATGGCAAGGTTATCGATCAGCTCGTATGCCTCCTCTATGCTAAGATCCATAAATGATCCTCTGGCAGCGTTATCCAATGTCGTTCAGTATTCATCCAAAATTCCATTATAAAAGGTTTGGATAACGTACCACTACTCAAGACCATGGTGTGGACACAACTGTAGAAGATCCTTAAATCCACCCCACGCCTCAAACAAAGTTTCTCCATCTCTGGATCTAAACGTTGTGATTTCCCCCTCATCTGAATCGTCTTGCTCGGAGGAAAGAAGCGTGATAAGAACAATGTGCAGAGCTGATCCCAAGTAGTAATAGATCTAGCGGGGAGTGATTGCAGCCAAGTTTTCGCTCTTCCCCAAATTGGGAAGGGGAAGAGACGCAAAAAGATCGCGTGCTCTAAGACTCCGTGTATTTTGAACGTACCAGAAAGTTCAAGGAAGTCTCTAAGGTGCTGATGGGTATCCTCGTGATTTCCACCCATGAATTGCTTCTGATAAAGCATGTTGATCATCGCCTGCTTAATCTCAAACTTTTCTCTACCAACAACAGGCATCCTAATGGCTGTTTGCACGTTGTTCATGTTCAGCATCACATAATCTTTGAGGTGACTTGGTTGAGGAGCCTATGGTTGTCGCGGTTGAGGCACGAGTTTCTGTTGCTGCATATTCCCCAAATTATCGATCGGTAATTGAGGTTGTCCATGGCTATACTGATTATCCATCTCTAATTGATCTGACGGCTCTGTGAAGGAAAAATAAAGAACGATTTAGGTAGAAAGAACGAAAGAAAAAAAAACAAACAAGAAAGACTCTGGGCTCGAATCTAAGACTTGTTGATAACAGTCCCCGGCAACGGCGCCAAAAACTTGATGCATTATCAAAGTTAAACAAATAACCTAAACTACCCGTAAGTGCACGGCCCGTGTGTAGTACTTCAGGTGTCGATCCCACAGTGACTACCCAACAAAACCTAAACTCAAACTACAAATCAAACTTGCTAACGAACGAAATATGGTTTTAAGAATGAAATACTAAAACAAATAAAAAAAACTAGTTCTTAAGAATGAGACAAACGTTCCAGGAATCGAGTTTCACCACAAGACTACCGAAACCAACAATCTACCTATCTATCATGCAATCCCAGTCAAGTTATCTAAGACAGACGATCCTAATATGATATCTACCCTCTCTCGAGGCATAGACACGTGATCTAGTCAAGTTATCCCCTACTTTCGTGGCTGACACCTTGAACTAAACCAATTAGACCTGTGATTCATCCATTTTACCCTCAACCGCTGCTACCCTACTTTCGTGGCCTTACCTCGGTTGTTCTAAACCTGATCTTCTAGGACTAGAATTCTCCTTTGGGTCCTTCTCCTAATCCCTAACACATGCATCTACGAGGCCATCACAAACACAAGTAAATTAAGCACTCAGATAAAGAATAGATAAACGAAAACGGGAAGATGCATTCAAAGATAAATCAAAATTTGTTCCGGGATAGCCATGGGCTAATTCAAAGATAACAAACTACTCGCTCATGCGTCTGTAAACAAACATAAACGAAATAAAAGGTCTAAGGAACATGAAAACCAATGGAAACCGAAGTGTGGGGTTGATCTCCAATGCTCCTTGTAAGTCTCCTCCGCAAGAACCTCCTCTTCCTCTACTCTCTCTCTTCGATCAAGAACTGAATACTCAGTGAATGAGCTCGACCTCTCACTCCTCTCCTCTTCTTTCCTTCCTCTTTTCTTTCCTTTTTTCCATTTTCTTTCCTTCTGGACGTTCAGTTCTTCCTTATGTTACAGCAGCCACCGATTGTTGTCTTTTCACGAGTTTCCATTCTTGAATAAGTTGGGTGACGTTTCCATTAATTCCTCCAGTGAAATATCACTTATTCCTCTTCTCTAAAGGCGTTTTCCTTATTGTATAAGTCCCCGACAAACTCCCATTTTCTTTAAGTCAAATGAACTTATTTGGAGTTGCAGGACGCGACCCACGCGGGCAGGGTAAGTGACCTGCTCGGGTACGACACGGAAGGTCGCGCGGGATCGCGATGGGAAAAGAGGTTGCCCGCTCGGGCTCAAGGGCTGCCCGCTCGGGTTCATGGTCTGCCCGCTCAGGCTCAAGTGCTGCTCGCTCGGGCTCAAGCCTCGGGCGTTGTATTTCTCATCCGATTCATGCTCAATTCGCTGGACAAAATCGCCGTAACAAATGTTCGCTCTGGCTAGGGAGTTACCCGCGTAGGTAGTGGCTATTCCATGCCGATTCTCGTCCCGTTTGTCCCGTGATGATCCTCGATGTTGGTACTTTGTCTTGTGCACGACCTTTAGCTCTGAAATGAACCGAATATGCATAAAAACCTATAAGAACATGAAAACACGAAAACAAGTAAAACAGATACGGAATCATACGCAAAGCATCACATATATATCATAAACATCTCTAAAATCGTTCAAGAAATACGTATGAAAACGAGATGATCATTGTGCATGACCCGGGCACACATCATGCATGGTTGGCCAGTGTCTTAGTGAAGCAGCACGGTCGGGCGTCCTTTGGTGCACGGTCGGGCATTTCACACAATTTCACCCCCGAAACATCTACACGGACCGAGCATGCCAAGTTTACGGTCGGGCATGACTTAGTTGAACGGCCTATGAGCGATTTTGGTGTAAATGAGTTCGCTAAAGGCTTAAATTTGAAAGAATAAAACATCAAGGGCAGAGGGCATTAAGAACATCATCCATTATCCATTCTTCACCATTCACATAGCAACCATCCATCCATCCAAGAGCCTTCTTGACGTGAGACACACAAGGAGTCGGGAATTGGTTCAGGATTACACTCGTTTGATATTTCTCTGCTCCTTACTCTACTTGTTTCGTTTATGTTGTTTAAACTCATGACCAAGTAGTAGGATTTTTCTAGGAGAAGGGATTAGCCCATGGCTATCCCAGAACCCTCTTTGATTTACTTATGAATGCATTTCCTCGTAATGTTTATCTATTCTTTGTCTGAGTGCTTAATGTATTGTGTTTACGATGGCCACGTAGATGCATGTGTTAGGGATTAGGAATCGTCAGCTTTAGATATCTTTATCGGGAATGTATGATTAGATAGATCAAAGGTAGGTTTTAGAAGCTATGCGGTGAAACCGTATCCTAAAACGTTTGTCCCTTTGTTAGGAACTTTTTCGTCCACTGCATTATTATATTTGCATTTCCTAACCAATATTTCACTTCAACAAGCATTGATTCTAGTTTGATTCTTAGACCGTGTTGCATTAGTCCCTGCGGGATCGACACCTAAATTACAACACACGTGTCGTGCACTTGTGGGTAGTTTTAGGTTAACTTGTTTAACTTGACACACATCAGAAAGGAGGGCTTTCAGTGTGTCTTGTAACTCTTCTAGGGCGCTCATGAACTCATTGTAGAGTTCCGCATCCTCATATTTGATTCTTGCACTCCTGCAAAAATGTGTCAAACAACGTGAAAGAAGATCTACAATGCTTATCATCTCGGGCTCGTCTTCTGCCAGATCGTCAATGAAGTCTACCTTGCATAGAGATTCATTAAAAGATGGACCATTCAAAGAGTTTGTCTGGTTAAACTCAATCTAATATTCTCCCACACGTAGGGAGAGCTTTCCTTGCTTCACCTCGATCATGGCACCTGTAGTGGCTAAGAAGGGTCTTCCCAAGATGATAGGGATTCGAGCATCCTTCTCGATATCTAGCACAACAAAATCAGCGAGTATATAGAAGCTACCTCTCTTGTTGGGGATGTTCTCAATTATTCCTTTCGGATATCAGACCGGTCTATCTGCTAGCTGAAGAGATATCTTGGTCGGTTTGAGATCTTTGAGGTTCATGCGCTCGTAGATCGAGTGTGGCATGATACTTACACTGGCTCCCAGATTGCACAAAGCATTGTCAATGTTGATCTCCTCGATAGTGCATGGAATGGTGAAGCTACCAACATCTTTCAGCTTCGGAGGTACCTTGTGTTGGAGGATGGCACTGTATTCCTCCATCAGTGCTACTATCCCACTGTCATCTATACGCCTTTTGTAAGATAGGATCTCGTTCAAGAACGTAGCGTATAACTGCATCTGTTGAAGCGCTTCTACAAATGGGATGTTAATCTATAGCTGTTGATCACATCAATGAACTTTCTAAACTGTTGATCCAACTTTTGGCTTACCAAGCGTTGTGGATATGGAATCAGGGGTACATATGTAGGTGGTGCCACATAGGGTTTCTCTGGTGCTTCATCAGGTTCAGCTTCTTTCTCGACACTCTTGCCTTTATCTATAGATTTCTTCCTAGCGTGTGTCGGTTTAGCGGGCCTTGAGCTGAATGCTTTGGAACTGCCTTTTTCTCCTTCATGAACTCCATGCGTAATGTCTCCATGTTAGACGAAGGATTCTTGTCGAGTGCTTCATGCGGAGCTCTCTGTTGCTGCTGGAAACCCGATGATTGCCTAATAGGCTACGTATTCATGTATGAAAAATTCGGATGATTTCTCCAACCAGGTTTGTGCGTGTTTGAATACGGGTTGTTCACGGATTGCTGGAGGTAATTCATTTGCTCATGTTCGTCTTGTTTAATCATGCACGATATGCCATGTGCTCTGTATCACCATAATTAGAGCAAAATATAACATTATCATTTGAAAAGGATCTATTGTTAACCTTGTAGAGACCCCTGGTTCTCTTCGGTAGCGACCGTAGGACGAAACACATAGTGTGGTTAATGGCGACGCTGTCAATGAGCTCAAACGCATCAGTGACGCTCTTGTCCATAAATGATCCTCCAGCAGACATGTCCATCGTCATCTTGTGCTCATTGTTGACTCCGTTGTAGAACGTTTGCGGGACGAACCATTGCTCAAGCCCATGGTGAGGGCATAAGTGTAGCAGCTCCTTAAATCTGTCCCATGCCTCGAATAGTGATTCTCCTTCTATACATCTGAAGGCGGTTATCTCCCATTTGAATTGGATCGTCTTGCTTGGAGGGAGGAATCTCGCAAGGAATACGGTGCAGAGTTGGTCCCAAGTGGTGATGGAACCGAGAGGCAAGGATTGCATCCACGACTTCGCACGACTTCCAAGTGAAAAAGGAAACATGCGTAGAAGTATCGTGTCGAGAGGCACACCGTTGACCATGAATGTACCACATAGCTCCAGAAATTTCGTCAAGTGTTGGTGTTGATCCTCGTGTGTTAAGCCCATGAATTGATTGTGTTTCACCTGGCGAGCTTGATCTCAAAACTTTCTCGACCTACATCAGGTCTTCGAATCGTTGTTTGGACGTTGTTCAGATTGGGATTCACATCGTCCTTCAGCGGATGTGCAGCTTGTGGTCCTTGTTGGTTTTGACGTTCATCCATCGCGATCAATCCTTCTTGCCTTCCATCCATGTGTTATCTCCACGTGTCCTTCAATTGCTTCTCTTTGTGCTGGTATCTTAGTTTTTTCTTGAGCCTTTTTCTTCTTGAGCTTCCTATAATTATTTTGATTTCTGGATCAATTTCAAATTAACTTGTAGGTCCTCGGGATCTAAGCATGCAGCTGATAAAACAAAGATGCGGAAAACAGTGTGCAAAAACGAAAAAAATAAAAGAAAAGAAATACAAGCGTGTTTATTTGTCTAAGCCTAGCATGTTAACAAATCCCTGGCAACAGTGCCAAAAACGTGACGTGTGTTCAAGTTAAATAAATGTAAACCTACTCCGCAAGTGCACGGAACGTGTGTAGCGTAGAATCTAGGTGTTGATCCCACAGGGATCAGAAACACAACACATTTAAAACAATTGAATCAATGCTTGCAAAACAAATAAAGAGTGATGGAATTAAACTAAACTAATGACGAATAATAAGTTGATGTGTAACCGGTGCAAGGATTGATGCTTCTCTTCTTCTCCAACGTCTCCCGACCCTTTCCAGATGTTTTCCAAGCCTTTCCTTGCCCTATACGTCGCCCCCCTTGCTCTAGATCTGATCTGTTCCTTAAATTCGGTCGTTTGAATGTTAGATCTAGGTTGTTGCGAAATACACGGCCCACCGGGCACCATTGTTGCCCGGCGTGCAGAGGCATCATCATGCTCTGCATCAAGGTTTGGTTTGATGTTTATTGGTGGCGACACAAACTCCATTGCCTCTGATGTTTAACCAGAAGTTTGAGGAGACTCTTGAATTGTTTCTCTTTGGTGTGGTTCACTCGTAGTGATATACTCAATTCTAATTGCTCCATTTAAACGATAGTGTCACCCTTGTCATGGATCTTCTAATCCCATTAAACAATTTCCTCAAAGACAACATCACGTGTCACATGTATCCATTTGTTGACTGGATCGAACACCCGATGTTCCTTGGACCATACTACAAAAAATATGGCATTATCAACAGACGGATCAACACCGTCTGTTGATAGCAATTTCTAATATATTGCAACAGATGCCCGAGAATGTTCAACGATCACAAATGCGTTGCAATCCATTGCAAATGTCAACGGACAAGCAACAGAAAAATCCGGCGCAATGAACTGTGAAACGCCATTGGAAGCCCAAAAATATTATCAAACGGATGTCCGTTGCACTGTGCAACGGATTTCCATTGACAATGCCAACTGATACCCGTTCAAATTGTGAATTTCGAGTTGCCGTGGAATATTTCAACATGACGTTTCAATGGGCATTTGTTGAGGGTTCCCACGGATGTCCATTGAAACTGTAAAGGGTACATGTATAGGGGTATATACGTCTTTTTGTAATTACATCCTTTATTGTAATTTAGGTCTAATACTCTTGTACATATAGCCGTTTTGGCTTGATTCATCAATTCAATTCAGATTCGAATTCTTCATGGTATCAGAGCGGAAAGTCTAACGACGCAAACAAACCCTCCCAAAATTCCGGCCGCCTCCTCCCTCCTCCCTTCCGCCGCCGCCGCCACTCCATCTTGTGGCCGCCGACCATTCTCCCTCCTCCCTTCCGGCCGTTCAACCTCTCTATATCTCCAACCATCGTACCTAGATCTACAATCCTCATCCAAACAGAAAACACAACAACAAACCCTAATTTTCCGGCCGCCGACCTCCACTCCTCCCACCGGCCCGATCTCACCGCGTTCCGGGTCGCCGCCCGCCCCTTGTGCCACGCCGCTCTTCATCACCGGTTAGTCACCTCCTCCAAACCCTAGATCTATCATCATCTCCATAGATCTACAAACCCTAGATCTACCAAACCCTAGATCCACCGCCTCAACCTACCGTCCCGGATCACCCCTCCTCCGCGTCCCTAAACCGAGTCCGCTAGCTACCTCTTTGCGGCCACCGCTTCTCTTTCAACCTACCCTAGATCTAATCTAAGATCTAACCCTAGATCCACAGTACCAAACCCTAGATCTACATCTCTTGATCATCTCCCTCAAAACCCTAACAATGGCCGGCCAAACAAGCCAACCTACCGCCCGTGTCTCCGATGCGGCCCCGACCTTTGATCCACAACATCCGCTCAACACTCTCCTCACCGTCAATATGGCCAACATCACCAAATTGACGCCAAGCAACTTTCTCACGTGGAACATTCAGATTCGTGCCCTCCTTGAAGGACATAATCTTCAATGTTTCATCGAGGATAACTCAATTGTTCCTCCGGCGAAAATTCAACGTGATGGAATAACCGTTGACAACCCTAACTTTCAACCGTGGAAGCAACAAGATCGTCTCCTGTTTTCAGCCTTGTTTGGGGCAATTTCAGCCTCTCTCCAGCCCCTAATAGCACGTGCACCGTCCACCTATGAGGCATGGAAGACGCTTACTAACACATACGGTAAAGCGTCTCGCGGTCACATTCTCCCACTCCGTGACAAGATCAAGCGCTCATCAAAGGGATCCCAATCCATTGATGAGTACCTACGTGCCATCACCACTACTGTTGATGAGCTTGCCTTATTGGGAAAGCCACTTGATCACGAAGATGTCCTTGATGCGATCCTCGACGGTCTTCCCGAAGAGTATAAGCCGATTGCGGATGTCATTCGTGCAAAGGATACCGCTGCATCCGTTGAAGAAGTTCATGAGAAACTTCTAAATCATGAAGCCAAATTGGCTACTGTTGAACCGCATCCACTTTTGGCCGTTGCACCCATCACGGCCAACCCTAGCTCCATGCGCTCTTCCAATTGGTCTCGCCCGGAATCTCGCTCGTCCGGCTCTACCAATTGGTCTCGTCCGGAATCTCGTTCATACGGCTCATCCAATTGGTCTCGACGTCCTCGTCAACGTTCACCAACACGTCGTGGCTATCAAGGCAAATGTCAAGCGTGTGGTGTTCAAGGACACAGCGTTCAACGCTGTCCACGCTTCCGTCTCGTCTCCTTCCCCGGAATTCTAGAAAATCCACCGACGCAACATTGGCAGCATCTCTCTTCACATTGGGAACCACGACCGCAAGCTCATCATGCTGCCGTCTCATCCTATGATGCCAACTCGTGGATATTGGACAGTGGAGCATCTCATCACATTACATCGGATCTCTCCAATCTTGCTCTCCACTCCCCGTACCGCGGCAATGATGATGTGGTTGTTGGTGATGGAAATGGCTTATCCATCACACATACGGGTTCTATTTCTTTACCCCTTGATACTAGGCCGTTAACATTAAGTAATGTTTTATGTGTGCCTAAGATATGCAAGAACTTGATTTCGGTCAATCAACTTTGCAAGACTAATGACGTGTCCGTTGAATTTACTCCTTGTGATTTTCAGGTGAAGGATCTCAGCACGGGGGCGCAACTTCTGAAAGGAAGCGCTAAATGTGGAGTTTATGAGTGGCCCGCCCCATCTAGTACCTTGCTTTCTCCCTACGCATTTCATAGTGTCAAGACCACTTCGTCCGAGTGGCATTCCCGTTTAGGTCATCCGTCGTCTTTGATTTTGAATAAAGTTATTAAAACATTTGATTTACCATTGTCTCGGGATTCCTCTCATGTGTTTTGCAATGCGTGTTGCCGTAATAAAAGTCATAAATTGCCATTTTCCACTTCTACTCTTACTACATCTCGGCCACTTGAAGTTATTTATTCCGATGTTTGGACATCTCCAATTCATTCTATTGATGGCTTCAAATATTATGTCATTTTTGTGGACCATTTTACACGTTATTCTTGGTTGTATCCACTTAAAACCAAATCTCAAGTTCGTGACACCTTCATTCAATTCAAAACACTCGTTGAAAACAGATTTGAAAAACGCATTTCAACACTCTATTCGGATAACGGAGGTGAATTCATTGCCTTACGTTCTTTTTTATCATCTCATGGTATTTCTCATTTCACCTCTCCACCACATACTCCCGAGCACAATGGTATATCGGAAAGACGACATAGGCATGTTGTAGAAACCGGTCTTTCACTTCTCATGCATTCCTCCATGCCCTTAACCTATTGGTCGTATGCTTTTTGTACGGCAACTTACCTCATTAACCGTCTCCCGACACCGACCCTTAACTTGTCTTCCCCGTATGAGTGTCTCTTCCAAAAACCACCAAACTATACCAAACTTCGTGTCTTTGGATGTCTATGTTACCCTTGGTTACGTCCCTATACAGCGAACAAATTAGAACCCAAATCCGATCCATGTGTCTTCCTAGGGTACTCATCCACTCAAAGTGCATACGTGTGTTTTGATCCGCTTAGGTCGCGCTTTTTCATCTCCCGTCATGTTCACTTCATTGAGTCTATCTATCCCTTTGCCGAGCCAACTAAATTTTTCCCCCAACACACCAAAACACCCATGGCAATCACCTCTACCCATAGTGTCACCCCTACTTCCTCATTCTCGCCACCACTCATAGCTCCATTGCCGGTTCAGCCCCTAAGCTCGGATTCTTCACCGCGGCAATCCTCGGATATTGGCTCTCCGTCTTTGGATTCTCCTCATAATGAGCCATCAACGTCGACACAGTCTCCCGAGCTTATTATCTTGGACGTGCCCCAGCCACGTACTCGCGTCAATTCACATCCGATGGTTACTCGTTCTAAGAGTAATGTTGCTAATCGAAATAACCGATCTGCCCTTGTAGCTCAGGTTGAAAGTGAACCGTCTAATATCACTCAAGCCTTGAAAGATCCTCGATGGCGTGCTGCAATGGATTCTGAGTTACAAGCCTTACAACGCAACAATACGTGGCAGCTTGTTCCCGCAGAACAAGCTAAGAATGTCGTTGGTTGTAGATGGGTATTTCGAATCAAACGCCAGCAAGATGGATCCGTGGAACGTTTTAAAGCTCGACTTGTTGCCAAAGGCTTTCATCAAAGACCGGGCATCGATTATCATGAGACATTCAGTCCGGTTGTCAAACCTACAACCATCCGCACCATATTGAGCATTGCGGTCTCTCGTGGATGGTCTCTTCGACAACTTGATGTCAATAACGCCTTTCTTCAAGGGCGTCTTATGGAGGAGGTATACATGTCTCAACCCCCGGGTTTTACTGATCCAACACATCCTACTCATGTATGTAGACTTCAGCGAGCTATCTATGGCCTCAAACAAGCTCCTCGAGCATGGTATTCGGAACTTCGCACTTTTCTTCTTGCTCGCGGCTTCAGCAACTCTTTGGCGGATACCTCCTTGTTCATCCTCAACACCACCGCGCTACAATTGTATGTGCTGGTGTATGTTGATGATATTGTTGTTACAGGTAATTGCTCATCGCAAGTCCAACATTTCATTGATGCCCTAGCCGCCCGCTTCTCCATCAAGGACTTGGGTGACTTATCATATTTTCTCGGAGTTGAAGCAACGCGAACTTCTCATGGTCTTCAATTAACTCAAAGGAGTACATTCAGGATCTTCTCAATCGTTGTCTCATGCATGAAGCAAAGCCGGTTCCTACGCCCATGCCGTCTTCATCTCGTTTGACACTAGACACCGGGATTTCACTCTCTAATCCCACGGAGTACCGCTCCATTGTTGGCGGCCTACAATATCTATCTCTCACAAGACCGGATGTTAGTTTTTGCTGTCAACAAGCTGTCTCAATTCATGCATGCTCCCACGGATATCCATTGGCAAGCCGTCAAAAGAGTTCTACGCTATCTTGCTGGCACGAAAGATAGAGGTATCTTCTTATCCGCCAAGAACAACCTCTCTTTACATGCCTTTACCGATGCAGATTGGGCTGGAGATTCACTTGATCTCAAGTCCACTGGGGCGTATCTACTTTTCCTTGGTGCACATCCTATTTCTTGGTCGTCTAAGAAGCAAACAGGACTCTCCCGCTCGTCTACCGAAGCTGAATACCGCTCCATTGCGTCCACAGCCGCGGAAGTTCTATGGGTTCTTGCCTTACTATCCGAGATTGGAGTCACGTCATCATCACCACCTACCATCTATTGTGACAACATTGGAGCAACATACCTCAGTGCCAAGCCCGTCTTTCACTCCCGAATGAAGCACTTGGCGCTAGACTATCTCTTTGTCCGTGGCCTAGTCGAGTTGAACACTATTCGGGTCACACATGTTCGAGCTTCTCTGACATTCTCACAAAGCCTCTCTCGAGGCTTCCGTTTCAGATTTTGTGTTCCAAGATTGGACTCCCCGAGGG
Source organism: Gynandropsis gynandra (assembly GCA_036759665.1). Classification (NCBI taxonomy): domain Eukaryota; kingdom Viridiplantae; phylum Streptophyta; class Magnoliopsida; order Brassicales; family Cleomaceae; genus Gynandropsis; species Gynandropsis gynandra. The sequence goes on along the minus strand of CM071864.1, from coordinate 21,996,512 downwards.
TGCTCCATCTTGAGGGGGCGTGTAAAGGGTACATGTATAGGGGTATATACGTCTTTTTTGTAATTACATCTCTTATTGTAATTTAGGTCTAATACTCTTGTACATATAGCCGTTTGGCTTGATTCATGCAATCCATTCAGATTTGAATTCTTCAAATATATCTATAAAATATATGCGAAAACGGCACTAAAACCTATCCTAAAATTGATACACTTTCAGTGTTATCACCGACCGTGCAGGTGTGCAGTGCATGTGAAGAAGTAGAAAAAGTCGAGAGCTTCAATTGTGACACACGTCATGTCAGCTATCGATTGTCAATAAAATGCCACAAAATCGAGGGTATTGTTTACCCTGGATTCGCCTTTGTATATATTTAGATATAGGGACTTATTTCATGAATTTATTTGTACATATTTTGGCTTTAATCTTATTTCCCTGAACTTTTCCTCTCATTCTACTTCCTTAAACGATCATTATTAATCTGAAATATTTATCACATTTCTTCTTCTATTAAATATCCGTTAATTTTTCTGTTAAATCTTTTTAAAACAGCCTATTTCATCCATTATTATATGACTTCTAGCTTATTTCCCCTCGAACTATATAACCTCTAGCCTATTCCCTCCAATCTATATAACTTATAGCCTATTATGCCAAAAGATTATACATTCAGTCTATTTTCTCCCAAAGATTGTACATTCAGCCTATTTTTGGTTATTATAAACGTAACATATTGTCTTTAATCGTAACATATTTTTAAAATTTTGTTATTATAAACATAACATTTTTTAATAATAATGTATTACTTGGTAAAGCTTTTGATGACAAGGAGCTAAGTGGTCGAACGGGTAAAATGGTCGCAGGGTCAAGGGTCGAACGGGTAAATGGGTCGCAAAGGTACAAGGCGACCCATTTACCCGTTCGACCCTTGACCCTGCGACCCTTGTACCTCTGCGACCCTTGTACCTATGCGTCCCTTGTCCCTCAACGACCCTTGTCCCTCTGCGACCATTGGACCCCTGCAACCCTTTACACTTTATTATTAAAAAAGTTTTTACGAATTCTATGCATAACTTTAAAAAAATAACAATGTACAAAGTTGAATTATCCATTCCCAAAAATTAAAAATTATTTACAAATAATATGAATAAACTGTTAAAAAAGAACAATGTACCAAATCACATCTTCCATAATCAAAGAATAGAAGTTTTTTATAAAGTTATTTACAAACGACCCTTGGATTGTGCGACCCTTGTCCCCTTCCGACCCTTGGACCTCTACGACCCTTGTCCCTCAACGACCCTTGGACCCCTCCGACCGTTGGACCCATGCGACCTTGGACCTGTGCGACCACTTTGACCTATGCGACCACTTGGACCTCTGCGACACCTTGGACCTCTGTGACCCTTGTATCCTACGACCCTTGTACCTCTGGGACTACTTGGACCCTTGCGACCCTTGTCCCTCAGCGACCCTTTTCCCTCTCCAACCCTTGGACCCGTGCGACCTTGGACCTCTGCGACCACTTGGACCTCTGCGACCCATTGTACCTCTGTGACCACTTGGACCCCTGCGACCACTTGGACCTCTACGACCCTTGTCTCCCTTCGACCCTTGTACCTCTGTTACCCTTGTTACAATAATATTAAAACCGAAAACAAAACAGCGTGACTGACAATAATACTTTCTACTGAATAATACTAAAAAACAAACCAAATATAAACATGAATTTCAAGTTCAAGAAATGTTGTTGTTCAAATAATGTTTAAAGCAATAAAAAAACGGAATTCAAACTATGTTATTAGGGAAAACCAAAGACAAGGTATATCTGCTGCGGGGACTAGTTGGACTCTGAGGGAACAACCCACAATCAGTCCATGATCGTGACAAAAATTTCTCCAACTCGTGCTGATGCTAACGCCACAATGTGCCAAGCCTTAGAAATGCCTCCCACACCAGTTCGTAATTGATTGTCAGATGTACCTTCCATCGTCTACCGCAAAGACCTCTCGGCCTAGTAAACCCTATCGATAGTGTCTGCGATAACCAAATAAATTTACAACGATGCCAAACTAATGCATCTACGGCCAGATTTAGTGAATCAAATAAATCGGTTTGAGGTCACTTACAAATGAATCTACACTCAGATTTGAACGTGTGACTGGTGCCGTGAAAATCCTTTGCGCAGAAGAAGATGACCCTGCTTCTGCGTATGATGATGAAATATATGATGCATATTTTAGAAACCATATCAGCTTCGTGACAAAAAACTACGAAATCCCGAAGACGAAAATCATGGTCCTTGGAGAAATCTTTCCATCCATCAGTGAATCTTGAGCCATCCAACTTGACTTCCTATATTTTGTTAGACACATCCGATTGAAGCGTTGTTGTGTTGTTGTCCCTCGTTTACTCGTACATATGCTTATCGAAGAATTTCTTCGGAATGTCCTATAACAAAAATCAAAGAAAAAGTAAAATTTGCACATTTTCTAAATTAACTTACCGAAAGAGAGATACGAAGGAGATTATGAGGTAGTTCTCCAGAAACCTCGAAAGAATGATTTGGACGAGATGAGGGAAATGTTGTATTTTCGGCAAAAAATGGATGAAAGATAATGCAATTTAGAGAGAGAGTGTGTCTTGTTATTCAAAAAAGTATAGGTGGAAGATGGAGAGTTAAA